>CM076974.1:18341772-18671772 GCA_039105355.1 Benthosema pterotum
CTGTCCTACCTGGACCGCTTTGCCATGGGAAACTATCCAGCATCCCTGGAGCTGAGCCTGGGGCTTGAGGAACAGAGGGAGAGGTATACACTGTTTTGTTTTTGGAGCGGTGCCTGAACTAGAGGTCTTCACGAGTTTCAAAAATCGTTCCGAAAACCGAAATAAATCGGTGCGATATTGCAAATAGTTAAACCGGAACCGAGTTGATCTGTGGCATTTTTTTCCGATTCCAAACTGTTCCGAGAATTCTTTCAAATAGCGGCGCAGAGTCCGTCCAAGATGCGACATGCAGCAGCATTCCAAGACAGTAAACGGTACAACACATAGTAAAGTAGGTATTCTTGGATACGCTCAGGTTTTACACATAATGATTGACAAGTCCAAGTTCCGAGTGTGTGTGTCTGATTCTGACCCTGTCCGAGTGACTTTGATAATATATCAAGCCGCCACCATACAATTTTCTCTTGCCCCCCCCAATTGGGAAATGCTACATCCGCCCTCGATACAGTTCAGTATGTGTACATACTGTATGTACCCCCCCTTTGGGGTATTAAAAAAAAACAATGAAATTTGCGAAAAGGCAAATTTCACCCACAGCTTTAATTCTCCTGTCAATTGTAATTATGACAGGGAGAGGGAGAGATCAAATGGAGCGGCCGAGCTCGGACGGGAAGTAGGAGAGGACCATGCTTTGAATCCACGGTTGTTGCAGGAGGATGCGAGAGACCGCTCGAGGAGCATGGCGCTGAGCATCTCCTCGGTCTGCTCAGAGTCCAGGTACAGCTGGCTGTCCCAGGAGGAAGTAACTTTTTTCCCGACAAAGATGATTTTAAACAAAAAATGACTCAAGTCATGGATGGAGAAAATGAACACAGTGAAAACCTTACTGTAATGTTGAGGATTCTGTGATATCATAAAAATCATAAAATGGACTTAGATTATGTTGCTGTCGATGTTTTCAGATTCACCTGTGAGCACACCATTCTTCATCCTGGAGCTGTGAGAGTCATCATGACTCTACTGCCAGCTGTATTCACTCCAGAGGACCCACAGGTACTGACCGCACCTTTATTATGAACACATACAGTACATGCTGTAATACACTGTAATACACCAAAATGTGGGTTGAGTCTGTTGTTACTCTTATGGGTAGTGAGTACACTTCAAATCAGTTCAAATCAATCTAACACTGACACATTGAATACATACAAATACCGGTAATTAAGTGAGCTAATATTTAAAGGGATATTTCACTTTCAGAACTACTATTAGTCATTATAGCATCTACTCGGGCTCATGTGAGCAACCCAGACAATTTTTACATTACTTGAATGTAATTACATATTTGATGTTCATTTAGCTGCCCCACCCCATTCCTATGCAAACCCATTATAACTTAAAATTCCACTTTAACCATGATAGAAAGCAGGGGCGGAAGTAACATTTCCCAATTGGGGGGGCAAGAGAAAATGGTATGCGGGTGACTTCATCGCCTGTGCCACTTTGTGCCACAGGAGATGAAGTCGCACCCACCATTTTCAGTTAAAAGACTTTCATTGGTCAAGTAAAGCATCAACAATAATAACATCAGTTGTTGTTGAAGTTGCAACAGACACGCAGCATTCATAAAGCTAAAGGTCTGACTCGGAGAGTTTTCTGTTTTCAATGATGAAATGCTGTTGCTTGGTGGTGCCAGTGGTGCCACGATTGTAGTTAGTAGCAGTAGTAGTGTTTCAAATCATTTTAAATATAAGCAATTTCATATACCTTGGGTTGTTTTGCCTGTCATTGTGTTTGGTGGCGCAGTCAGGGCATTTAGGTGGGCATTGCCCCCACCCACCCCCCAAGCCCATGCCTAGATCCGCCCCTAATAGAAAGCACCAGGTCTTTTTTCTGGTTGACTGATATTGTCCTCCTAATACGTGTCTCTCTCTCCCAGCTGTCCACAGAGGTCCAGCTGTCGGTGGCCCAGCACATCCAGACGCTAGTCAAGTCTGAGCGGAACCGTCAGGTCATGTGTGGCCAGATGGAGGAGGAGGAGGGGGGTCTGGTGACCACGCTGCTGACTCACTATAAGGCCATGCTGCTGGACCCGAACCACCCGCTGCACCTGCCAGTCACACGCATCCTGGAGAAGCTGTCCTCTCAGGCCATCTCCACGTCTCAACTCAGGTTACCACAGAACAGGGGCGGATGTAACATTTCCCAATTGGGGGGGCAGGAGAAAACCAAAAGTGGTATGGGGCGGCTTCATCGTCTGTGGCGCGAAGCATCACAGGCAAATAAGCATCAATAACAGGCAACTAAGCATCAATAATAACAGTATATATCAGTTGTTGAGGTTGCAACAGACACGCAGCATGCATAAAGCTAAAGGTCTGACTCAGAGAGTTTTCAATGATGAAATGCTGTTGGTTTAGTGGTGACACAGTTGTTGTTAGTTAGTAGCAGTAGTAGTGTTTCAAATAATTTTAAATATAGCCACTTTGAAATAATTTGAAATAGATTTTGGGTTGTTTTGCATGCCATCGTGTTTGGTGGGGCAGACTGGGCCCATGCCTAGATCCGCCCATGACGCAGAAACCTCTTACAGTATCTCCATATGTTCTAACTTTGTTGTGTTTTTTTCTCCATCCTACTTCATCATACAGCATCACATAAAAGCGATGCTCAAAATATGTCTCTGTCACGTTTTGCCAGACTTTGGATCCGCTACTTCTGCTATACTTTTGAATTCTTCAAAAGTACTATTTCACACTATTGCAAAAGAGCAAATTTAGCCAGAGTTTGAAAAACGTTCACTTTGGATCGCTTGCCCCCAAAAAAGGGAGTGGACAACAGGTGGGAAGTGGTTACGCTTCAGTACATTGCACTAGGCTAATCTTAACATCCCCAAAAATGTAATACTGCAATGCTCATCGTCATCATTGTTCTCCAGGACGTTCCTGTGTCTGGCAGACCCTCTGATGTGCTTAGCAGACAAAAAAGTGGACTCCGAACTGGAAGATCAGTCATTACGTACGAGAACTCTCATCTCAAATGGTAAAGAACCAATGATCCTGATTATTAGAATTGCAATAATCACATGTATTTATTTAAAGCATTTCTCCTTTCATCACTTATTAAGGTTGCATCTGGGGGTACCGTGATTTTTGTATTTTTTCCAATTTTGTACATGTTTAAGAGTTGGCAGTATGTAAATAGACCCCTTGGTGTGTTTTTTATGTGCAATGATGTCTTCCCTTTGTATTTAGCGTTTCTTCCTGGGGGCTGAACCTTTCCAGTCAAACATGCCAATGAAAAAAACTTCAATATAGTGACATCACGTGTTCAGCCCCTCCTCTAACCCCTCCCCCTTTATCATGCAACTAAAGCTGTGGGTGTGGCTTCAGTTCAGGTGGATCTCCACCCATCACCACCCACCAGGCAAACCAGGCATACTTAATGAACTGGTAGGGTGGAATCATAAAAATGACAGTTTAACAAACACTGTACACTTTTGGGGAAAAAATCTTACTTTTCATATAACATTAATACCTGATGATCATGTTTTGGGGTAGAAAAAATTCACGGCACTCCATCATTAAGGTTGCATCTGGGGACACCCAGGTAGCCTGTCTAAAGCCAGACTGAATCAGATGTTAGCAAAAAAAAAATGCCTGTCACCAGATCTGTCTGCAATAGCTTAATTGTACACCCACTTCCTACTCCAGAGAACTGAGGTGGGCAATCGGGGAACAGTATTCAAATAAGACCACTTCACCACTTTTCAACGTATATTCATATAATCGGTCCAATGACATCATGGAATCCAAGCTAATAGAAACTGCAGGCTTTCTATTCCTGAAAAGTCGCAATGCAAAAATGGCAGCCATCGTTCTCCCGATAATAAAAATAAAAATATCTTTTCAAAAACACATTGTTTAAAAAAAAATCTGCAGAATTATGATGTCATTGGAAGAAGTTTCTGAACTGCCCACAGCCCTCCTGTGAGACACAGACTGAGTAGAAAGAAAATAGTGGTATTTTATCATGTACATTAGTGAAGACGTATTATATGAAGATACATTCAAAATGGTGAAGTGGTCCTTTATAAACTGATGGTTCCCCAAGGACCCCTCCTTGGGGAATCATCAGTTAATACAGTGTCACATAATACTTACAGTATTGCCTTGACAAATCTTCTGCTTCTTGGGACTACTGGCATGAAACACGCACGCACGCACGCACGCACGCACGCACGCACACACACACACACACACACACACACACACACACACACACACCACTAGCTTTTCCAGCGATCATTCATTACATCATTGATAACAATGTCTCCCCAGGCATGGAGGCAGACGGCTCGACAGAGGAGGAGGGGGAGATGGGGGGAGGGTCTTCATCATCGGTGGTGAAGTTCAAGCGGTCCTATAGCCTGCTGAGACCCCCCGCCGCCACCTCCTCCTCCTCCTCTTCTCTGCCGCTCCACCAGATCATCAGCCTGGTGTCCATGACGGCGCCACGCAACTTCAGACCTCACCGCCTCTCCTCGTCTCCCGCCTTTGTGGAGTTTGACATGAGCGAGAGTGGCTACGGGTGAGTCCTGTGTGTTGTGTTGTGCATTTGGGGAAGCCTTTACCAGTATGGGCACATTTTTTTTTATAAACACGCCTCCTTCATCATGCTACAAAAAGCAATATGTTTTGATAATCAAGCCATTCTACAAGCTCTGCTCCTCTGTGTTGGACAGATGTTTGGTCCTGCCGTCTCTGGCTACAGTGAAAGGAGTGAACGCTGATTCCATCCCAACGGGTGGAATAGGTGGAGGTAGGAGGAGAACTTTCAATACCCGATATGAATAAGTACGGCAATTCTCAGCCTTTATACATTTCATCTCTGTCTGGATTGGGAATCTCCATCATTTATCTTTTTGTGTTTTTTCTCTTGTTTCCCAGAGTGCCGCGGATTCCCACCCGCAGCGGGCCTGTCGTATTCCTGCTGGTTCCACATCGACAGGTTCAGCGCGGCCTGCGACTCGCACCCTGTCCGCCTGCTGTCCGTGGTGCGCCACATGTCCCGCGCAGAGCACCCCTACGTCTGTCTCTCCGTCCGCTTCTCGACTTATGACGGATGCCTGGTCATCTCCACCGAGGAGGAGCCCTACACTTACCTCGGTGAGAGAAAGAAAGATTACGACAGTACCTGGTTTGGACCGATGGTCTGGGGACCACCAGTCCGAAGTGGTCCTTGAGAGGGTTCCAGGTGGGCCTCCGGCTAAATGATGGACAGCTGGTTAACCGATGTAACTCTTTGAAAGCGTCCATTTGAAAGGGTCCATTTGGTTTCATGTTTACGCTGTCAAGAGTCAGCTAAAACGTCTTCAAAATGGTGGTCTGTGGCTCAAATGCTGAAGAAATAGTGGGGCCCTGGTGCCCAAAAGGTTGAAAACCCCTGATTTAGAGTATGAATAAAAAAAAACGAAAAACCTTAATGAAAATAAAAATCCCACTAATATGAGCTCCTTCTCTGCTGGCCTGGTTGGGAGCAGATATGATGGAAGTGGAGGTGTCCAGCAGTCCCAGCTCCCTGCCTGCCACCGTGCGCTTCCGCTGCTCCAAGGCGCTGGTGTCGGGGCAGTGGCACCACCTGGCCGTCGTGCTGGCCAAGGACCTGAAGAAGAGCTGCCGGGTCTCAGCGTATCTCAACGGCAGGGCGCTTGGAACGGCAAAGGTATGCACACAAGATCCACACACACACACACACACACATACACACACACACACACACACACACACACACACACACACACACACACACACACACATGTTTAATTAAGCCACCTTTGGGGACGGATGACAGAACACCCCCCTTTCGGGGGCTACCCTTTCTGAATGGGTTAGAGAGAAGCTGCGACCACTGTTGACGTCCAGAGGATACCCACTTTACCAATATGACTTGATACTTTTGATTTAACCTTTCTTTCAAAAGTATGATTTTTTACCCTGAGATTGGGGACAAATCATATTTAAGCCACTTTGGGGAATGGGGCGGGGCTTATTTCACACTACAGGAAGTCACCTTTGGGGCCTTAGTCTATACACAGAGCTTACATTAAGCCACCTTTGGGGTCCAGTTCTGGGGACATATCCTGGCTACTCTATAGCCTACTGACTACCTATGAGCTAAAGAATTGATTATAAGACCCCACATAAGCCCCACATTGAGAGGCTTCTACAGGCCTGTAGGGGATTTGATGGTCTGCTACAAGCCCTTGTGCGGATTCAAATCCTCAGATAAGGCTCTCTTGGTGCTTTCCAACCCTGCTTGTGGATCTTTGGCCTGAAAACACTCCTATTATGCTACAATAAAAACGTATTTTTTTACCCACTCATACCGTCCCTTTATCCAGAACCACCAGAAAGCATAATGTTAAATTGCATCTAATTGAACTAGTGTTTCATTGTGTATGATTTGCTATTCTTGGTATATGTTTTGCACTTTTCAGTGATATCTGTATGCCTTCTCTGTCTTGTCACTTTCCATGTCACAATGTTTGTCACTACACAAATAAATAGTTGTCCTATGCATGTGATAACACTTTGACCTTTGCCTTTGGCTACACAAAATCTGACCTTTGCAATGTAATTTCCTTCACAAACTCTACAAGAAGTAAACAGTGGGGCCTGGGGGCTAACATGATGCACTCTCTCGTATCTTTTTATTGGCTAATTGTAGTAGAGCTTTCTGCCTTCTTTGACTACTAACTCGGCTCAGTCCCTACAGTACATCCGCCATTGATGAGTAAGGATGTCTCAGAAGTTCTGAGGCATCCTTATACTGTAAGTTAGAAGTGGTAAGAGTCACTCTGCACTCATTGCTACTGTAGAAAGCAGCAGACCACCTCGATCTACAAGCGGTGGGGGGAGGAGGGGGTTTGAGGAAAACATCATGTATGTCGGGGTTGAAAGTCCAACTGAAACTAAAAACTGTAGTTACACAGCAACACTTTTGGGGACATTTTTCGGAATACACACCAGTTGATTGGGGACCTCTTAACCTCTTGGGCCCCATGGCCCCCGCCGTAAGGCAGCAAGTACTTTGACCTCTGAACTTCCGCCAATAAATGTCAATAAATCAATAGGGACCAAATAAAATAAGATATTCATTGATTATTGTTACAGTGGGTATTTATAATCCATACATTACTCCTATTACATGATTAGTACACCTAATTGTTACTTATTTCTATAATTTTCCTCCCTATACGTTAACATGACTAATATTACAGCAATAATACATTTTCTCAATTCTATGTGTTCAATGAGGTCTTCAGGCACATTCACTACTCAGAATACAAAATCTCCATAGACGGAGATAATTTTCAGCTATATTCTCCTGAGTAAGTGATCACAGAGGGACAATTTGGAGAGAAAAATGTTATGCTTTACACCGCATTCATAAATTTTCAGAAGTTGGCTTCTATTTGGTGATCCAAGTGTAGCCATAATCATTGTAGTTTTTTGCCCACAACTGTTCCTATTTGAGCATACGTTTTAGGCGGATTTTCCCCCTGGGAGAGGTTAACAACCCCCACCAAAGTGTCCCCAATCTGTCTTAAGTGGACAGGTCTACACTAGTCCTTCCCCTCTCCCAGGAAGACAAGCACACGCTCTGATTAACTTGAAGACAAAGAACCTAAATGGCCTGGAATTGAAGGCACATGGTTTGGGGATATACAATTGAGTGAGAAAGTTTGTCATTTGGTCTTAACACCCAATTTCACCATGAACAGTCAGTCTGAGCTGAATCCAACTGCCTCCAGTTGTCTCTACACCAGCTCATCGGTAGTGGTCAAATGGGATGATGCACCCTCGCATATCTTTTTATTGGCTAATTGTAGTAGAGCTTCCTGCCTTCTTTGACTACAAACTCGGCTCAGTCCCTACAGTACATCCGCCATTGATGAGTAAGGATGTCTCAGAAGTTCTGAGGCATCCTTATACTGTAAGTTAGAAGTGGTAAGATTCATCTACCCCAATCCCCACCCACCAGACACTGCACTCATTGCTACTGTAGAAAGCAGCAGACCACCTCGATCTACAAGCGGTGGGGGGAGGAGGGGGTTTGAGGAAAACATCATGTATGTCGGGGTTGAAAGCCCAACTGAAACTAAAAACTGTAGTTACACAGCAACACTTTTGGGGACATTTTTCGGAATACACACCAGTTGATTGGGGACCTCTTAACCTCTTGGGCCCCATGGCCCCCGCCGTAAGGCAGCAAGTACTTTGACCTCTGAACTTCCGCCAATAAATGTCAATAAATCAATAGGGACCAAATAAAATAAGATATTCATTGATTATTGTTACAGTGGGTATTTATAATCCATACATTACTCCTATTACATGATTAGTACACCTAATTGTTACTTATTTCTATAATTTTCCTCCCTATACGTTAACATGACTAATATTACAGCAATAATACATTTTCTCAATTCTATGTGTTCAATGAGGTCTTCAGGCACATTCACTACTCAGAATACAAAATCTCCATAGACGGAGATAATTTTCAGCTATATTCTCCTGAGTAAGTGATCACAGAGGGACAATTTGGAGAGAAAAATGTTATGCTTTACACCGCATTCATAAATTTTCAGAAGTTGGCTTCTATTTGGTGATCCAAGTGTAGCCATAATCATTGTAGTTTTTTGCCCACAACTGTTCCCATTTGAGCATACGTTTTAGGCGGATTTTCCCCCTGGGAGAGGTTAACAACCCCCACCAAAGTGTCCCCAATCTGTCTTAAGTGGACAGGTCTACACTAGTCCTTCCCCTCTCCCAGGAAGACAAGCACACGCTCTGATTAACTTGAAGACAAAGAACCTAAATGGCCTGGAATTGAAGGCACATGGTTTGGGGATATACAATTGAGTGAGAAAGTTTGTCATTTGGTCTTAACACCCAATTTCACCATGAACAGTCAGTCTGAGCTGAATCCAACTGCCTCCAGTTGTCTCTACACCAGCTCATCGGTAGTGGTCAAATGGGATGATGCACCCTCGCATATCTTTTTATTGGCCCATTGTAGTAGAGCTTCCTGCCTTCTTTGACTACAAACTCGGCTCAGTCCCTACAGTACATCCGCCATTGATGAGTAAGGATGTCTCAGAAGTTCTGAGGCATCCTTATACTGTAAGTTAGAAGTGGTAAGATTCATCTACCCCAATCCCCACCCACCAGACACTGCACTCATTGCTACTGTAGAAAGCAGCAGACCACCTCGATCTACAAGCGGTGGGGGGAGGAGGGGGTTTGAGGAAAACATCATGTATGTCGGGGTTGAAAGCCCAACTGAAACTAAAAACTGTAGTTACACAGCAACACTTTTGGGGACATTTTTCGGAATACACACCAGTTGATTGGGGACCTCTTAACCTCTTGGGCCCCATGGCCCCCGCCGTAAGGCAGCAAGTACTTTGACCTCTGAACTTCCACCAATAAATGTCAATAAATCAATAGGGACCAAATAAAACAAGAATTTCATTGATTATTGTTACAGTGGGTACTTATAATCCATACATTACTCCTATTACATGATTAGTACACCTAATTGTTACTTAATTCTATAATTTTTCTCCCTATACGTTAACATGACTAATATTACAGCAATAATACCACTAAAATATCTGTAGAATTTACATAGTTTGGTACATTTTCATAAATGTTTTCCTATCAACTGCTGACACCGTGATGGACATTTTCTCAATTCTATGTGTTCAATGAGGTCTTCAGGCACATTCACTACTCAGAATACAAAATCTCCATAGACGGAGATAATTTTCAGCTATATTCTCCTGAGTAAGTGATCACAGAGGGACAATTTGGAGAGAAAAATGTTATGCTTTACACCGCATTCATAAATTTTCAGAAGTTGGCTTCTATTTGGTGATCCAAGTGTAGCCATAATCATTGTAGTTTTTTGCCCACAACTGTTCCCATTTGAGCATACGTTTTAGGCGGATTTTCCCCCTGGGAGAGGTTAACAACCCCACCAAAGTGTCCCCAATCTGTCTTAAGTGGACAGGTCTACACTCAGCTCATCGGTAGTGGTCAAATGGGATGATGCACCCTCGCATATCTTTTTATTGGCTAATTGTAGTAGAGCTTCCTGCCTTCTTTGACTACAAACTCGGCTCAGTCCCTACAGTACATCCGCCATTGATGAGTAAAGGCCAGTGCATACTCCTTCCGACCGCAAAACTTTACCATTTTACTCAAAGAACAAAAGTTTGGCGATCGGAAGGAGTATGCACTGGCCTTAAGGATGTCTCAGAAGTTCTGAGGCATCCTTATACTGTAAGTCAGAAGGGTAATAAGTCAGTGAACATCCAGAGTCATCTACCCCAATCCCAACCCACCAGACACTGTACTCATTGCTACTGTAGAAAGCAGCAGACCACCTCGATCTACAAGTGGTGGGGAGTGGGTGGGGGGGTTTGAGGAAATCATCATGTATGTCGGGGTTGAAAGCCCAACTGAAACTAAAAACTGTAGTTACACACCAATTCAGAATACACACCAGTTGATTGGGGACCACTTAACAACCCCTCATCAAAGTGTCCCCAATCTGTCTTAAGTGGATAGGTCTACACTTTAGTCCTTACCTCTCTCCCAGGAAAACAAGCACATGCTCTGATTAACTTGGTGACAAAGAACCTAAATGGGCATGGAATTGAAGGCACATGGTTTGGGGATATACAGTTTTCTTTCTACCTTCTTTGACAACAAACTCGGCCCAGTCCCTACGGTATATCCACCGTTGATGAGTAAGGATGCCTCAGAAGATCTGCCTTGTAAGTCGGAAGGGTAATAATTCAGTACCCCAATCCCCCATTCACCAAACACTGCACTCATTGTTATAGAAAGCACCAGACTACCTTGATCCAAAAGCTCTGGACATCACCACATTGGGTGGTGGGACAAGGAAATCATCATGTATGGGTTGAAAGCCCAATTTGACCTTTTAAACTGTAGCTACAAAGCTGGATTAAAAACATGTATGTCAGCAAAGTGCTGCTGCGTATCTGCATTCCTGCTACTGCTTTTGAAAAGGCTATGATGGTATATGTTGCAATCCGCTCACACACTTGCAGCATGAAGAGCTTGGAAATTGGCAAATATAGGAGAATAAGATGACATTTGCAGATTGTTTTGCTCTGATCTTTGAGGTGACTCCAAGCTACAAGAATCACTACTATATCACATATCCAAAACATTTTCTATCAATGTTTATTTTAGCCATTTTAAATACACTTATATTATGTGATTAGAATAGATGTTTGTGTGAGGCAAAAATCAGTATGATGCAATAATAGGATACTCAGATTTTGTCTTTCACCTGTCAGAACAATTCACTGCTGTTGTTCTGTCAGCTTAGTTCAACTGCTGCCCTTCCCCCATACTGCAATGGTTGGGTCGTTAATTAAGCCACACAGCCTAATTAACGACCCTGCACCCTACAGGCAAACTGCCTAAATCTTTTGGTTTGTTGAAGCAGTCTGGACAAAACCCATGCAGGTGCATTAATGTGTGTTTTTTGGTAATCTTACATTGCCCTAGTATCAATCTCAATTTCTAGTATCTATGTCTATTAGTAAATTATAAGGCAAATAGCAACATCCTAACACATGCTGTCTCCCTGTTAGAGCAGTCTGGTTGTGTAACTTTTCCAAATTCTCCATGTCTTTAGCAGAACAATATTAGCCCAGCATAGACTATTGAAGTAAGTCATATTTGGTGGTATCCTGTCCATGTGAAAAAGCTATTATGCTGAACCTGCATGAGGTTCTAATACTTGCCAATGAAGAGTGAGAGATGTTTATCATGGGCAGATGTTATGTTTTAGACAATGTGTGTCTTCACATATTGAAAAGTATGCCTTTCTGGAAAGCAATCCTTTGTTTTCTCATATTTTAGCACTAATCACTAGTTTAATATGTTCTTTAGCATTCCCATATACTTTAGTCGGGGAGCCGGCGCGCTGTTTTTGGGCTGAACCGAGTCTTTATTGGATTTGGGGGAGATCGGTACATAAAGGGGTTAATGTGCATTAATTAACAATTCAATAATTATTAACCATATACGTTGTACATATCCACATTCACAAACACTATATAAAGATAAATTTGATGCATTTAGACCAAGTAATTTGCATTAAATACCATACAACTCTATTTTGTATGGATTTTTTTTAAAATATTTTGGACATTAAGGGGTTAATAAATAAAAATGCCCGAGGCATATCAGTGGGCACCCTCTTGAATTCTTAAGAGGTGACTCCAAGCTACAAGAATCACTATTATATCACATATCCAAAACAGTTTCTATCAATGTTTATTTTAGCCAGTTTAAATACACTTATATTATGTGATTAGAATAGATGTTTGTGTGAGGCAAAATCAGTATGATGCAATAATAGGATACTCAGATTTTGTCTTTCACCTGTCAGAACAATTCACTGCTGTTGTTCTGTCAGCTCAGTTCAACTGCTGCCCTTCCCCCATACTGCAATGGTTGGGTCGTTAATTAAGCAACACAGCCTAATTAACGACCCTGCACTCTACAGGCAAACTGCCTAAATCTTTTGGTTTAATGAAGCAGTCTGGACAAAACCCATGCAGGAGCATTAATTTGTGTTTTTTGGTAATCTTACATTGCCCTAGTATCAATCTCAATTTCTAGTATCTATGCCTGGGACCCATATATAGGAGTGACCCCATGGTGTCCATCACTATGGCCATATAAGGAGACATATAGCATGCAAATAACCCTATATATGGGAGTGACCTATACTACTAGTAAGACCCATAAGGGCAAGAAGTGTCTCGCCCTTAAGGTGTCTTACTAGTAGCAAGAAATAGAGATAGAGAGAGAGATAGCTAGGGCTTGATGGCCTCACTATCAGATGGTTTTGAGAAGTAGAGAAGTATAGCTCCCTACTCTATTTGACTACACACCAAGTATTTTAAAATCTGTTGCAGGACTCATTAAACTCTACCCCTCCCCCACTAAAATGTCCCGATTGGACTTAGAGTGGACAGGTCTACAATTTTGCCTTTACCTCACTACTCTCCAGAATACACACACTCTGAGCAACTTGGCAACAGAGAACCTATAATTGAGCATGGAATTTAAGTCACATGGTTTGGAACAATTATTGGGGAGGGGATGTTGATCGTGTGGCCCTTACACCCATAATGGTGCCATGAACTGTAAATAAAATGTACATGTACATTTTATTTAAATCTATGATCTATATACTCTAAGTTGCCTTTGTTGAATGGACTTAGTGTCCTCTCTCAAAAACATGTTAATACAATGGCTGGTGGTGGGTGGGGATCAAGGTCAATGACACTGGATGATCACAGACTTCTGAGGCACACTTACTCATCAATTGGACCTGCAGTGTCTCTGTTCTGCTCTATAACTGTGCCAATCTGAGAACCTAATGGCTTATAAGAAAATGACAGTTGATTAGTACATTGTGTAGGGCTGCATCTGGAAAGGCTTAGGTTGTCTCAAGCCATTAGACATCGACATTTTACAATGTAATGTTAAGTCCATAGCTGCCTTGTTCCATGTATTGCAACTGCAGTGCTGGTTGGCTTGTACGCTTTTTCTCTCTCCTTGATATTTTTCATCCATTTTGACCGTCAGTCTAGTTACGTGTTTTTGTAGATCTTTGATCATTGCAATAAGTGTTCCTCTTGAAACATTTGTTTCCCAGTATATGACTGGTTGTGGGATTGTGTTGAATAATGACATCAGCACGTAGACTACAAAAGGAATGTGGAAGTAATTTGAAAGAGAGAAAAAAAGTATCTCATTCTCAACAAATACTTCTCGATAAATGATCAACCCTGTATGAAAATGGACAGAATATTTCCAGTGTTTTTTGGGTGGCAATGTGTGTTACGTATACGTTGCGATCAATCATGTCTTCTAAAATCACGTATTTTGGTTTAAAAGCTGAATATTGATGCCTTCATTTTAAGAGATGACACAGATGTATTTGTCCTGTTAGTGTACTAGGTTTGGAAAGCCAACATTCATTCTGCAGTGCAGATAGGGAAATGGGATGGCACCATCCATGAATGCCACTGTAAGGGCATTGGGTGAGAAATGCCAGGGTCTCATGAGGATCCATGCTCTATCAGGATGGGATTCTGTATTCCGTCTCTGTGGAAAGGGCAAGGTGCAATACTCTGCACCTGTATGTTTTAGGTCACTGTGAGTGGCATTAGATTCAACAAGGTATGGGACTTCCCCGGAGAACTTTCAGTGCAGATAACAGTATAGGATGAAGAAGGCAAGAGTATGAGTACTGCTCGCTACCAGAGGAAAACAACACTCAGCTTTAAAAAGCTTCCTCAAGCTGATGCCAACATGATGCTGCACATACAGTAATGTATGATCATCTTCAGATCATGTTGAGATCAGAGGCAGCCCATTTACAGAGACAAGAGACATAACTACATTTGGGTGGGAGCTCCTAAAGGAGGGGCTATCATGACCACTGTTTCCACAGAAATTTACCCACCTTCGGCCACTTTGTGACTTTTTAAATGTGTCAGTTTTGTCATCACAGTTCTCGATGTACTATTAGGGGTAATGATAATAATACATACATACATACAATTTATATAGCGCTTTTCAGGGTACCCAAAGTCGCTTTACAGAAAAGTGTGGGGTCCCAGATGACCCCGAAATTGCGGATTTGGGTTGAGGGGGTGACAGTGGATCCATCGATGGTGAGGGAGAAGTTATGGCATGAGCGGGTGAGAGACTCGGAACCGATGATGATAATTTCAGACTTATTGCAGTCGAGTTGTAGAAAGTTCGTTTGGATCCAGGTCTTTATGTCATTGAGGCAGGAAGTGAGGGTGGAATGGGTGATGGCTGTGATGGTTTTGGAGGGAAGATACAGTTGTGTGTCGTGTCAATGATTCCAAGGGTGGTTTTGAGGCGTGAGATGAGTATGGCATGGTCATTAATTATAATGCTAAGGCATAATGATGAGGCTAGACATTTTTCTGGGAATCTGGGAAGTCTGATTATTTTTTAGATTTTCTCTTACATTCTACCTATAATTTATATAATAGCTTATTATTTTAATAAAGGTATAATGATAGGCTAGACATGTTTTGTTTTATTTTATATGCACTATAGAGTACATTAACATTAAAATAAGCCTAATCTGTGAAGTCTGTGATTATTCTTGAACTTTCACTTTTATCTTACCTATATTTTATATATATAATAGCTAATTGTGCAAATTGCTCAAAGTGCAACTTTTAGCAACCAAGCTTAATCTCATTTTCCAAGCCTATAGATGATATCTGAATCATACAAGTTTACAGAAAACAACATTTCTGGGTCTAACATGGACCTAGGCGGGACTTCCTGTAGAGCTTTGTAGCTGCAACTTTTCACACTTCCAATAGGGGGCAATGTAGAGTATACACACCTGAGGGATTTTGGGGGCGGGTTATACACAGATTATACACAAAATCCTCAAATATGTCACTTTTGGGGGCAATTGTAATTTTAAGGCTACAGCCCTTTTTGAGCATGGGGAATATGATTATACTGAAATTTAAGGATTTCCCTTTGGGGACGGTAAATTTCGTCCCCAATTGTTTAGTGGTCCCCAATCAACTGGTGTGTATTCTGAAAAATGTCCCCAAAGGTTGCCTAAATAAACGCACACACACACACACACACACACACACACACACACACACACACACACACACACACACACACACACACAAAGACACACACAGACAGACACACACAGACACACACAGACACACACAGATCCACAAGCGTTTTGAATCACTGACTATAATGATTCCTATTATGCCTGCTTTTCTAAATAAAAGAAGGAAAGAACCTATAAAAGTAACGGACTCACACAGAATACATGTCAAAGTGTTTCACTCCCTGACACCAATACCGTACACCACCACAACACATTTCATCCCTTGATTTCATAGACATCAAGGGATGGAATGCTTGTATATCTGACATTTTAAGTCTTTGAAAACATTATTTCAGAAGCAAACATTTTTAACTCAAATCTTTGCTTCTGGGGGATCCCTAGGACATGTTTTCAGATGGGGGTCCACAGCCAAATAGAGGTAATTCTGGTGGTCCTTGGCATGAAATCTGTGCTCCTGACACAGGAACATATTGTAGATTATTTTTAGGAAAAAATAGATTCTAGTGTCAGAAACTAGGATCTAGCGTCAAGAACTAGAATCTGGTGTCAAAAAATTATAATGTAGTGTCGGGAACTAGAATGTAACGCCCTGAACTTGAAACTATTGACAGAAACTAGAATGTAGCATTTGGACCTAGAATCAAGCATTAGAAACTAGAATCTAGCGCCTGCAACCTGAATCTAGTGTCAGAAACTAGAATGTAACATCAAAACTAGAATCTAGCGTCAGAAACTAGAATCTAGACAGGACAAAATGGATTAATGAAGGACTGTCAGGTATACTGTTACTGCATGACAAACCCTGCATCCCTCTGCATCACCAACGGCGTATATAGATGCGCTACATCCAGCCGTTCCCAGGCCACCAGGTGTCCATGGACACGACGTCCGTCGTGGATGTGTACGCGCTGATTGGAACTCCGTCCGTGTGGAAGGAGCACGCGGCGCTGCTCTGGAGGGCGGGGCCTGCCTACCTGCTGGAGGACAGCCTGAGCCCAGAGGCTGTCGCCGCCATCTACGCACAGGGCACCGCCTACCTGGGGAACTTCCTGTCTCTGCGCCATGTCACGGGTATGACAGAGGAAATGTAGTCCAGAGCCCAGTGTCAATGGCACTGCGCACTACGTGAGCCTTCTCTGTGAAAAGTGTTATTTAAATAAAATTCACTTACTTACTGCACTGTAACGCCACTGTACACTACAGCATGTCTTACGGATATTCTTACAGATTCTTACAGATTTCAAAATGCCTTAGCCACTAAAGGCATAACCGAACATATTCAAATGGTGTTTGTGTGTCCTGCTAGGCCAGGAATCCGCGCTGGTGGATCTTCCCCTCTCTGCCAGGCTGATTCCTGAGGAGAGGATCTCGTTTGGGATCAACCCCTCTGTGGCGATGGTCACCACTGCCACGCAGATCAGAGACGACTACAACGAGGTGGACTGTAGACTCATCGCCAAAGAGGTACCTTAGGTAGTGTAGGTGGGAAGAAAGCTGCAAGGTTGATCCTAGGGCCCTATTGCATTCTGTTAACCGATTTAGACCTGAGGCCCATTCTATGAAATGCCTTTTAAAGGAGTCTGTTGGAAATGTTATTGTTGGTATCAGCAGGTAACACGCGGGAGTCTATCCGTGTTACAATGTGCTAGACCCCTGGGAGATGGATGCTGAGGTGGAGCACCACACCTACCATCAGAACCCAAGCCTTGCTACTCATACACTGAGTTGGCAATGCCTGCTGTAGTAAAGCTGATGGTTTACAGCTTTAAAGCTGTAGTGTAAATAGTTTTTTACAGCTTTTACAATTATTTTTTTTTTACAGCTTGCAGCACATAACAACGTTCTAGTTGTGGGTCTCTTCTTCACTAGCCTCTCCATAGATTTGTCAACTTTTATTATTTTACTTTTTTCGTCATAGATTTTGGCAGCAGATTGAACTAGTGTGTGTTGTTGCAGATGGGCATAAAGTCCCAGGATAACTCCACCCCGGTGTTCCTGGCCCGGAACCTCAGTCAACACCTCAGTGGTACAGCTCGCACCATCGGAGCAGCTCTGGTCGGCCATTATGGTAAATACAGAGAGTGCCAGGGAGATCAGCTATTCTCTGTTATTATTTAAGAAAGCATTTGAAGTGGTCAAACTAGCAATATTCTAAGAGACATCTCACATCTTAATAGTCTTGAATAGTTCATTTACCGTATTTTCCGGGTTATAAAGCGCACCTGAAAATAGGCCGCAGCGGCCAAATTTAGCGAAAAAATCAATTGTGTACACATACAGGACGCACTGGCCTATTAGCCGCGGGTGTTTTAATGCTTAATTACCATATGTAAGGGTTCTTGCACAGATGAGATTGTCGGCAACGAAATGCTGTTTGAGAAGCATCCTTTGTATTATTTAAACGACTACAGAACTGCACGTGCTGTATGTAATTAACGCTAGAGCCATAGACCAGGGACGGATCTAGGCATAGACATGGGGGGGGGGGGGGGGGGGGGGGGGGCAATGCCCTCTAAACGCCCTGACTGCCCCACCAAACATGACGGAATGCAAACAATGAAAACTTCAAAGATATTTCAAATGCTTATAGCGGGAGTTGAACATTGACTAACTACATTTGTGCCACCACTAAACCAACTGCCATTCTCAATCGCGCCCCGATTGAGAAATATTACATCCGGGCCTGTACTGGCCATAGAGTGTAGCCGGAGATACGCAACTCCGATCACTTCATGAAACCAAATTTGGTTCATGAAAAAAGGTAGCCTACCGTACATCTGGTTAACCAACTGTCCACCATTTAGCTGGGGACCACCAGGAATCCTCTCAATGTTTAAGACGCTCGACGAGGCGTCTTTATTGCCGCCTCCACGGACCCCTCCTCCTCCTCCTCCTCCTCCTCCTCCTCCTCCTCCTCGCGCGGCGGCGGCGGCTGCTGCTGCTGCTGCCGCCAGCCTTTCTAAACCCGTTCGTGGATGTTTTGACACTTTTCCACGCAGTCAGGATCGACTTGAGAAAAAGTTGCTTTCAGCATGTTCCTCACGTGGTGCGCGCGCTGGTGGCGCCAGCTCCTCGGAACGACGGCGCGCGGACCACCACCGCGCGCCGTCGTTCCGAGGAGCTGCTGTCTCCGCCGCGCCGCGTTCCCCTCCGTCTAACCATTGATTCATTGATCCCAAGGCTACGTGCAGCAGATCGATTTCCTTATTTTTCAACCAGCTCGACTGCCTTTAGCTGCGTTATATGCACTTCTTCGTTTGCTTTCCATGATGCATTTAGTGTCTGTCTTAGCGAACTGCCTGTGACCTGTTCCCTACATTTCCTGCTCGGACCGGCTTAAAGATGGTGTGCATACCGTGCATTTAGACTTAGAACGCCGGGCCCTATAGTGTTTTAGCCGTAAACATCCATACATTGGCCGCACCGCTGAATAAGCCGCAGGGTCCAAAGCACAAGAAAAAAGTCGCGGCTTATAGTCCGGCAATTACGGTAAATTATTAATGGTTAAAGGGAAACGCCGTAGTGCAGGGGTGCCCAAAAGGTAGATCGTGATCTACCAGTAGATCACACAGGCCATGCAGGTACACTAGATCACATGATGGTCTCCTAAAGTGTATAGATCTGTAACTCTTGAGAGAGTTAAAATGAAACCAAATGGACCCTTACGGGTCCATTTGGTTTCATTTTACTGCTGTCAAGAGTTAAATTATTTTTAAACATCTGAATTAGAAAATGGAGAATAATTGTTATTTTGACCAAAGTTTTGCCAGTTCTCTTTTCCAATTGTGGACAAAAACGTGAAAGTTATTGGCTTTGAGTGCAAGAGACTAAATTCGACATAAATTCAAACTGTCAACTCAAACCCCAAATACTGTTTTCAAACGTCGGTAGTAGCATATACAAGAAAACCTTCCAATTATCCCCCTCCATTTTTCATTATAAGTGCATTATTCTTAAACACTATAACAGTAAGTAACACCATCACTGCTATTTCAATGTCAAACTTTCTTTTTATGTGTAGATCTTGTTGAGCAGGTCATTTTGAAAGTAGCTCTCAAGTCAAAAAAGTGTGCCGTAGTGTGAAGCTCATAGCCTGCTGCCGTTCTTCCAGGAGTGCGTGCCTTCACCCCCAGGAGTGCGGCCACTGCCTTCCTGTACCTGGGCGGACCGGCGGTGATCCTCAGCCTGGTTGCCATGGCACCCGACGACGGCTCCCTGTATGCCGCCATGAAGGTCCTGGTGTCTGTGCTGGAGACCTGCCCCGCCATGCAGCAGGAGATGGAGCGCATCCACGGATACAAGGTAGTGGAGCTCACATGGTTGACCTAAGTAAACGCATCAGTACTGCAATATAGAAAATAAAGTAACTGTGGAATTAAAAGTAAAAGTAGAAAGTAAAGTAAGTCCGGAATTAAAATGCACTTGTACTTAGTTTCCATCACCAGTGGTGTTTCTAAGCAATTTGGAGCCCTAGGCAAGATTTTCCCTGGAGCCCCCCTTACCAAATGGACCCTTACGGGTCCATTTGGTAAGGGGGGCTCCAGGGAAAATCTGTGACATCATACCTATGACAGGCACAGTAGAATGGCGCCCCCAAGGCATAAAAATATGAACTATTTTTAAACTAAAGAACATATTCTATGTGTTTTAAGTTATAGAGGACAAGTATAATGTATTTCTCAACATGAGGTTTATTAACCTGGGATCCCTTTAAAGCATGTCTGGTGGTCGCCCGGTGCCGCCCGCCCCGCATGGCGCCCTAGGCAACTGCCTAGTCTGCCTAGGCAACTGCCTAGTCTGCCTAATCTCAAAAACGCCCCTGTCCATCACGGTCAAAAATGTATTACACCAATAGATGGATTATTATATTATATCCGTTGGTTTCCTCTTGCCCACCATAATGTGGAACGACATCATCCATTATAGCAGTGGTTCTCAATGTCAACCTTTTTTAGGCAGCAATTGAGCAATACCCCCAAATCCTATGAACTGGCATGAACATGTGTCCAGGATGTGTATAAAAGCTGTGCACCCTCTCTGTGCTCCAGCTGCTGTCCTTTGTGCTGAAGATGAAGAGTGTTCTGGTGAGCAGCAGAACCTTCCAGCTGGTTCTCTACATGTGCAGCTCACTGGGGCTGCTCTCTGGATCCGTCTGCCTTCCCAACACGCCAGCCTTCCAGGCCCTGCTGTGTAACCTGGAGGTACGTATAGGCATTGTTTAAATGTACACATAAACTGCATAGTATAATTTGTACACTATTTAGCATCAGAGTACGGAGTGACATGAAAGCTTCTGTAGCTGCAGATTCTTTATTTTCAAGAGCATGAAATATGGATAAGGAAGACCGCTGGGGCTCCCCAGACCCTACCAGGGGCGGATCTAGGCATGGGCATGGGGGGCAATGCCACCCTAAATGCCCTGACTGCCCCACCAAACATGATGGCATGCAAAACAACCCAAGATATTTCAAATTAAAGTGCTTATATTTAAAATGATTTGAAACACTACTACTGCTACTAACTAACTACAGTTGTGTCACCCCTAAACCAACAGCATTTCATCATTGAAAACAGAAAACTCTCTGAGTCAGACCTTTAGCTTTATGCATGCTGCATAAAGCCGTGTCTGTTGCAACTTCAACAACAACTGATGTTATTATTGATGCTTACTTGCCTAATAACCCCCCCCCCCCCCCCCCCCCCCATTGGGAAATCTTACATCCGCCCTGGACCTTACTATGAGAAGTACTGTATTATACTGAAAAAGTATAGTAGTTTGGCCACCCATCAGAATAGGTTTATATCCCCCCACATACTATGCTTGTCAATTAAAAAAAGAAAACAATCTCTCTCTCCCTTTTTCAGGTGTGGCAGAACACACCGGATAAACTGGACCTGTCTGTTCTAAACCACTTTTCAGAAATGTTGAAATCATCAAGGTAACGTCCACCGTTCTCAAGGGTTTTTTATGACCCTCTAAGTTTTATATGCATTTAGGTCATGGGTAGGTTGTGGTAAATCGATTTTCCTCTATGGGGAACCAAAGAGTTACAGACCCATAAGGGTCCATTTGGTTCCTAACAACCAAACATTGACCTGGGGTCGCCTTGAACCCCTCCAGCCAACAATATCATTAGAACATGCAAACTTCATGACTTGATGGATGTACACATTATTAGGGCCCGAGCACTGCAAAGCAAGTGCGAAGCCCTATTGATTCCGCAATGTTTATTATTAGGGCCCGAGCACTGCAAAGCAAGTGCGAAGCCCTATTGATTCCGCAATGTTTATTATTAGGGCCCGAGCACTGCAAAGCAAGTGCGAAGCCCTATTGAAACCGTAAGGATTATTATTCTTTCTTTGTTTCCAAAGTAAATCGCGTTTTTCGGCCGCATAACTTACTCGAAAAGTTGCGAAAATTGGCACGCACGTTCCTAGTGGTCAACATTTACGTATGGTGAAATTGTTAAAAGTGGGCGTGGCCTAATTGTGCAACAGCGCCCCCTAGAAAACTTCGTGCCTCAAGCCCCACCATACGGTTTGACGTACAGCCACGAAAATCGGCACGCACCTGTATCATGTCGCAACTTAAAAAAAAGTCTCTTGGTGCCGCGTCCGAAACCGAACAGGAAGTCGGTTATTTCAAAATAAAGGCTGCGTTTTGGTGCAATTCAGGCCATTTCCACATGTCGCATTTTGGCCAACTCGTCGGAGCGGGGGGGTCCGTTCGGAAAAAAAAATCGCTCGGCAAGCAGAAAAGACGTTGGCGATGAAAAGTTGTGCAAATCGTGAGTTTTCGTAAAACGGCGCCACCGTGGCGGAGCGCCAAACTTCGCCGCCAAACAGGAAGTGGTACTTGCACCTGATTGGTCGATACTATTTTCTGCCATAACTCCTCACTGCTATGTCATAGAGACATATGGCGGGCATCATGGGACCCGGTAATGAGTCCCTGACATCTTGATTGGTATTGACCAATCAGAAGAGGGGCCCCGCCCCCTGTACTTGCACCTGATTGGTCGATACTATTTTCTGCCATAACTCCACAATGCTATGTCATAGAGACATATGGCTGGCAGCATTGAACTGGGTAATGAGTCCCTGACGCGTCCCTGACGTTGATTGGTGTAACCTAGCCCCGCCCCCTCCTCTGATTCGTCGATACTATTTCCTGCCATAACTCCTCAATGCTATGTCATAGAGACATATGGGTGACATCATTGGACTATGTATTGGCTCCTTGTGACTTAGCCACGTCCCCTTTTCTGATTGGCCAATATTTGCCCGAAACTTGCACGATCGAGGGCCCGTAAATCGCTGCTTGCAGCTTTAATTATTATTATTCTTTCTTTGTTTAACCGAAGTAAATCGCGTTTTTCGGCCGCATAACGTACACGAAAAGTTGCGAAAGTTGGCACGCACGTTCCTAGTGGCGTAAATTTACGTATGGTGAAATTGTTAAAAGTGGGCGTGGCCTAATTGTGCAACAGCGCCCCCTAGAAAACTTCGTGCCTCAAGCCCCACCATACGGTTTGACGTACATCCACGAAAATCGGCACGCACCTGTATCATGTCGCAACTTAAAAAAAAGTCTCTTGGTGCCGCGTCCGAAACCGAACAGGAAGTCGGTTATTTCAAAATAAAGGCTGCGTTTTGGTGCAATTTAGGCCATTTCCACATGTCGCATTTTGGCGAACTCGTCGGAGCAGGGGGGTCCGTTCGGAAAAAAAATCGCTCGGCAAGCAAAAAAGACGTTGACGATGAAAAGTCATTAAAATCGTGAGTTTTCGTAAAACGGCGCCACCGTGGCGGAGCGCCAAACTTCGCCGCCAAACAGGAAGTGGTACTTGCACCTGATTGGTCGATACTATTTTCTGCCATAACTCCTCAATGCTATGTCATAGAGACATATAGCTGGCATCATGGGACCCGGTAATGAGTCCCTGACGTCCTGATTGGTATTGACCAATCAGAAGAGGGGCCCCGCCCCCTGTACTTGCACCTGATTGGTCGATACTATTTTCTGCCATAACTCCACAATGCTATGTCATAGAGACATATGGGTGGCAGCAATGGACTGGATAATGAGTCCCCGACGCGTCCCTGACGTTGATTGGTGTAACTTAGCCCCGCCCCCTCCTCTGATTGGTCGATACTATTTTCTGCCATAACTCCTCAATGCTATGTCATAGAGACACATGGGTGGTATCATTGGACTACGTTTTGGGTCCTTGTGACTTAGCCGCGTCCCCTTTTCTGATTGGCCGATATTTGCCCGACACTTGCACGATCGAGGGCCCGTAAATCGCTGCTTGCAGCTTTAATTAGGGCCCGAGCACTGCAACGCATGTGCGAAGCCCTATTGAAACCGTAAGGATTATTATTCTTTCTTATCCGGAATAAATCGCGTTTTTCGGCCGCATAACGTACACGAAAAGTTGTGAAACTTGGCACGCACGTAACTAGTGGCGAAAAATTTCGTATTTTAAAATTGTTAAAAGTGGGCGTGGCCTAATTGTGCAACAGCGCCCCCTAGAAAACTTCGTGCCTCAAGCCCCACCATACGGTTTGACGTACATCCACGAAAATCGGCACGCACCTGGAACATGTCGCAACTTAAAAAAAAGTCTCTTGGTGCCACGTCCGAAACCGAACAGGAAGTCGAATATTTCAAAATAAAGGCCGCGTTTTGGTGCAATTTAGCCCGTTTCCACATGTCGCATTTTGGCAAACTCGTCGGAGCAGGGGGGTCTGTTCGGAAAAAAAATTGCTCGGCAAGCAGAAAAGACGTTGACGATGAAAAGTTATCAAAATCGTGAGTTTTCGTAAAACGGCGCCACCGTGGCGGAGCGCCAAACTTCGCCCCAAACAGGAAGTGGTACTTGCACCTGATTGGTCGATACTATTTTCTGCCATAACTCCACAATGCTATGTCATAGAGACATATGGGTGGTAGCAATGGACTGGGTGACGAGTCCCTGACGCGTCCCTGACGTTGATTGGTGTAACTTAGCCCCGCCCCCTCCTCTGATTGGTCGATACTATTTTCTGCCATAACTCCTCAATGCTATGTCATAGAGACATATGGGTGGTAGCAATGGACTGGGTGACGAGTCCCTGACGCGTCCCTGATGTTGATTGGTGTAACTTAGCCCCGCCCCCTCCTCTGATTGGTCGATACTATTTTCTGCCATAACTCCTCAATGCTATGTCATAGAGACATATGGGTGGCAGCATTGGACTGGGTGACGAGTCTCTGACGCGTCCCTGACGTTGATTGGTGTAAGTTAGCCCCGCCCCCTCCTCTGATTGGTCGATACTATTTTCTGCCATAACTCCTCAATGCTATGTCATAGAGACATATGGGTGGTATCATTGAACTCGCATTTGAGTCCCTGACGCGTCCCTGACGTTGATTGGTGTAACTTAGCCCCGCCCCCTCTTCTGATTGGTCGATACTATTTCCTGCCATAACTCCTCAATGCTATGTCATAGAGACATATGGGTGGTAGCAATGGACTGGGTGATGAGTCCCTGACGCGTCCCTGACGTTGATTGGTGTAACTTAGCCCCGCCCCCTCTTCTGATTGGTCGATACTATTTCCTGCCATAACTCCTCAATGCTATGTCATAGAGACATATGGGTGGTAGCATTAGACTCGGTATGGCGTCCCTGACCCGTCCCTGACGTTGATTGGTGTAACTTAGCCCCGCCCCCTCTTCTGATTGGTCGATACTATTTCCTGCAATAACTCCTCAATGCTATGTCATAGAGACATATGGGTGGTATCATTGGACCATGTTTTGGGTCCTTGTGACTTAGCCGCGTCCCCTTTTCTGATTGGCCGATATTTGCCCGAAACTTGCACGATCGAGGGCCCGTTAATCGCTGCTTGCAGCTTTAATTATTATTATTATTCTTTCTTTCTTAACCGAAGTAAATCGCGTTTTTCGGCCGCATAACTTACTCGAAAAGTTGCGAAAATTGGCACGCACGTTACTAGTGGCGTAAATTTACGTATGGTAAAATTGTTAAAAGTGGGCGTGGCCTACTTGTGCAACAGCGCCCCCTAGAAAACTTCGTGCCTCGAGCCCCACCATACGGTTTGACGTACATCCACGAAAATCGGCACGCACCTGTATCATGTCGCAACTTAAAAAAAAGTCTCTTGGTTCCGCGTCCGAAACCGAGCAGGAAGTTGGTTATTTCAAAATAAAGGCTGCGTTTTGGTGCAATTTAGGCCATTTCCACATGTCGCATTTTGGCGAACTCGTCGGAGCGGGTGGGTCCGTTCGGAAAAAAAATCGCTCGGCAAGCAGAAAAGACGTTGACGATGAAATGATATTAAAATCGTGAGTTTTCGTAAAAAGGCGTGACCGTGGTGGAGCGCCAAACTTCGCCCCAAACAGGAAGTGGTACTTGCACCTGATTGGTCGATACTGTTTTCTGCCATAACTCCACAATGCTATGTCATAGAGACATATGGCTGGCATCATGGGACCCAGTAATGAGTCCCTGACATTCGTATTGGTATCGACCAATCAGAAGAGGGGCCCCGCCCCCTGTACTTGCACCTGATTGGTCGATACTATTTTCTGCCATAACTCCTCAATGCTATGTCATAGAGACATATGGCTGGCATCATGGGACCCGGTAATGAGTCCCTGACGCGTCCCAGAACTTGATTGGTGTAACTTAGCCCCGCCCCCTCCTCTGATTGGTCGATACTATTTTCTGCCATAACTCCACAATGCTATGTCATAGAGACATATGGGTGATAGCAATGAACTCGGTAAGGAGTCCTTGACGCGTCCCTGACGTTGATTGGTGTAACTTATCCCCGCCCCCTCCTCTGATTGGTCAATACTATTTCCTGCCATAACTCCTCAATGCTATGTCATAGAGACTTATGGGTGGTATCATTGAACTATGTTTTGGCTCCTTGTGACTTAGCCGCGTCCCCTTTTCTGATTGGCCGATATTTGCCCGAAACTTGCACGATCGAGGGCCCGTAAATCGCTGCTTGCAGCTTTAATTGTTTCTTTCTTTCTTTGTTTAACCGAAGTAAATCGCGTTTTTCGGCCGCATAACGTACACGAAAAGTTGCGAAAGTTGGCACGCACGTTCCTAGTGGCGTAAATTTACGTATGGTAAAATTGTTAAAAGTGGGCGTGGCCTAATTGTGCAACAGCGCCCCCTAGAAAACTTCGTGCCTCAAGCCCCACCATACGTTTTGACGTACATCAACGAAAATCGGCACGCACCTGTATCATGTCGCAACTTAAAAAAAAGTCTCTTGGTGCCGCGTCCGAAACCGAACAGGAAGTCGGTTATTTCAAAATAAAGGCTGCGTTTTGGTGCAATTTAGCCCATTTCCACATGTCGCATTTTGGCGAACTCGTCGGAGCAGGGGGGTCCGTTCGGAAAAAAAATCGCTCGGCAAGCAGAAAAGACGTTGACGATGAAAAGTTATTAAAATCGTGAGTTTTCGTAAAAAGGCGTGACCGTGGTGGAGCGCAAAACTTCGCCGCCAAACAGGAAGTGGTACTTGCACCTGATTGGTCGATACTATTTTCTGCCATAACTCCTCAATGCTATGTCATAGAGACATATGGCTGGCATCATGGGACCCGGTAATGAGTCCCTGACATTCGTATTGGTATCGACCAATCAGAAGAGGGTCCCCGCCCTCTGTACTTGCACCTGATTGGTCGATACTATTTTCTGCCATAACTCCTCAATGCTATGTCATAGAGACATATGGCTGGCATCGTGGGACTCGGTAATGAGTCCCTGACATTCGTATTGGTATCGACCAATCAGAAGAGGGTCCCCGCCCCCTGTACTTGCACCTGATTGGTCGATACTATTTTCTGCCATAACTCCTCAATGCTATGTCATAGAGACATATGGCTGGCATCATGGGACCCGGTAATGAGTCCCTGAAGCGTCCCAGACGTTGATTGGTGTAACTTAGCCCCGCCCCCTCCTCTGATTGGTCGATAGTATTTCCTGCCATAACTCCTCAATGCTATGTCATGGAGACATATGGCTGGCATCATAGGACCCGGTAATGAGTCCCTGACGTTCTGATTGGTATCGACCAATCAGAAGAGGAGCCCTGTCCCCTGTACTTGCACCTGATTGGTCGATACTATTTTCTGCCATAACTCCTCAATGCTTAGTCATAGAGACATATGGGTGATAGCAATGGACTGGGTAATGAGTCCCTGACGCGTCCCTGACGTTGATTGGTGTAACTTAGCCCCGCCCCCTCACCTGATTGGTCAATACTATTTCCTGCCATAACTCCTCAATGCTATGTCATAGAGACATATGGGTGGTATCATTGGACTATGTTTTGGCTCCTTGTGACTTAGCCGCGTCCCCTTTTCTGATTGGCCGATATTTGCCCGAAACTTGCACGATCGAGGGCCCGTAAATCGCTGCTTGCAGCTTTAATTATGTTAAACTTTGAATTTTCAGGGATTCATATTCAAAGCATCAAGCAGATCCACAAGATCATGGGCCTTCATTTATAAAATAATAAAGGGAAAATAATAAGTGTAAAATAATAAATAAATAATAAGTTTATGCCCAACAGCGACAGCATGAGGCAGAGTGATAGCACGCTAAACAGATTCACATGACAGCATGTCTAAAAGGCTGCCAAGCAGAGAAAACAAGAAGCCTGTTGTTGTTCAGGACAGACAGATCCTATCCGCAGCTCTGTCGATGACATCTGTTGCAAGCCCTGCCCAATGCCGATGTCACGGAAACGCACCACAACAAACGGTCAAAGGAATGCAGCGCAGTCAGTCTTAAACTGCTGTAGAGTGCTGCAGTGACTGACTCAACATCCCTCTATTTACTCCTTGTCCTCCTAGTGGTGACAGTGGAAGTCCAGCGGTGGCCATGCACAGCGTGGGCCTGCTGTCCAAGCTGCTCTACCAGCTCTCTGACCCCAACGTGACCGTTAGGAAGGTTCACCTCACTCGCAGCATCATCACACGGCTGCTGAAGGCTCATTTTACCACCCTGGACATATCACGGTACACAAACACGCACGCATGCACAAACCAATCACCCTGCCTTACACAGGGCTTTCACACAAAGGGCTTTTTACACAGATTGACACACAACAGAGCGCTTGAATATTGAAGCTACAATCTGGAATCAAAACCTTTTTCGGATTTATTCCTCAATTTAACAGAATGTTAAATGTTGTACATTGATGAGTAAAAACGGTGTTTTCTCTTCCTACTCCTTTTGTAGAGAAATGTCTACTGGTTGATATTAGTATAGATATTTGGAGCAGGTGGCTCACGTGATTGGACACTAGCTGCAGCACCAGCTAGTGGGACTATTGTCTCTCGATGGACATGAGGTCATTGCAACGTGCAGATGTGACATTCCTAATGTTGTATTCACATGTAGTCTACCATTCATCGTCAATGGACGCCAGGGGCATGACTTGCAAAGGCACAGCGATGCATGCAACGTTGTTGTCAATTCACAGCACATCTTTTACGATGCTATGTTTACGACCAGAGATATCATTGGAAATACAGCTGTGGTGTGTATCCTGTTTGTTTCAGAGTTGGGCTGTTCCTGGTCTACACACTGCCTCCTGCTGGTCAAAGTGAAAGCTGCGAACTCTCTGACAGGCTCCAGGCTGAGGATAGCACAGGTACAATATACAATAATCAATAATACCCCAAAACTATAGATAGCACAAGATCAGTGCCTTTAATACAGTAATACATCCACACATCCTGACTACTAAAACATTACAAACCTTTACCCTACCATACAGCCATGTAAAGGTCACAGAAAGCCCTGTTGTACTTGTGACATGTTTTTGAAAAGTGACACCCTTGCACGATGGATCATAAATTAAAGTGATATTTCACATGTTTAGGGTCACTTTAACCTTTAACCTTTAATCTACTCTGAAAGGGAACTACCCAAATTCATTCTGATTTGCGATTTGTTACTCGCTGTCTGTAAGCCCCTTTAGTCTGGTGTGAGTGTGTGTGCTTTTTGCATTGGCATGACAATGTAAACGTATGTTTTCTCATGCCAATAAAGCTGTTTGAACTGAATTGTGTGTCCTGTGTAGTGCAGACATCGGATCCAGCCTCTCCCATCTGGATCAGGAACCAGCTGTTACTCTCTCTCTGTGACCTACTGACCTCGCACAACCCTTTGACCCCAGAGTGAGTTACTTCTTAAACCCTGCGTGGTTGATCAACTAAACTAGACCTCCAATAAAGCAAATACAATACAGACAATACAGGGGGTGGGGCTGACGCCATTCCTCTCTATCCTTTTATAACTCTTATGGGTTTATCACGGTGGTGAGGTCCTTCAGGCTAGTTTACACTTGCCACCTAATCTTTGGTGTCTAACTCAAGGAAATGCAGAAGTAGAGCGTCTGCTAATAATAGCAGGGGGCAGGGTTGTCGGGTTTCATACGGTAGATAACTCTATGCTTGTTCCTGCTCACGTAGGCATCAGAAAAGCCTGTTCCAGACCCTGGGCAGGGACTGGTTCCTGCTGTTCCTGCAGGGTCACCTGCACCCGTCCACAGTGCGACCGGCGCTGGCGCTGCTCACACACCTGCTGTCCAGTCCGGGCCAGCAGGACGGCTTCAGAGAGGGCCTTCTGCCAGGGACCCTGGTGGACGGCATGGACGAACCCTTTGTCCTCATGGGTACGCACAGGGGTGTAGTGGAGGGGGGACGCGGGGGGACGGCGTCGGCCCACTTCTCACATCTAAAATATTTTTGGGTTCGAAAAAAATCATTAGCATGGTGAAACACATCTTGATGACATCATCAAGATGTGTTTCACCATGTTAATGAGTTTCCGTTTTTCTGAGAGTGCACAAATGGAACCAAATGGACCCGCTAGGGTCCATTTGGTTCACATTTGTACACTCTCAGAAAAAAAAAAAAAATAGGGGGCATTCCCCTTTCAGAGGCGTCCCCCCACTTCTAAAAGTACCACTTCAACACTGGGTACGCAACAGTGCCTCTTATATTATGTTATTACAGTACATGTTGTTAGGCGTGGCTGAAAATAATGCAATCGCCCCTTGTTCATTTGCACATTTGTGCTTGATTTCTGGTCTACAAAACAGTTGATCCTGTTGGTTAACAAATCTGAGCACCACTTTCTTTTACACTACTTCAACAGATGTTGCACAAATATCATGCAAATTGACACACGTTGTCCAATTGCCTTGGAACTTTCCATGCATTGCACATTCCCACCAGGCCTAGAGAATCAACATGTTGTGCTTGCGAATACAACCTACCTGGCCTGGCGGAGAGACCTGTGTGCTGTGTGCAAATGTACTGTATTGTATATAAGATGACTCTGGTTATAAGACGACACCCATTTTTCAAGACACATTTGTAGAGAAATAAAATTGGATGTTATATGCTTTAGCCCCCGAATATAAGACTTGTCCGTAATCAGGGCTGATCACATCATTTTCAAATGAACGCAATTGGATCGGAAGCTAAAAAACATGATCGGGACACCCCAAATACCCCTAATATTAGGATTAGACTGGATATTGGCTGTAACTTGGAATATTGTACCATTGTGATAGATTAATGTGTTCTATAAAATATAAATATTGTATCGGGATTCGGGACAAATCAGTATCAGGAGATACTGATTCAAATGATCAGAACAGAGATGTGATTGGGATTAGAGTACTATAATTAGGGAGAGTAGTTACAGCTGAACAGAGACATGTTTGACTGAACATGTTTGGAACTAACATAGTTCCAAACAAACTGTCGCCCATCCACTTGCATTGACAGCAGGACTCCAGTGCAGGCGCAAGACGCGAGATTAAAGCCACTCTCCCTAAGTATAGTACTCTAATTGGCATATCTCTGGTATCTAGTAAATGGCACACAAGTGTTGAAATGCTTTACTTTATAATCGTACACTACCCCAGACAACCTGCGAGACGACTCCTGGTCCTACGAGTGCCTCAGCTCCACATGTCCAGGCTTCCATGTTCTGCTGGAGCTGCTGGCCAGCCAACATCACTTGCCCCAGGTCTACGAAGCGCTGGCAGCTCTACTCCTGGGGACCACTTCCAGCCCAGCTGCACAGGTGTGTGTGTGTGCGTGTGGGGGTAGTGTGGGGTACATTTAGTAAATGTATTACGAATTATGATATATTTTGGAGATTATTTTTTTCTGCCACAATAAAGGCAATAATTATTTACTTCCTTGTTATTGTCATTTACCTCTGCTGGTCTACTCCGCACCAGCAGGGGAATTTGGACAGTGTCCTACAGTCTGTGATTGACAGCCAGGCGGACGGCACCGTTCACAGGCTCTGTCCCGAGGCGGCAGCCATTCTGTTGGAACTGGTCCGAACCATCCTCTCTCGGGTAAGAACTGGTCAGAAGGAAATCCAGGTGGCACAAAACAAATATATGTTCCTTTCAAATTCATTGTTGGCCTGGTCAGGTATGGTCTGCAGTAGCTATATTGCAACTCTATGTCTTGATTAGTTGTTCCATCATGCTCATGTTTAGGCATGGCTGGGTAGCGACTTGAACCAATCAGATTTAGCTTAATCGAAGCGACCTGTTGTATAATGCAACATTATACTCGCTGGCTGGGCTAGCTAGTTTCTTGGGATATTTGTGGTTGTAGTGGGTACATCTGTCATTATTAAACAAATATGATTTTTTTTTCTTGATTTTCTTAGTTTTAAGTCTAACTGACTGTTGTGTAATTGCAATTCTGAAGCTCTCTTGTGTCTATTTATCCTGCATGGTTGTGGTGACAGCCTACTTCTACTGGGAAGAGGTTGTCGGTGAGTGATGAGGATGCATCATGGCAGTTCCCAGGGAGCGTGATGCAGTTCCTGTGTCTGCTCCACAGCCGGTGTCCCAGAGAGCCGCTGTGGGCCTCGGTGGAGTTCCTCCACACGCTGGCCGCCGTCGTCTACCCTCTGGACACATCCCAGGTTTGGACTGACTGCTGTCTTGCTACTCTTACTTTTTTCTTTGTGTTTAGCCTCTTAAGACCAGATTTTCAGATTTTACAAATGTATTTTAAATCCTGACAGTTTTGTGAAAAACCTATGTCCTTATCAGTCCTTATTGTAATCAGTGATATCCTAAAAAAAAATATATGAAAAATTATGTATTCGTTTGCCGAGCCAGTCTGAAAATTTTGTTCCAAGGAATCAGACTCCAAACAAGCAAAAGATTCAAGTCAAAAATGTTTGCTGTGAAATCATATCAATTCAAAGATTAAAATTGATGGATTATTTTGCAAAGCAGAAATACCATACCATACACTTCAATACCACTTAATTTTTCACATTTTGAAAGAGTAAATAAAAAACCTCCATAAATACATCCAGAATTCATGAATATAGGCTAACTAAGCAACAAATATGAATTCAGCATGTAATAATCAATACAGTCATTTACCAAAGTGCTAGTCATTTACCAACAAGGCAACCTACTCAAAGTAGAAACATTTAAAATGTGATTTTAGGCTGATCCCATTGCAGGCCAAATTAATCTCAAATCTGCTATGTTGTCTACGACAAGACCCTCCTAAAACCCTTGATTATGTGGGATAAAGTGAAATATAGCCCCCAGCGGAACCGCCGGGACTAAAATGTTCCTTCATGGCATGGCATGACACCTCTGTCCACTCCTCCTTCCCTCAGGACGAGGGAGGGGCGGAGCTTGGTCTGGGGGGGAGCGAGGAGGGCAAGGAGGAAGAGGAGATGTTTGCAGCGTCGAATCACCCGGCCAGGAAGCAGGTGTGTGACTTCATGCGCATCCTGCTGATGGACAGCCTCCTCAACGTCCCCGCCAACAACAACAACACACACCCTCTGCTGCAACTGCTGGCGGTGAGTGGAAACACTGCAATATATCAGCAGCTATGTCCCCAAGTTGACACACATTTGAAGAGATATGCCATGAACCCCCATAAGAGAAGATGTTTATCCCTACTTTCAGTGACCGTAAGTTTGAAATGCATTATATGGCGGGGATCCATTCTGTCTCTGGCACCCCCAGTTTATTCAGTAAAATGTATGCTAATTTAACTCTGAATGTACAAAATGCAACCTTTGGGTCCATTTGGTCACATTAAAATTCACCCATGGTCAGGAAGGTGCAGCCTACTTGAATAATATCCCTCTGATTGGAAAGTGCTGTTCGCTGACTGTAATACTGGCTCTGTCCAGTTGGTGTCAGTCTTTGCTCAGTTAATGTATGTGTTGCAGTAACTGTTATTTCATGATAAAAATAAGAGTTTTACAAAGAAGAGGTTTAAACACTATAGATACACACACACACACACACACACACACACACACACACACACACACACACACACACACACACACACCACACACACACACACACACACACACACACACACACACACACCAATGATCTATTCTCTAATTTTAATCGTTGTGTTTCCTCCCAATAACAAAGAAGAGGGGGTTTGACAATCTATCAAATATAGAAAAATAATAAAAAAAATATATTTACTTATTATATATTTAAAATAAACTAACCACTTGAATCCGCCAGCATCCATATTGTCTGATGAACATGAAGCAGAAATAGCTCCTAATGCGTGCATGTGGAATAGACGGCCTCTGTCTGTGCTGTAGTTCTCCCCAGGCGAGGCCTCGCTGGAGCAGCAGCAGAGCTTCCAGACGGAGCTGCTGGACTTCCTCATGGACATCATCCACATGATCAGCCTGGAGAACGAGAACAACACCCACCTCAACCCACAAGGTACTGGTAGCGTCCTGCCTTACCTCTGCTGGACCGCCAGGACAGACCATTTACAAATAATAAGCCTAACTATGGTTTTTAAAGATAACTATTTAAGTGTTATAACCTTTTACCGTATGCCTTTTCAGCTTTCTATTTCGGGGCAGCCCCGAGTGCTGAAAGTGTGATCTGCTAAAAGTGATTGAATATACTGTATATTTTGTAACGGCGAGGGAGGTGGTGTCCCTGGTGTCCCTGGAACAACATTATTTTAGATGCTGGACAGCGAACAATTAGTTTGAGACAATTATTGACAATTAGTGTAGAGCCTGACCGATGCCATATTTTTGGGGCCGATACCGATTTTTGGAAAAAACTACACCGATGTTACCGATGTTTTGGACCGATGTTTAATAATGAACTCAAATAATAAAAAAATACATTTGAAAAACTTCTAAACTCCAAATTTATTTTCTCTTGCAACTAAACAATAGAATATGACATTGACTTAATTTACTTTTGTGAAATAATTCCATTTTCTGTCTTTCTTTTTTTGTTCCAGTGTTCCAGGCATATATCGGCTGATATATCGGCCGATGTTACCGATATATCGGTATAATATCACCGATACCAATGCCGATATATCGGTAACAATATCGGCCGATATATCTGTACGACCGATATATCGGTCTAGCTCTAAATTAGTGTGTGTGTGTGTGTGTGTGTGTGTGTGTGTGTGTGTGTGTGTGTGTGTGTGTGTGTGTGTGTGTGTGTGTGTGTGTGTGTGTGTGTGTGTGTGTGTGTGTGTGTGTGTGTGTGTGTGTGTGTGTGTGTGTGATATTGTTTTTTCGAATACGATCATGAATTAGATTAGAAGGTATTTCTCATCTCCCTGTTTCTCTTCCCAGACTGTGAAGGCCAGACGGTTACCCTCATGGAGAACGTGGCTCTCTTCAGTAAGACGCTGGTCAAGAGACTGTACGGAGGCATGCTGCTGGCAGACCCTGACAGCCTGCTCACCTTCCTGACTGACCAAATAGTGGTGGTGAGTTCAACCGCGAGAGAATGAGGTACTTCTTAAAAAAAGAGAGACGATTAGGCTGGCCAGTGTCCGTTGAATGAATAGAAGCACCACAGTGGACAGGAACCCCTTTATTTAATGCAGTGTCACTGAGCAGAGGGGTTGGAGCGAACCAGGGCTTTCTTTTTGTCTGGTTTCTCCTGTTCCTCCCCTTTTGTTTAAGAAAAGTATATTTGCCAATTGTATAACGATTTATAACCGGAAAAAAGATGTGTGTTGAGAGACAGACACACCCACAGATAAAGGGCAAGTGACCACCTTGGAATAATTATTTTAATAATGGTCATAAAGTAATGTAATGTATACATGATGTGAGCATCTACTGTAATATTGTCCTTGAACTTGTTGTTTATGCCCCAAAATGACTACATGTACAGTTTTTGCAGCAATTCCTAGCAATATTAGACCTTAATTGTTAATCCTTTAAGCATGCATGCATGATGTTGTGTTTTGGGAAAAAATAGCCAATTTTACTTCATGAACTACACTATTGAATATAGTTTCATAGTGGTATTGACTACGTATATTAATTACTTCTGCCATTGCAGAAATATTCAATGTTAATGAATACTTAAATCAAAATTCATCAAAAAAAAACACACAAATTACACATTACAGCTTTTATATCTGCAGATCATTTTATACAAAATGGTTAATATCAGTTATTTTATGTATTTACAATATATTACATTGATCCATACCTCTACTATGGATGTGTATGGATACAAGCTGGAATGTGTAATTGTCTCAAACTTTTTTCCTGGTCCTGCCTTGATCTCCCCCATTCTTCCCTTTCATGGAAATAAATGACACAATAGAACCTATGCACAACACCACATTTGAACCCACCTTTTTTCTTGTAAAACTGTCATGAATACAGTTGATTCTGAGCATACACATTGTCCCATAAAACCACTAGGCTCTGGAGAAAGGCCAGTCGCTGAAGGAGAAGACCCTGTCCACCCTGTACTCCTGCACCAACAGGGTGTTGCTCTACTTCCTGTCACACCCTCGGCGATCACTGGCGGAACAGGAAGTTGTCACCAGCACGCTGCGGGTCATTGTGGAGCGCTGGGACGTCGTCATGGCAACGTACAATGCCAACATGGAGTTTGTCACCTGCCTGCTGCATTGCCTGCTGATGATACGAACTGGCAGGTACAGTTTGATGGACCACACACACACACACACACACACACACACACACACACACACACACACACACACACACACACACACACACACACACACACAGGTAGAAGTTGCTCAGGGGTAGGTCAATCGCAGGCTCCCAGAGAGAGTTAGTGCCGAAGTGTCCTTGAGCAAGACTCTGAACCCCTAATTGCTCCTGATGTGCAGGTTTTAGCCCGTCATTACATTCACCCGGTGGGTGAATGTAATATCTACTGTATGTGAAGCGCCTTGGATAAAGGCGCTATACAATAATTGCATAATTAACAAACACAGTCACACTCCATTTCAGTATACTTGTACCCAACGTAGCTAGTAGAGTACGTTTGAGCGACTTTCGGCTTCCACTGTTGAAAATTCATGCTCTGTAATCATTTTATTTCAACATTAACAGTTACGTTTGATATAATCTTTCACTTCTGCTTTTTCCCAATAAATATCTGTTCACACTGAGCGCTAGAGAAAGCGATATCCCCATATTGTCTGATTTCCGATACCGTTATCAACCAATACCGTTATATGCAGGCTTTTGTGGTGGACAAAAATAAATAATGGTTCAGTCAATAATTCAGTGATTTGGGTGATTTGGAAAACTAAAGTCTGTCAGAACCCTCTCCTCCCACCAAACACTCCCTGCTGCCAGGACCCATCAAGCCTGTTGCAGGAGTACATTGCAGTCACAAATACCACACACTCCGCATGGGCTTACCTCCCCCGATCAGGCCAGTTGTTATCGTATACCTCTTACAAAGCTGGATGCACCATAGTGAACTTGATGGAATATGCCGAAGAGGTATATTTGCCAAACATGTTTAGTGTAGAGGGTAAAAAGTACAGAGAAAAAGGTTAAGTTTACTTATTATCGACAATTTAAGCGCTCAATGAAAGGTCGGGTTTACTAAATATTGTATGCCTTGAAAATACACATTGGAGTAGACATAGAATATTCATATCGACTGGGTGTTGGGCTAAAAAGAAGTAGATAAGAAATAGAGCCCACACGCCGCAGGTACAAGAAAGACTACTAGTCTATTAATATGACAACGTTCCGACTTCCGATCTTCCTGATCATTCAGGTCAAAACATGGTCATATTGAAAATACACATTAACGTAAATCCAACATGCACTGATTATATTGCTGTCAATTAGCTTATTTTAACACCGTATATGTAGTGGGGGGGTCCCTGCTTCTCTGCTTGGCTAACAGAAGGGGACCTTTGTGGTTTAATATTGGATGGATTCATGCTGACATCTCTTCTCCCTTTTGTTTTGTTTTTTTCCACAGCTACCCTGAAGGCTTTGGGTGTGAGGTGCAGAAGGTCCACACCCGCAAGATCCCCTCCCACCTCTTCCCTCTCAAGAACCCTCGCTCTCCCTCTGCCAGCCCCACCAGCACACACCCCACCACAGGTAGCGCCAATGTACCTGTACACTACATCAGCTGCAATGCCATGACTTGTTGAGTTGTTATTTTGTTTATATTCTTAAATGTAAGACCACTGTGTCAACGCCTGTGTGTTCAGACCACGGGTTGGTCTCCAATAACTCTGTCCGTGCACAGTACAAATGGATCCTGTGTGTGTGTGTGTGTGTGTGTGTGTGTGTGAGACAGTTGAGAACGAGTTGACCTCCCTGGCAGAGGCGTGCTGGTCTAAGGTCATGACGGAGAGACGCCACGCCCTGGAAAGCCACTACAAGATTGAAATCTCAGCCAGTCTGAGCGGGACGTCGCCAGGCCCGCTCATCATGACGGACGCCAGTCCCCTGTGGGAGGAGATGTCCCGTAAAGAGTGGCAGGTGTACATCGGTCAGTGTCACGTAAACAGTAGTACTATAGGAGTAGGAGGAGTAGTTGGTAGTAGTTAGATTAATGGCCAAACTGTTGCCTCTCACAATTTCCAAATGTGTCCATTATAAGTAAAAGTGGGGCCTCCTCCTCCCCACCACCATTTTATATTTAGAGTTGCATTTTAGTGTTCCAGGTCGGTGTTTTAGTGTACCAGCTCAGTGGCCTTGTGGTTAGAGTGTCCGCCCTGAGACTCGGGGTTCGATTCCCGGCGGGGTCATACCAAAGACTCTAAAAATAGGACCCAATACCTCCTTGCTTGGCACTCAGCATCAAGGGATGGATTGGGGGTAAGTCCCTGCGATATACTAGCGTCATGTCCAGGGGGTGTACTTGTACATCAAGCTGCCTCACGCTATAGAAACAGGAGATAGGCTCCTGACCTATATGGGCCTCAATGGCTCAGCCAGGCCTCCTGACATCATGGCCTGGCAAGGCTACTTACTTTAGTGTTGGAGACACATTGGGAGCTTGTAAATCTGCCACATTCAAAGTAATTTTCATACATTTTGAAAACTTGAAATGGGTCATTCTTCGTAATGGCGTCATTTAGTTTTGGCACTTTTCAATTGTTTTGTACTTTTACTTTTACTTTACTACTCAGTTTACAATTGTACATCTACCTGCATACAGGGTCGGATTGACCACGGATTGACCGAAATTAAACAGACTATTAACATGAAACCAAATGGACCCGCTAGGTACCATTTGGTTTCAAGTTTACGCTCTAAAAGAGTTACATCTGGTTAACCAACTATACCAGGTAGAATAGGTCCATCACGCGCTGGTTGTGGTGGGCCGGTCTAGGCCAAATCACGTCTGTATACATAGTGCTTATACACATTGCACTGTTCTCCTCAGAGTCTCATAGGAGCAAGGCTAGCAGCAGTGCTGTGAAGGTGGCCGATGTGATCAGCAGTGCCCTCCGTTCAGTCCAGAGAAAACTGGGCAGAGAATCTGCCACCGTGGAGGTATAACTCACACACCCAGCACTGGAGAAAAGAGACACATCACTCATATATGCTGAAATTTAATTGCGTATTTCTAATTTGCAATACTGCTACTTATACATCTCAAATATTGAGATATAATGTAATAAAATATTGCACTTTGTGGTTACTAGTTACTTTGTAGATTTGTATTACAACGCATTATGTGTGACCTGTATGACACCAAAAGAAACATATGCCTTCTAAGGTGTGGTTTGGAGAATACAAAACCAACATCAACATCTTAATTCTGTCCAGTAATTCGATGTGTACGGAGAAGGGTGAAATTATGACACACAGTTACTGATGTCATAATATGACTCTCACTTTTCAGGATTCAAATTTAGAAATAGCAAAAGTTTCGGATCAACAAGATAAAGGCAAAATCTGTTGCTTCACGGCGTGCTTCAAATTTACGCATCTGCTACTTTTGATGCTTTCATGTGACGCCGTAGTATGACGACCAAATAGAACAGGGGCATTTATTAAAAAAATAAATAAAAAAACACAAAGTTGAGCGATGCCATGCATGGAGTCATAGCTCACACGTGTGTTTGTTTGGGCCATTATCTCCAGGGCAACACAACAGCCTCTTCCAGGCTCCTGGAGATTGCGCGCGCACACACACACACACACACACACACACACACACACACACACACGCACGCACACAAAAATTGTCTTCCCAAAGTCACCGTTTTGTGTTTGTGCTGTGGGCCCTCCAGCCCTGTGGGGGTGTTTGATTATTCCTTTAAATGGATTTGGATTATCACAGCTGAGCGCCCCTGAGTGGGCAGAGTAATTGATATATCTGTTTGGGCCCATCCAGGGGAGCAACGATCGACTACAACCGCTACTGTTCGCCGCTGAAGGTTAAAGACAGCGTTTATTGTTGTCGTCAGCCCCCCCCCCCCCCCCAATCCTCCGAAAAACACGTGGCGCCACATCATTAGTTCCCCCACGCCGCTTAAGACGTCGCGCCATCTGGAGACGGGAGTGGGGACGTATTACTCAGGCACGCAGGCATGAAATTACCGCGTCTGTGTCTCTCTGTCGCGGAAAAAAAAATAAAGCCCACGAAGTGCGCGTGGCGGGCCGCTTCCCCCGTCGGTGTGTGTTGTCCCTTTTCTCCGCAAAGAAATCGGCAATGGCAATTATAGCGGTAGCAATCTGATGAAAACATTATTCATTTGATGTTATTCTTTATCATATCAGCCTCTGACAGGCTATCAGGGAGGGTGATGAATTGTTTTTTCTCGTCCGAAAGGCAGGCGGGGGGGAGAAAGCGAGAGAGGCAGTATGTGAAGTTTGCGTCCCGAGATGGTTGGGAGCAAGGCTCTGCCAGAGATATTGAGAGAATATTAGGGATAGGCTACGTGGACTGGACACCCATCTGAAAATGTTTTGTGCCTTTTACATTGTTCATTGTTGTTTTTTTAAGCTTTCAAAATTGCTTACTGTTGAGCTCACTGCTCAATAATGAAGTTAAAACAATGGTGAGGTTGCATTATTTGCTAAGGTATGCGCTTCCTTACTTGGTCCACTGTAAGCTTGTAGATCGGCTAATTTCAGTCAATCCCTCCCCCAAGACCAGTGATGCTAGGAGTTCATGCGATCAACTTCATTATGCGGTGATTGATGCGGGAGAACTTAATTGGGGGAAATGTGTTTTAGTTATTGAACAGTTGTAATAATGATGTCTCCGCGTACAAGTTCCAGTCCTTTAGATGTTGATTTTCATTTCAGTGGCATAAAGCAACACTGTAAGGTAATAATGAATAAATGGAGGAGAGTGAGGAGAGTTCTGATCGACGGAATGTCCTCAGTCAAGCTCCAGCGACAAAAAGCTCCCAGTGATTTATTTCATCAGTGAATGCCGTTACCATAATCATATCTGTGTCCTCATATTAGAAAGATAATTAACAGCACTAATGATCACGTTAAGTGCATTACACATTCCACTGCCAGCCCCAGAATGAAGTTGACATTATGTTGCCTTATCATCAAAGGTGGCTTATTGTTGGGAAGTCATTAAAATGGAAATGAGTGTGATGTACTGATGTTAATTGCGGAGGGGAAGTGACGAGTTATGTATTTAATGCAGCGTTTAAAAAGACAATGAGCTTGCTATCTGCTAAATGGGGTAATTAATGCTATATATTACTTATGTTTGTCCAAATGAAGGAATGAAATTAGGAGGTGACAATGCCGAATCGCTGTTTATCTGTCGAAACACGACTCTAGTTGGTAAACTTCATTATTAGTCTCTAATATTTCTGTAATCGCGCTCTTTGTTTTTTGTGCGCTCTGCGTAACTTCTCATTTGGCCAGGCAGGCAGTGATTTAGTGGCGCTGTTATTGTCTCTCCAGATAACTTGACAAAGTTTGTTTCTTGGAGTTTATTTCGGAGAATGGGCCTGCCATTCTGGCTGTATTGTTTTGACTGTTGACTTTTTTTTGGTAAGTCAACCCCTACTTGATCAATGATCACACTGTTGCCTTCTACAGTGTCACAACTTACCGAAAAGTATACGCACGTTTGGCTCTAGGCGTGTTAGTAGATAAACAATCGTGAATGGTAATGTTTTTAGTTATATTAACCTATTTATTAACCTAACTATTTAATGACAATGTAAAATAGGGGTCTGATATAGCCCTATTTTAAATTATGCGCTTGACTTCGAGCTGAAAACATTTACTATACTGTATGTCCACAACTTCAAGGAGATGGAAAATAATTTGTACTGTTTGTGGAACAGTATTTGCGGTACCTGAGTGACCAGAAAAGGCTTCGTAGAGAACTATAACATCTGGAAAAACTCACGTCCAAAGTCGTTTTACTTCAGGATTCAAATTCAAAGGCATCATTTCAAAGCATCAGATCGACGCTGTGGTAAATGAGTTCTGACAGGTGGCAACAACATTATACGTAGTTCAAATCTTAGCGTTTTGACAATTGTTTGTTGGCCTATGACTCGAGATATCCTCACTTCTCCACTTCTTGTAGCTACTGCTACTTTTGCGATTAAAGAAATAGGTACATCTGTAAGTCACAACCATCATCACCACTGCTTCTGGTCAGAATGAAAACTAACTTATTAAAACCAGGAAAGTATCGTGTCCAATTGGATGAGCTAAAAATAATTATTGTATTGTCAAAAATAGGTATACAAGCTCACAGCATTGCACGAAGTTGGGGTATGTGAGCTTGTAGATCTGCTATTTTTGATAATCAAGACATTTGTTCCGGGGCAATTCTTTGTAAGAATAGTGTTTAAGTAAGTCTTTAACTCAAATCTTTGATTCTTGAGGAGTGTGTGGGGGAACGAAGTTCCTGGTTTTGAGATGGGGATCCTGCAGGCAAACACAATACCACAATAATGTCTTTGATTGATAATTTCACAATTTAGCCATTAATAAAGCATAGTGTCCATATTTTGGGCAAATGTTTCAAACTGTGTTATTTACTAAATAAAATAATTGTTCTATAGGCTCACAATATATTGAGCCTTGTAGATCAACTATTTTTGCTTTTTGTCATATGACAAAATATATACAGGTATGGATTAAGTGGGTAAGAAAATGCCTGCTCCTGTTTTTCTTTTACAAATCAAACAAACGCTGCACGCGCACACACACGCACACGCAGCTACGTTGTACATTACCCTTAACTACACTTTCTCAGTGATATTAATGTTTATGTTAATTAGATCAACACCCACAAATGATTACATTTCCAGACAGTGTTATTGTATGACCGCGTAGCCACTAGCTTATTTTGCCCCAGCGAATGCAATTTAGACCAGCTGTAATTGTTTGAATGTGTTGTAATTGCATGAGGGGAGCAAACAATACCGTGATGAATATTCCATCTATATCTTTGTGCTGCGATTGCGGGCGCCCGTGTCTGTGTGTGCAGGTGCAAGGTCCCTGGAAGTGATTGCTTGGCCCATTCTTTTCATTCGGACAAACTCACAATGTTTTCTCTCTCTCTCTCTCTCCATTCCTCCCAATCTCTCTCTAGGAGTTTCTGTCTTGCATGGAGTCTCAGCGACAGAGAGGTCATGACATGTTTGAGAACATGAGGAGAAACAACATGCAGGTGTGTCTGTCCGTCTGTCCGTCCGGGGCATACTGTACCTCGAGCACTGACTATCCAAATCAACTGGCTTAAAAAAAAGACACCCATGTGAAGAGAGGGGAGCTCACCGTCATGCATTATCCTATCATACTATACTGTACATACCGGTATTCTCATTCCGGCCAATTACAATTTGTGTTCTCGTCTCACCAAGTCAAATACCCTCGAGGTCCCTCTCACCCCATACACAAAACTTCCCCAATTACCCTACAAAATATAGATCTGGCCAATAACTGTTCCACGGCCACGGCGGAATCCACATTGCTCCTCCATTTTTGGAAAAGACCCATTTTCGAGATGGCTTCCATGATGGCTGCCAGGAGCTTTCTCCCTTTCGACTGTTCCTGTAAAAACCTGTGGGCTTTCTTTTGATTGAGTTCAATTCAAAAACTGACAGAAGAAACACACCCTTTTTTGGCTCTAAATACATGCTTAGTATTTATTGATTGGGAAAAAAGTTAAAATACAGCCCCACAATGACGATATACTGTATAAGCTGTTTTGAAAAAAAAAAAAAAAAAAAAAATCACACTTGTGACTGCTCATTTGTGAAGTGAAGAGTGCTCTTATATCACATAATCTCATCTTGTGCTCTGCCAGTCAAATCATCACATTCCACATAACATTTCCCAGAGGCTCATATACACAACACTGTGCATAAAACCTTGTGCCAACCATAGCTGCGGGGGCACACAGCAGCCAGTTATGATAATCTGATGACCTGGTCATTGATCTCAGAGATCTGGTCTGTGAGTAGGCGCCACTGCTCCGTGTTCAAGGAGATGCCTTTCTTGCTGGGCTGAGGCTGTCCCTCGGAGTCCAACCAGTACTGACGGATGTCGATCAGGACCTGGCCTCTGAAGACCGACACGCTGACGAACTTCATCTTGCCCAGGTCCAACATGACCTCATCGCTGGGTGCAGCAGTTTTCTTTGTGCGTTTCTGCTCGGGTTCTTCTGTCACCGGCATAATAACGTCTTCCGGCATACTACTGGCCTTCCTTTTCTGAGCTTTGCTGTTTATCCTAGCTCTGGAACTCCCACTGGCCTGATTACGGCTGGATTTGTACATTTTGCTGGTAGGACGAGGGAAGGATAAGCACGGGGTGAATGAATGCTTTCTTTTTTAGTAACACACAACTCTGTATACGTCCGATGATCAAAAATAGGTAATCTTATATACAGTATACTGTACATTATGTAGCTGGCCTGTGACGTCACTTAGTCTGTGACATTTATGACGTATGGCAGCTATTGTACAATGAAAGGATACTTTACATGCATCTGAGAAAATCTGCTGTCGGTCGTGGGGGAAATCCTTGGCCAATAAAGCTGAGTTGTGCCCCTACGGGGCACAGGTCTCCACCGTCCGGGCTCAGGTTTGAACGTGTACTAGTACTAGTGTGTCAACTATGATGTCATCATGACGTCATAGTCGGGAGGACAGACATATCGAGGGCACAGACGGGCTACGTGGAGACAACGAGGGCACATACGGGCCACGTGCACGGACAGAGGGCGTTTTATAGTCACCACCTTCGGTGGAGACAATAAGCACTGTAATTTGAAACATCTTGTGTTGTTTTGCACGCCATCGTGTTTGGATGGGCAGACTGGGCATTTAGAGGGGCATTTCCCCCCCATACCCATGCCTAGATCCGCCCCTGCTGGTGGAGACAACAAAAACACGTATTAGTTAGTGGGGTTGCCTGAAGGGAAACCCCACTATTGTTACAGTGATGCGGTCTTTGTGTAACATTCTTTCTGTAAACCTCTTTCACCTCCTGATGATAATATGAGGTGGTGACTTAGCAAAAGAAAGGTTTGCATCATCATACACAGCTTCCTTGCTCAGCCAATCAGATTATTGGCTGAGTAACGATGATGCACATGGAAGACGGTTAACTGCCCACAGCTCTCCTGTGAGACACAGACAAATAGTGGTATCTTATAATGCACATTAGTGAAGGCCAATTCTATGAAGAAAGGCATGAACATTGGAGTGAAGTGGTCCATTAATAACAGTGGCATGGACCGTGTGCGTAAATGTTATTCAGTCCTGAGGCTGAGACAATTGAGACACAGTCAAGCGGACACTCTAGCTCAGGGCCCCAACCCCTAGCCCAAGGGCCCGACATGCCTGTTAGATAATCCACCCCTGAGCTCAACGGAACCCAATACTCTCTTTGCTTATTAAGTCTGCCGTATTTTCCGCACTATAAGGCGCACCGGATTATAAGGCGCACCTTTTAGAACTGTTTTCATATATAAGGCGCACCGGATTATAAGGCGCAGAGAATAGAAGCTACTACAGTTAACATAGAATAGAACCTACTGCAGTCAAACAATCCATATATAAGGCGCACTGGATTATAAGACGCAGTGTGGATTTTTGAGAAAATTAAAGGCTTTTAGGTGCGCCTTATAGTCCGGAAAATACGGTAATTGATTATGTGCGCTTGTCCTTTTTAGTGAAGTTGCTTATTTGGGCCTGAATCATGTTTAAAGGTAGGGGAAGTGATTTCACTTTTGTCAGATATCACCCACATTTTTTTCTGTTAAAATGCTCTATTATAAGGTGTGGAAACCATATATGGAGTTTCCCCCTCCCCCACGTTAGCAGAGGAGCTAATAAAAGTTCCCCAGGTGGTGGCGAATTCTCCTCCAATCAGGATCGAGCAGCAGGTTCACATAGTGTAGCTACTGTTGGACGCCCCTAGTGCAATAGGCTGGTACTACACCATGAATTTCAAATCACTTACCCTACCTTTAAATCAGAAGTTTGTGAAAATGTTCAGGTCAAGCTGCAACAATTCAATATATATTTGGCCTCCACATCCACCGTACTGTCCATGTGACAGTAGGTTTCTTCAACTATGCCTTGTGCCACTTACAGAATCGTAAGTATAGAGAGGAATATTTCATCCACACTCTCTGCAGTAGGCCTAGTTATAGGAAAGGTGTTGAGACAAAGTGCAAATTTGCTTCATTAAGGCGTGGCACGGCAACAGTTTGTGTCGTGCCTGATTTCACACCAGAAGGTATAGTGTAAGACGCACCATTTTGAAAATGACTGCAGATGTCGACAGTGCGTGTGATGCAGAACAAGACAGACAGACAGACAGACAGACAGACAGACAGACAGACAGACAGACAGACAGACAGACAGACAACAAGATGTTTTCTTGGACCTTTTCCAAAGCAGGAGGACCAAAGCGATATTGTCATGCTTCTGTAGCCGTGGGGAACAAACTCTATTCCTTTGGAGGCCATGATGGAACGATCCACAATGACACAATGGAACAGATGGATATCCATGTCTTCAACACAGTGTCCCTATGCTGGAAGAAGTTGCCTCCAGAGCAACCTGGAAAACAAGAACACCACGTAGAGGTTCCTTCCACGTGTGGCGGACACACCGCTGTGTTAATAGCAGATACAGTTTACATCTGGGGAGGCTATCCCTTTTGCAATGTCCATGCATTTGATGTAGACGACCACAGATGGTTCAAACCCAGGGTTTCTGGGACAGTTCCATTGGAGAGGTGCTATCACTCAGCCTGTGTGTTGAAGAAGGACATGTTCATCCATGGAGGATACACCAAGCTGACTGGATCCATTAATGACTTGTACAAGTTGGACACCAGCACAATGATCTGGACTTTAATCAACACCAGAGGAACTCCTTCACCTCCTTCAGCATGTCACTCTGCCACCATCATCGGGTCGAAGATGTTTCTATCTGGAGGCGTTGAGGACTATCCACTGAAAGAGAGGATGCACAAAAGTATCAGAGTGCTTGACACAGAGACAAACAGCTGGATGAACACACCTTCTGCACAGCTTCTTCCAGAAGGACGCTGTTGTCATTCAGCATTTACCTATAAAGGAGAGCTGTACATATTTGGTGGCTACAGCGGTAACCAGTACTTAAATGATGTGTGGAAATTGAGTCCAGAGACCTTGTCCTGGAAAAAGGTTGAGCCCAAGGGTAAAGGACCAGGTCCAATGTATGGTATGTGCTGTTGCATTGTGGGAGGTAACATCATCATTTTCGGAGGAAGGAAAGGATACAACACTATCTCTGATGAGCTGTTCATATTAGATATGAGTCCTAGTCTTAAGATGTTTTGTAAACTAGCAGTTATTCAGTATGCTCTGGACCAATCAGAACTCCCACACGACATCAGCTGGGAATTGGCAGCCATGACCAAAGAATAGCATTGTGACTTCCATAGCAAACATCGAGTTGTGGCCAAAAGCTATTAGTTCTGCTTTTAGTGTGTGTGTGTGTGTGTGTGTGTGTGTGTGTGTGTGTGTGTGTGTGTGTGTGTGTGTGTGTGTGTGTGTGTGTGTGTGTGTGTGTGTGTGTGTGTGTGTGTGTGTGTGTGTGTGTGTGTGTGTGTGAACGTTGCATGATGATAGGAGCACCCCTCATTTCACATGAATGTGATTCATTTTCTATGTAAGTCTAAGTGTGTATTTGTACGTCTCTGAACCCTGTTGTAATGCTTTATCAGTGTAGTAACAGCCTTCGTATTGACTTATGTTTTCATGGGGAATGTAGGCATTCCTTTAGGCATGTAAGTATTCTGCAAACTGTCAGTCAATCATTCAATTTTTCAGGCAATTCCTGAATGGTCTATGACATATAGGCATGCGATCTTCAGCATTTACAGCAAAGACGTGCTTAAAAATAACCCTAGGGGGCACAGGTCTCCACCGTCCGGGCTCAGAGACAATACTCATGATACTCATGATTATATATAAATGTATCTTAGTCACTACGTCATCATGACGTCATCGTATGCACGGACATGATGGCGGACAGACACGCGCGGAAGGACGGGGTACGCACGGACATGATGGCGCAGACACGGGCGGAATGACGGGGTACGATTTATAGTCACCACCTTACGGTGGAGACAATAAAGCTATGTGGTGACATCAGAGTGCTGATTCTAGAAGAGCATTCCACTTTCATCATAGACTCTTCAAAAATCATGTATAAAGACGATTAGATAGTGGTATATAAAGATGATTAGAGCACGGACAAAACTAACTTGGGTTGTGATAAAACATGACAACAAATACAATGTTATGGGACAATCAGGTAAATTGTAAGAACTAAAACTGAACTAAAAGTGATGTATCCTGCCATTTTTTCTTCTTACTAATTGTTTTGATCGGTCCAAAATATGAACAGGGAATTAACTTCCGACGTCACTGCGAAGCCCCATAAGGGACCTCTAGTGCATTACCGTATTTTCCGGATAGGCGCACTTAAGGTGCCTATCCGAAAAATAAGGCGCCCTTATAGGCGCATAGGCTATAAGGCGCACTTAAAAGCCTTTAATTTCCTCAAGAAACAACAGTGCGCCTTATAATCCAGTGAGCCTTATATATGGATCGTTTGACTGTAGTAGCTTCTATTATGTGCGCCTTATAATCTGGTGCGCCTTATATATGAAAACTAAAATAGGCCATTCATTGAAGGTGCGCCTTATAATCCGGTGCACCTTATAGTGCGGAAAATACGGTAGACAACAATGAGCAACGTCAAAGGAGCATTTAGTGATTCGAGGGAAAAGCAGTCCACTCCGGTATCAAGATATGCACATGCACACATTCTACAGTGAGGGAACATGCAACAGGCCAACAGTATTTGCACCAAGGCCCGCCCCGCCCCACTCAATCCTGATCTCTCAAAGCCCAAAAGTAAACTAGGGCTTTTTGATTCCTGCAGTTCAGGGAGCAACTCCTTATATGGACAGCACACTATATAGTAAGTAGGACTATCAACAGAATGAAAAAGGTGTTATTGGAATTAAGTGAAATCACTGACTACCGGTATACCTTTAAACTCGCTTTTCCACTCAATTTGACATTCTGCAATACTATTATTAAAGGGGTATTTCACTTTCAAAAAAACTTTTGGTCATTTTATGGTCTACTCAGCCTCATGTGAACACACCAGACAGTTTATAAGTTACTCCTTTCAGTATTTAGATATTTGATGTTCATTAATCTGCCGGAATGTCCTTCCTATACAAACCCATTATAACTTAAAACTCCATTTTAACCATGACAGATTATTCGAAAACAACCCATCTTTTTTCTGGTGACTGATATTGTCCTCCTAATACGTGAGAGGGCCGTGGAATTGCATCTACAGTTTTCATTTATTTTTAAAATATTGTTTTGTAAAATGTAGCCGCCTCCATATTTGGGCATGCCCACCCAAATGAATAAAACAATATTTTAAAAATAAATAAAAACTGTAAATGAAATTCCACAGCCCTCTCACGTATTAGGAGGACAATATCAGTCACCAGAAAAAAGATGGGTTGTTTTCGAATAATATGTCATGGTTAAAATGGAGTTTTAAGTTATAATGGGTTTGTATAGGAAGGACGTTCCGGCAGATTAATGAACATCAAATATCTAAATACTGAAAGGAGTAACTTAAAAACTGTCTGGTGTGTTCACATGAGGCTGAGTAGACCATAAAATGACCAAAAGTTTTTTTGAAAGTGAAATACCCCTTTAAGTGGAAAACCTCTTATTTTGGAGCGCTCCTCACTTCACAGTACCGGTATGTGTGATTTTCACACCTGTAAATCACTATTGAACCATTCATTGTCTGTCTTGTGAAAGGTGCTCCTATGAATAAAACGTTCCCTTCCAGCTGTGTTCCAGTGAGTGGGAGCAGGTGAGTGGCCAGTGGCTGCGGGTGGAGGCAGACCTGCTGCGGGAGAGGGCGGTGTTCGGCCCCGGGCCGGGGGTGGAGGGCCCCGGCACCAGGGACTGGGTACAGGACGCAGCCGAGGGGCCCAACCGCACCCGACCCCGCATCCGTAGGAGGGCCCTGCGATGGTCCAAACAGGTAATGCATGTACAATTTAGGCATTTGGCAGATGCTCTTAATCCAGAGCAATTTACACTAAGTAAAAGAAAATACATTGCAAATTCAGCTAATACAGATGAGCTGAATTTACGTTACTTACTAATTTAAGCACTAAAACATGGTAATACATTTGACATCCTCTATAGGTAACTGAAAAAACTTGTTAATTTTATGGTCTACTCAGTCTCATATGAACACACCAGACAGTTTATAAGTTACTCCATTCAGTATTTAGATATTTGATATTTTCATTTTAGTGCATCAGCCTCCTTCCTATACAAACCCATTTTAACTTTATTATTTGAAAACAGCCCATCTTTTTTTCTGGTGACTGATATTGTCCTCGTAACACGTGAGAGGACCGTGGAATTCTTTTTATTATGTCCCACAGGTACAGTATGTTAAAGTAAAAGTAAAGCAAAGTAAAATGATTCAAATATCTCAATGGAACCAACTGGATGGTGTAGCACACTGGTGGAACATAGTCTCTGTGTGTCTCTGACAGGCGCCTGGCTCCCTGTCTCTGTGTTTGAGGACTGGAGCCTCTGACCATCACAACAGGAGTGGAGCAGAACCTGAAGCAGGTACACGCGCACACACACACACACACACACACACACACAGACAAATTTGAAAAATAACATGCCTTACTATCAGATATTTATTGTATGTATTTTTTTTTATTTTAGAGGTTGGCAGTGCTTGCATGCTCTGCTTGTGCACAAGTACGGCCTACTTGTATGCAACGCATAAGTTTATCACCTCAGCGGTGCATTTCTAGTTAGGAGTATGGTCTCCTCCAGGGGCGTTTTTTGCCATTAGGCAGACTAGGCAGTTGCCTAGGGCGCCATGAGGGGAGGGGGGCGACCACCAGACATGCTGGACAATTAAGACTAATATGGATAAATACATTATACTTGTCCTCTATAACTAGAATTGCACATTTAGAACACATATAATATGTTCTTTAGTTTAAAAACAGTTGATTTTATCCCTTGGGGGTGCCATTTTACAGGAGATTTTCCCTGGAGCTCCAGGAAAAATCATTCCTAGGGCTCCATATTGCTTAGAAACGCTCTGGTCTCCTCCACACAGAGACCAGGATCCTGTGTGAGGCCGGAGGAGGAGCTGAACTCAAGGATGCCAGCGGCGGGACGTCCGACGGCGCGTCCGACTGCGAGTGTCTGACCTTCTTCCCCGCTCTGAGCGACACGCCCGCCGCCTCCGCTGAGGAGAGCCCCTCCTTTGGACCCCCCGCCGCCCCCGAGTCCTGCTCCAGAAGACAGGCCTGTCCCGACCTGCACGCCATCCTGCAGGAGCTCCAGCCCGGAGAACAGGTCAGTGTGTGTGTTCACTCTCCCTGGCTCTGGGTTTAGGGGCCCACTTGTCATGGACAGACTTCTCTGTGTCCTGCATTAAAATGATGCGATTCATTTCCTCTTTGATCTAGTGGAAAACAAATATCTTAGAAGCAGGGGCCGCCAGGGGTGGATGTAACATTTCCCGATGGGGGGGGGACAAGAGAAAATGGTATGGGGGCAGTTTCAACGCCCGCGTCGCGAATGATGAAGCCGCCCCCATACCATTTTCGGTTACAGGACTTTTATTAGGCAAGTATAAGCATCAATAATAACAGTTGCAACAGACACGCAGCATGCATAAAGCTAAAGGTCTGACTCAGAGAGTTTTCTGTTTTCAATAATGAAATGGTGTAGTGGTGAGACTATGGTTTAGTGGTGAGACGATTGTAGTTAGTTAGTAGCAGTATAGTAGTGTTTCAAATCATTTTAAATATAAGCACTGAAATATCTTGGGTTGTTTTGCATGCCATCATGTTTGGTGGGGCAGTCCGGGCATTTAGAGGGGCATTGCCCCTCCATGCCCATGCCTAGATCCGCCCTTGCTACGAGCTCACAACGCAGCACAAAGTGACGCGCTGTGCTGCGTGTGCTCCCTGTGCTCCCTGTCACCCATATTCTATAGTTGATGCACAGGTTCACAACTTGTCACAAAGTCGACAAATTTGACGTAAACGAGTCAAGAATCATTGCTGATAGCAACATCTAAAGTTGGTGGGTTCGTGTTTCGACCACAACCGACGTTTAACGCCAACATCCTTCTCTCTATCGGCAAAAAATACGAATACATCATCTCGCCAATGGACGGCCTTAACTCACACCACTAATATTCACAATCCTAATTATCTGACACAAGGCCACGGGAATGCAATGTCCCATCCGCTACTACTATCTGCGTCTCATCTCTCCTCATTAGTGTAATGTGATGTTATAGAGCACAGCAGTGGCTGAAAGTAACTAAGTATCTTAGTTACTCTTATCTGAAAATGTCTGGTGCCAGAACACATCATCAACTTTTTACAGTTTTGAGTACTTCTACTTCTTTCTTATCATCTCTGTCAGGTGAAAAGCTCATCCAAAATCATTACTTTTTGGGGATTAAATAAATAACGCACATTGCATTAGTTTACAAAAAATATGAGATAGGAGTTTTCTGCCCTGACAGCAACGTTATATATTTTGATGCTGATACATGTATTTGTACACAAGTACAATGTTGAATGTACACAGGCCTTCTGGTGTTATTACTACTTTGACTCGCGTAACAGAAACTCAGCGAGTACATCTTTCCTCGTTAACGTAATGGGTTCACACAGAGCTCTTCCTCGCCGTCTTCCAGCAGCTTACGTGTTGACTCGAGGCCCTCGCCGCTCCGGCTACCAGCGGCGCCATTTAATGTTTCTGACACAAGTATTAATAAAAACAGTGGGAGGTTGACGCGAGCTGTCTCATACCCCTGCTTAGTAAGCTGTGCTCGCCGCGTTGCCCCCTGTTGTCTTTCAAACGGTTCACTGAGTCTCCATTTTTATAGGCCTATATTTTATTCTCACTGTGATGGTCAAATGTGTGCAGATGATGTGTACTGTATAGAGAGAAGAGGCCGGTTCCTCCCCTGGGAAGGATTTTTATTAGGCCCCGCCACACAAAACCACTTGTTATCTCTTTTTTTGCAAGTCCAGTGTAATCAAGTTAGAAATGTGGAAATAATGACGCACACTGAAATTGCAATTAATATAAGGTTGACGTATAAGGTCGTAAATGTCCTCTTCTGTCCTAGATTTGAACCCGGTCTCCTGGGCCTGAAGTGCTGAAATGTTTTACAGCTGTGAATTTTTTTTATACCATGCTTGTGCCTGAGATGAAGTGAATTTTGACCATCGGGTCAAAATTTGTGTCAGATCCGATGTCTACGTGAGACATGACCTTTGACACGATAGAAACATCTCGATAGAAGAGCAGAGATGTACTATATCTTGCCTTTAAAAAAAGTCCCAATACTGGATTCTGATTGGCTGGTTACTGTCACGTTAATACCGGTAATTCGCACGTTCAAGAGGATCATTTGATGGACTTACATATCTTATCTTGTCTGTGTGGGTATATAAACATCTCCGGCACTCACACACTGGCAAGTGAAAACAAGAAATGGGTCTTGCTGTGGTTGGCGCAGTTTTTGTGGTGCTGCTTTTGTGAAGTTCAGGGTTAAAGGGGAATTCCACTGATTTTCAAAATTTTCCTGAGAGGATACAATTGTGAACCAAATGGACCATAGCGGGTCCATTTGGTTCCATTTGTACCCTCTCAGGAAAAAGGGGTCTGAAAGAAAAATCATTACCATGGTGAAATGCATCTGATGACATCATCAACATGTATTTCACCATGTTATTTGCGTGATTTTTTTGAGACCTCCGTTTCTGGCAAATACAGAATTGGGGGAACTTTTTATCATGTCCACACAACACCTCTAAGGTGACATATTAAAATGTTGAAAATGGGTGGAGTTCCCCTTTAATATTGCTAAATGTTTGTAGCCGTTTAAGAAACATAATAAGCCACGCAGGGTCTTGGGCTTGCCTTGGTTTTAACAGTAACCTGAGAGCTCTTGTGGCTTATGACTATAATCTATATATTCTACCCTAAATTATGCACACGGATGGATGGATGGATGGATGGATGGATGGATGGATGGATGGATGGATGGATGGATGGATGGATGGATGGATGGATGGATTACTGTATCAGTCAGACCTGTCAACAGCACATGGTGGTCCATGGTCGTCCAACACAAAAAAAGTCCTGTTGGGAGGGACATGTTTCCATTGTGGTCCACTCCTACAGCATGCATTCAATTCATCAACATGGATGGCGTCAGGGCATATTCCACATTTTGTGGTGGCAGAGAATTTTTCCATGTTTGTTCTAAGTCTGGGTGGCACCAGATCTGTTTACCACAACGACATGCATGCTGACGACCAGATTGAAGATTGGCCTAAGGCGTCGGAAGGACGGCGGGAGTGTGTTCCTTCACCCCATTTTTCCTGTTGCTGACCATCACAACTTAGCTCACAATTTAGCCCACTTATAGGGAGAACATTAGCACGGCGGGTCATGCTGTCACGTAGCAGGCCCTCTGCACTTTACATGAGGAAAACACTGTGTGTGTGTGTGTGTGTGTGTGTGTGTGTGTGTGTGGTGTGTGTGTGTGTGTGTGTGTGTGTGTGTGTGTGTGTGTGTGTGTGTGTGGGGCCTGCTGAGTTTCCTGTCAAATGAACACAGTCATTAGCTCTGAGGAATGCTCTCTCTCTCTCTCTCTCTCTCTCTCTCTCTCTCCTCTCTCTCTCTCTCTCTCTCTCCTCTCTCTCTCTCTCTCTCTCTCTCTCTCTCTCTCTCTCTCTCTCTCTCTCTCTCTCTCTCTCTCTCTCTCTCTCTCTCTCTCTCTCTCTCTCTCTCTCTCTCTCTCTCTCTCTCTCTCTCTCTCTCTCTCTCTCTCTCTCTCTCACACACACACTTGCACACACGTACATGCACATTAAACACACATGCGCACGCACACACACACAAAGGAGACACACTTGTAATTAGCTTGCCAGCGCCAATAGTGTGATTATGACTGTATAATGTGTGTGGGGAGGAATCAATGGGCAGACATTAGCCTCAGTCAATAAGAGCTGTGCTCTGCCCCCCCCCCCCCCCCCCCCCACTAGACTGATAACCCACATTCTGTCTGTCTGCCACACGGACCACTTGATGGCTGCACACCGCTGCTGCTGCCGCGGCAGAAAAACCTCTTATCTTCATGGCGATAGTTTGGGTGTACTGAATTTGTCATGCCCTCCCACCACCACCTAGATTAACAAGTTCACTTGATCGTACCATTGCACAGAATCATCAAAAGTAGTAGATCTGTTCATCTGCTCTTTTGAATTTTATTCCTCATACAGTTTTGGACTGTCTGAAGTTTCCACAATGGCCACGTTTAACCGCTTTCAGATGAAAGTGTGGAATTAAATTCGTTTTCACTTGAGAAAAATTATTTTTATATTTTTTTTGATTGTTTATTTTATTTATTTATGTATTTATTTATTTTGACTGATTGTCATTGATATCATCTTTTGGTTTGTATGACAAAAATCACTAATTTCTGACAATGTCATCATCATCTTCATGACTTTTTCTCTGAAAGCGTTCACTTAAACTGGGAGTTAAACAGAGTCCGAACAAACCCTCTCACAGGGTACAAGCGTAACCGAATGGACCCCCTTTTTTTGTTCCGTTTCATTACCCTGTATCTGGGATTTCACAGCGTTTCGAGACTCAACCTTGACTCCTTTAAGATGTGTGATGTTGCATGATGCGAGCCATTACTCTGTGTGTGCCTGCGTGCACTCAGACACACAGCCCTGATCACTTAGCAGGTTTCCTATTGTGTGCATGGCAGTGATTAATTCCCCTAATAATGGCCTGGGTCTCGAGTGCGAGAGACAGCAGAGAGAAAGAGAGAGACTCTCCACAAGCTGGGCCAGCCACAGACGGCAGTGTTGCCAGATTTTTGTGAGAGAAATAAGCGGCCGGGCCGAGCACAAAAGAAAATGACTAGGATACGGACAACAGCCAGATCTACAAGCTCAAAACGTCAATTGTGAGCTTGTAAATCAGATATTTAAATTCTTGGGGAAAAAATATTTATTTTTTAAAACACGTTAACAACACAATATTGGGGTTTGGAGACAAATAGGCCTACATGAAAATGTAGAGGTTCTTGAAAATGTTTAAGAGCTTAACACTTAGCTTACACTTTAAAAGCAAGCCCACCAAATATTTACGCGACTTTCCCAAAAATAAATAAATAAATAATAATAACCCAAATCCCTATTACGGTATAATAAGCAGATGTGGCAACACTGACAGGCGAGCAGAGAGGAGGGAAAAGGGGGTCTGATTTGATTAATATAAATTGTGAGAGGGGCCTATGGGTGGGCCCGGGGCCCCATATGGTTTCAGGGGCGCCGCTGTGTCCCAGGGGCCCTTTAGCGGGGGGCCAACGCCAAGAGAGGGGGGGGGGGGGCAGGTGCAGCACACTCACTGTGAAATGAGGGGAGACAATAGAATTAGCCACACATTATCATCACAACACAGTTAGCGTTAGCTACAGTGCCACTCGCTCAAAGCTGTGTGTGTGTGTGTGTGTGTGTGTGTGTGTGCTTCCTGTGTGTGTGTGTGTGTGTGTGTGTGTGTGTGTGTGTGTGTGTGTGTGTGTGTGTGTGTGTGTGTGTGTGTGTGTGTGTGTGTGTGTGTGTGTGTGTGTGTGTGTGTGTGTGTGTGTGTGTGTGTGCGTGCTTCCTATTTGGGTGTCTTTGACTGGGAGCGACTGGGAAACTGGGAGCTCTGCCGTTGAATAAAAAAAGAAGAGGGTCCGGGGCCTTCTCCTTTCCATCAATCAAGTGTGGTAATGAAGTGTTGGACTGTGTCATTTTAATAATGATTAAAATAAGTGATTAAAATGATCAATCAAGTGACGCCTGCAGTGTGTTGGGTTGTGCCGCCACCCCTCTACGCCCCTATGTGACACATGTACGTGTGCGCGTGTTTTTTTTAAGTGTCCTTTAGTCTGTTACGTCCTGAGAATCATTCTACAAATGCTTTCTAAATTAACGACTCTTTCATACCAAGGACCTGCAAAATGATCCCCATCTGAAAATATTCTGTGCCAACACCCTCAGAAGAGAAGCTTTGTGTTTAAAAACAAAATAACAAAACACATATAGTTTACACACACATCTAAATAATTCAAAAACATGAAAAATAGCAGATGTGCAAGCACAAAGTCATCCACTGCATGCTATTTTGAGAAGTTGAACCAACTTCTAAACCACTGATTTTTTTGGGGGGGAAATCGTATACAAAATAAGATGGCACAGCCACAGACAGATGCTCTTCCGATTAATATGTTAAATGGAAGGTAACGCGCCCCCCCCCCCCCCCCCCCCCTCTCTCTCTCTCTCTCTCTCTCTCTCTCTCTCTCTCTCTCTCTCTCTCTCTCCTCCCTGCGGGTGTCTCTCTGTCTTCCTCCAGGTGAAGTGTAAGATGTGTGTGGTGGTGGTCAGTGGTCTCAGGGTGACGGAGGGCCTGGTGCTCTTCGGGAAGGAGAGTCTCTACGTGTGTGAAGGCTTCACCGTCAACTCTGCTGGAGATGTTTGCTGCAGAAAGCACCATCCCAGCAGGTACTGTGTGTGTGACCGGCTCCATGAAGTGAACGGAGTTTGCGTTTTTTTTCCCCCTTCCCCTTCTTTTCTTTTTTTCATGGCACTTAGTGATCTACTTGCGTACCGCTAGTGATCGACTGGCCGACCACGATCGACGTAATGGGCACCCCTGGTCTAAATAATCAAAACACATATCATTTGCTGCTTATCAGAAATGGAAATTCTAAAATAATATACAGGGGTACTTCGAAAAATATGTGTATACTATTTTTAAAAATATATATACAGGTATATGTTTATTTATTTTTTTTGTGGATGGAATTGGTAACGTTGTCCGTTCTCAGAAAATGAACATATTCATCTAATTATCTAACTTAATGCTTCTCTCTGTATCTCTGCCAGTGTGAGGGATTCCTCCATATCCACCATGTTGAGTAAAGAAACAACATCAGCCAGCTGTAAACGCTGGCCTTATGAGGACATAAAGGAGGCCCGCTTCATACGCTTCCTCTTGGAGGTCAGTTTGGGTTGACACTCTATTTACTTACCGCGGCATCACACAAAAGCATCAAAAGTGGCATTAGCTGCTCTTGCTCATTAGATCCTGTTCTCTGATCTGTTCCAGGACAACGCTCTGGAGATCTTTGCCAGAAACGGCCACTCTGCGTTCCTGGTGTTCCTAAATAAAGATCACGTCTCTGCATATAAGAGGTACACAGCAACAATTTGCAGGAGAGAGCTTTTATGTGTTCATGAAATTATAGTTTTACTCATGTCTCCTCTCAATCTCTGCCTCTTATTCTCTCTGTTCCTCTCTCTTCTCCTCTCTCTTTCTCGAACTTCTCCATCTCTGTGTGCAGGTTGTGTTCGGTGGTGCCGTCATTAAAAGGTCGCGGTGTGGCTGAAGTCATTGCTAACGCCAGGTTGGTGTCATTTTAATTCTTGTATCATTCTGAAAAAGTATGTTTTTGTCTAGCTAAAATATGCACATTTTTTCACAATTCGCAAACCTTAATGACAAATGATACACAAAATGGATGGGGGTATGACATACAGTAAAGATTTAGTTCTCACTTTTTCTCCATTCTGCATCTCCACATGTCCTGGTTTAACACAGCCACTGAGTTAGGCATCAGCAGTCCTGGATAAGTCCTCCTTCGTTTCTCCCCCAGACCCCCTGCTCTTCCTTCTCCAACCTTCATCCTTTTCAGTCTTTCCTCCTTGCACCGCTCAAGGCAGGGCTTACACAGGTCGCTCTCCGTCACCAAGTACATGACCTTGTCTCTCTTCGATTTCACCTGCTCCTCCGACACCTGGTTCCTCTGAGCGCCGCGCGACACAGGGTTCCGCTCCACGTTCAGCTTAGTGAGGCCGGCCAGCTCCGCGACCTCGGGCAGTTTGGTGAAGAGGTTATCGAACAGGCGCAGCTCCTGGAGAGCCGTGAGGTTGGCCATGGCGGGAGGCAAGCCGTCCAGGCGGTTCAGTCCCAGGTTGAGGCTCTGGAGGCGGGACAGGACGCCCAGCGCCGGGGGCAACCCCGCCAGAGTCAGGCGGTTGTTGGCCAGGTTGAGGTGGGTCAGCGCCGCCAGTCGGCCGATGGCGTCGGGCAGCGCCTCCAGCTCGTTGCTGTGGAGGTCGAGGCGCGAGAGCGCCGCCAGGCTGGCGATGTCGTCGGGGAGCGCGCGTATCCGGTTGCGGCTGAGGTCCAGCTCGTCCAGGTCGGTCAGCTTCAGGACACAGCGGGGGAAGCTGCCGAGGCCAGTGTTGCTGAGGTCCAGTCTACGCCGGCCGTCCGCCGTCGTCAGAACCGCCTTCTTGGCCGCCGTCAGGCTCAGCCTGTTCGCCTGGGCCCGTCTCCCCTTCTTGACCATGGTGCTGCAATGCACAGCGCACCACAACTCACTATGCATGGTGTCACTGTCGCGCAGAAACCTCTTATCTCCATATTTTAGCCTTTTAGTGTCCCACAAATGCATGGAAAGTAGCAGATCTACAAGTTTGAAACGTAGATCTGCCAACATATAGCGTAATGTCTCGGGTTATAAGAAGAGTCCCGTTTTTCAAGACTCATTTGTGGAAAAAGAACATTGAATGTCATATAGTATAGCCCCCAAAAATAAGACAACCCCATGTCTTATATTTAGGTCAACAGGGTATTTGAATCCCAAAAAACAGTTTTTAACAGGACATATGAGGTTTCCACTCGACAAAGACAAAACTTACACAATGCATAATATACACAACTTTTTTTCTTCTTTGGTGCAGAACACAATGTGTGTGTTTTGTCCACTATCACTTTAAGCGACGATTGCCCTCGAGAGACAGATTTACAATATATGATCTAATCTACAGTATACCGCAATATATAGCACGTGAGTGTGTGTGTCCGTGTGTGTCCGTGTGTGTGTGTGTGTGTGTGTGTGTGTAAGTAAACGTGTTTTTGCATATGCAGGATGTACTTGTGTGTGAAGGGGTGTGTGTGTCATTTTGTAGGGGGCTTCTGTTATTTATACGGATACAAGGGCTCATGTATGGCCTGGGGCAATAGGGGAACGAACGTGTGCTCTCTGGAGAATGAGCGCTTGAGAGGTGTGTGTGTGTGTGTGTGTGTGTGTGTGTGTGTGTGTGTGTGTGTGTGTGTGTGTGTGTGTGTGTGTGTGTGTGTGTGTGTGTGTGTGTGTGTGTGTGTGTGTGTGTGTGTGTGTGTGTGTGTGTGTGTGTGTGTGTGTGTGGTGTTATGTCTGCTCTCCTGCCTGCTCACCCAGTGTTGCCCGTGGGGGTATTTAAGAGCACGGCTCTCTAATTAAGGCTAATGCTGGGGAACAATAGGGGAGAGGAGAGGCATCGCTGGGTAATACGGCGGAAAAACACACAATGTTGATGCTGCTCCCTCCCGCTCACCACCGTTCAACTGATTGAGCTGCTTGCCTCTCGCAAGGCGACCAAGGTGTGCGTGTGTGCGTGTGTGTGTGTCTTGCATTTCGCCACTGACGGGAACAGAAACCTCCTATCTCTGTTTTCATAACTTTGTGTACCTGTTTTTTTTATTTTTTTTTACGATTTAAAGGGTGTGTTGTTTATAGTATAGGCCTATGATGCACAAGTGTGAACGAGTGTGTGTATGTGTGCGTGTCCACACACACAGACACACACGCCACATGCGCACACACACACACACACACACCCAAAGAGTCAAATCAGGACTTTGATAAATGATAGTTAGGAGTGTGATGAGACCTGTGCTCTTCTCCCTCCCTGTCTAAAAGAGCTCTGTGTGTGTGTGTGTGTGTGTGTGTGTGTGTGTGTGTGTGTGTGTGTGTGTGTGTGTGTGTGTGTGTGTGTGTGTGTGTGTGTGTGTGTGTGTGTGTGTGTGTGTGTGTGTGTGTGTGTGTGTGTGTGTGTGTGTGTGTGTGTGTGTACGTACTTTGTTCTGTATGTGTGTGTGTGTGTGTACTTTGTTCTGTGTGTGTGCGTGTGTGTGTGTACTTTGTTCTGTGTGTGTGTGTGTGTGTGTGTGTGTGTGTTACACCCCAAGGCCCTCTCTCGCCTCATTTATCATCCTCAGGATGAGAGAGGTTATCCACTGGCGCTTGTATCCCATTATAACCTCCTATAGCAAACTATTGCATGCAATTATTACCTGCAATTAGATAACATATACTGGGCCAAATGCAATGATTGATTTAGTGTTAGTTTTACAAAAATAATTTGGTCAGGAGTTATTGGGGTTAGAAATTGGATACACTTCACACGGACGGCCGCGCTTCTGTTCTCCCCTCAAGTGGAGGTGTCATACTCTAGCTTTTTCCGGAGCCCCGGAATTAAGTTGTCTGTTCTCAAATTACTTTGTACTGGATTGCCAGGCTTTTTTTTTAATCTTTTTTATTATCTTATGTACAGAAAAAGATCTGTACATAAGATGAAAAAAGAAAAAAAAAGCCTGGCAAACCTGCATTCGTCCATGCATGTAAAAGATTATCCGGAATGTACCTGTTAAGTCTTAAACTGCTTTCATTCTTGGCTTGCTTCTATGGCTACTGACAAATAGCAGATAAACAAGCTTGTACATATTCTAGTTTTAAATAGTGTTAATATGATTTTTAATCATTTTGATTTTTCTTTAAGACAAATCTTGTCTTCTAGAGATGCCTGTGGCAAAACATTTTCAGATGGGGGTCCGTTGACAAATTGACACTACTGTATACCGGTTTGGTGGTCCCTGACACAAAGCAGTTTTGAGAACTACTGGTGTAAATATACTGTTGGGCTTCGGCGGTTAAATGTAAAGGTCCTCACCATTATCTTGTCTTTATCCAGTTTATTTGAATCTTGTTCTTCTTTGTTGAGGTTCTGGATCTGGATGCTGGACCGTATGTCCTGTGTCAGAAACATAAGAAAGGTGATAAGGAACACGCACATCCAAAAAAAAAAACAATTTGGGTAGGGTGCTAGATTAAAAATATAACATGACTAAACAAAAGAAATAAAATCTGCACACCATTTGTTGCTCCCGAACGTGGATTTATTTATAAGATAAATAAATAAATCCACGTTCGGGGCATCAAATGGTGTGCAGATTTTCTTTCTTTTGCTGTGTCAGAAACATACCAGCAGCTCTGGTCCCTGTAAACGGACAAAAACTGACATACTGTGGCCTGCGAAATACAGCAATACTGCACTTGTTCCATAATGTATTATGCGTAGTGTCTTACTGTCCATCTCACTCTTGGTACCCACACTTGATCACAGATTCACAGTGACTTGCAACTGTAGTGTAAAAGAACTCTTTTCCCTCTCTTTTTTTCTTCAAATGTATGCCATTTTATAGGTGGTAAAAATGCCAGCGGAAAAGGGCACCTCCCCCAGTCTCTGCTTCCACTACCAGGCAAAGTCAAGGTTCTCTCTTGTTTAATGGCGTTACTTAGCAACTGGGCCCGCTTGGCGCCAGCACTTTATTGCCATGTTACTGGCCCACAGAGGGAAAAGAGATTTCAGGAGCAAGTTGAATGTTTTTCTAATTTAGATTAAACACGCTTAGGATAAGGTGATCCGTCAGTAAAATGCTTAATGAAATGTGCACCAACACAACATCCCAACGTTTAGCCCAGATATATTTGTCCTTCTTGTTTATCACAACAAATGTTCTTGTATCTTAATTGGAAACAATGGGTTCTGACGGGGCAGTGTTGTGCACTCAGCAGTTTCACTAATGCATGGCTTCTTTTTTTAAGTGAATGCTTATTAAAAGATCCGCTTACAGCGGGCCGGCGAAACGATCGGCTGTATTTGGCGGAAAACGTCTTGTAACTGGAAAAGTTTGTCCTGTGTGGCAGGAGGATGTCTTTAATATCTCTTCTTTTCATTCTTTTCATCTCATTTCACGAGAGAAATATGCAACCACGTCTATGGCCAAAAGAAAGAAGTACTTTAAATATATAATATACTGTATAATGTATGTGTAATGATACATACGTTAAGAAGCTTGTAGATATGCAAAGAAAAAAGATCTGGTGGCTGTGGATAATATTAATTCAGAGCACCTTGGCATGGAATATTTTGAGAACTACTGTTTAATTTAAACATTTAGGAAGCAACCTTAAATAAAGCAACCCACAACTACCAATATTTACAGGCAACTTTACAGAAAAGTGCTGTGACCATGAATGTGTTATTCGGGTCTGACAACTCATCATTATCTTGTGCCTGGTCTGTGGACGGTCAGATGATAGTCACGATGACATCTGGTACCCATAGACTGTAGTGTAATCTCTTACCTTGCTAAGCTACCTAACCGCCACTTTCTTCTACATGAAATGGCATAAAAAGGTAATCTACAAGCTAATGTATCGGTGTGTGTTTTGTTTTGTCTTTGCTATGACTGTTCCCAAATCTATTACACAGCACACCATTAACAGATATAAAGCAAATATATTTACCACCTATAGATGGAGCCATACTGTATGCTATATCCAACATGATTGTAAACTCCCAGTTGCCAGTAGAAAGCTCACCTCAGTCACATAACTGAATATACAGCTGTGTACACACACCATTCATTCACCCACCCATCCATCCATCCACCCCATTCCATTAAATTCCTCAACTCAACTCACCTCTGCTGTGCTCTGCTGTGGAATGGAGTGGTGGCTGGAGTGGTGGCTGCTTGACAACTCTCATATGGACTGGCTGGCATTGCTGTACTGGTTGGACGATTGGTTGCCTGGTAACGCAGTAATCAAAACTTGGACTTCATATTTTGATATGAACCCAAACAGAATGTTGCCCAGCAAACAGTCAGTGCCTTCTAGGATATAATGTCACCGTTTGACTGGACTGTACAGCCTGATTGATACTACTTTTTGTTTGCTTGTTTGTTTGTTTTTCTGTTTTTATTTACTTATTTTGCAATAAGTAATTTACATAGACAATTACAAAATGGTACACTACATTACAATGTTCTCCCATCTTCATTTCAATACCACTCCTAATACAAAAGTATCGCTCTGGTATCTGATGGTTGATAGATCCAGACAAGATGAAAAGATAATTCCTATCTATTTATATTTGTAAAACCAAACACAGTACACATGTGAATACAATACATTAAATGTATACAGTATATCTGCCATATCATTCCATTCCCACAACAATTTACAGAAATAACGTATAGCTTGACACTAACACTTGCCCGCTTGCCCGGGCAAGTAAAACAAATGGTGGGGCAAGTGAAGGCTGCTACCTGGTTGCCCGATCGGGCAAGACCTGTGTCTTTCCCTGCTGGCAAATTAACATGCACATGAAAATGACCTAATCTTCTACATTCTCTAGTTGTGTAGAATTAAGATGATGAATTTTAACTCTTGAGAGTGTAAAAATGAAACCAAATGGACCCGCAAGGGTCCATTTGGTTTCATTTTTACAGTATAAACCAGGGGTGGGCAATTATTTTCCCCAAGGGGCCACATGAGATACATAAAATATTGTGGAGGGCCAAGACTAAAGGTCTGCTTAGTATTAATTTAACTTCAAGACGAAAGTAAGGGTAAGACTAAACTTTTTGATACCGGGGCCTTCTATTTATTCAGTATTGAGCCACAGAGGACCACGATTTGATGACATTTTAGTCCCACAGACCCAAAAACTAAAGATTTCTTTTGTTTTTGTTCACAATACCAGGCTGGATTTGGGAAACAAAACAGGCAAACATTATCTGATTGTGTAGATTTTAGGTAATTCAGATGATGAATATTTTAACTCTTGAGAGTGTAAACATGAAACCAAATGGACCCGCAAGGGTCCATTTGGTTTCATTTTTACGCTCTCAAAGAGTTACATCTGGTTAAGCAACTCCCCATATTTAACTGGAACTCTCTCAAGGACCACTGGTGGTCCCCGGGCCAGTCAGAGTCAGCCAAAGGGCCGCATTTGGCCCCCGGGCCGCATAATGCCCAGTATGCTCTAAAGAGTTACATCTGGTTAACCAACTTAACTGGGGACCACCTGGAACCCTCTCAGGGACCACTTGTTGAAAACCCCTGGTTTAAAGCACCCAAGTAGGAAGTAAACTTAAATGCAAAATTTACAATATATTTTTGGGGGGCAAGTGACCATGACCTGAGGGCAAGTAGAACCTGACTTGCACTTGCCCGATGGGCAAGTGTCTCAGAGACCTTAGTGTCAACCCCTGTAACGTATAGCATATTTTGGACACAATGATCATTAATAATAATAATTGGAACCAATAATCTACAAGCTCACATTTCGCATAGTAAGCTTGTAGATCAGCTATTTTTTGTGGGAGACGACCACACAGCAATTACAAATAAACCGGGAATATGACTAACATGAGTCGTATGACATTGTGAATACATTGTACTCCCATGACAATAGATACACATAATTTTGGTAACAACAAACAAATGAATCCAACAAGCTATCCCATGCAAGCCATTTAGTGTTCTGTGATGTTAATTTAATTATTTATGTCTGTGTGTTTATGTGCAACAGGAAGGCTCCTATGGAGGGAAAGACCGCTCTTGTTAAGTGGCAGGTTAGTGGCACTTTACACAGCAAACATCGCTTTTTTGTCCTTTGTGTTCTAATGCCTTTGACATCATTCAATAAAACACAAAACAACCTTGATATTTGTGGTAGCAATGCACGCGCATCATTTAGACCTATTTTAAAAGCACACCCCAAATCCTTAACCTCAAAAAGTGGTACTTTTCAGTATTCAAATTAAAAATGGAAAAAGTGGCAGATCGACAAGCTCAAAACATGTTTTTCACTCCGCACCACGCTTGTGCATCTTCTACCTTGCGTGGCACTGTATGATCAAGTAGCAATATCTTAAAAAACACCCACAAAAATGTGTAGTTTACATTTAGTCAAACGACCCAGATGCTTTTCCTCGTACTGATGCGGTTAAATGAGATGAACCGTGTGAACTCTGCGTGTATGCGGTCTTTAATCTGCTGTTGTCTGATCCCGTCTGTCTGTCTATCCTCCAGAGAGGTGAGATGAGTAACTTTGAATATTTGATGCATCTCAACACCCTGGCCGGGAGGACCTACAACGACCTCATGCAGTACCCCGTGTTCCCCTGGGTGCTGGCCGACTACCACTCTGAGGTACTGGGCTGTACACTCCACAGGCCATTTTAATAGTCACATCCTTATTGTTGCTCCTGGTCAAAGTATCTAACTAGATTTAAATGCTGTACTGTAGATCTACAGTAAATACAGTACACATGTTTATGAGCGCTACCAATTGCTCCTAGAGCAGCTGAGTGTGTGTAAATAGCCCTATGTCTGCAGTACGGCCTATTGACACATGTGGTGGATGTCTGAGCAGACCCATAGACACATTCATTGTCGCATGCACACACACACACACACACACACAGTCACTCACACATAAACAGCGTCTTCTGTCAGCACAGGTGTGATTTTTATATACAGCTATAGTTTTATTTTTTTGGTTAGTAGAGGTTGGGGCTACAGGCGGAACACCCACACTACATTGTACAATGGTACTGTTGATCTGACCCATATGTCTAAATTGTGGTGTCAGGCTTTGACTGAGTTATCTGCCCCTATTTTATAATGACCCCTTTTGTGAACATTATGGAGCAGAGCTGTCTGATTTATTTGCGCATTGACGGGTCTGGACAACTGGAAATCCAAACTACCTGATGGCGAGTCCCGCACTACCTCGAGGCCTTGCCACTAGGGATGCACGGTACTGATTTTTTTCAGTATTTTTTTGATGGGCACAAGCCCTTCTATATTCAGCTATTGGTGTAAATTTCTGTCCTACACAAAGATTAAATTCCCTTTGACAATTAATGGACAATTTTATGTCATAGTGTCTGAGCATGTTTACATCATGATGATGTAAGAGCACCTCTCACGCATGATACAGGTTTTCTTTTCCATTGGATAGACTTCAGATAATAGAAGAGTCTACTATTAATTACTTTTGTTGTGGCTGAAATACACAGTATATTTCTGAATGGCAAATCATGTACAATAACTTTTCAAAAAAAAAAAAATAATAGCCTAACACAACTCTGTATCAGTATCTGCATAATGATACCGACACTTGCACTTTGTGCATGTCCAAGAAGACTGCAGACCTGTGTGTGTGCTCAAAAAACAAGATACACAAAATATGATGCGAGACCACAACTCAGATTGAAATGTATCATTGATTTTACTCGAGTAGGAACCATCACTTACATGACAACATCACGTAACGGAAACCCTCCAGTAAATGGTTCCAATTGCAATGTCCCCACACAGCCTTTATAGCGTAACAGCCATCCCATGTTTAGCACTCAGGACACAGGTCAACAAATGGTCAGTCACAAAATGAACCCCCCAACCCTAACAGGAATGGAGCAAATAATACACAACTGAAATAATTACAATTTACAATTTAGGCATTTAGCAGACACTCTTGATCCAGAGCGACTTACAATGGTGAAAAAGTTTACAATTTAATCAGGATTTACAATACATTTTACAAAATACAATGAAGCGCTAAAAACATTGCAATACATTAGGCAACCTATATAAGTCATTTCAGCAAGTACTGTGGGTTGGTATGTAATACAAGTGCTATGGGCTGAGATGGAGTCTGAAGAGGTGTGTCTTCAGACTGTGGCGGAAGATAGGTAGTGAGTCTGTGGTTCTGATTGCAGGGGGAAGTTCATTCCATAGTTTTGGGGCCAGGAGGGAGAGGAGCTTGGGGCGTGTGGAGCGTTGTCCAGGCGTTTTTAGTGGGGCTACTGCTAGCTTCCCAGTGTCGGCTGATCGGAGTGCACGGGAGGGTTTGTAGGGTTTTATGAGGCCACTGAGGTAAGGTGCAGTCAAACCTTTGGTTGCTTTGAATGCCAGCGTGAGAGTTTTGAACAGTGTGCGTTCAGCGACTGGGAGCCAATGGAGGGAGCGGAGAAGCGGAGTGACATGCGAGAATTTGGGCTGGTTAAAGACCAGGCGGGCTGCGGCATTTTGGATCAATTGGAGGGGCTTAAGTGCACATGCCGGTAGACCAGTGAGGATGGAGTTACAGTAGTCCAATAATAAACACTAGGGACGTTTAAGATGTTTATACCAACAATTTTCACGACATGCACCACATTCCATATTTGCAAGTGACATCATATTCTCAACCATCCATCCATCTCTCTCCCTCCCTTCTGAATAGAACCTGGATTTAACCAATGCAGCCTCGTTCCGGGACTTGTCCAAGCCGATGGGTGCTCAGACAGAGAAGAGGAGAGCAATGTTCCTCCAGAGATATGAAGAGGTGGAGAACAATGAAGAAGGTACTGTATACCGTTTCTATGGTCTGTAGTACACGAGTATGTCTAGTGAATTTAACTGATTGATTGATTGACATTTATTGATAGTTTTCAGAATTACAGAACACTAGTCCTATACCCGTTGTGAAATATATGATCTGGAAATGCTTGTAGACAGGCTATTTGGGGCGTGTTTGGAACTTCAGAACTGTGCCCTAAATGCACTGGAGTGCCCTGTTGTGTTTCATTTATACGTGGTGTATTTGGGGCATTTGGTGCTCCTCGTTCGTTTATCCACACTGGTGTGTTATTTGCTGCACGCACTGAGCAACCCTACGCTGGAGACGGGGTTCGCTGCCCGGTGTGGAAGGCATGATTGAGTCACAGGCTGTGACTCACAGCTGTGTCAAGCTAGGCGATGGCTAACGGCTAAGCACTGTACTGTGTGGTCCCCTAACTTTTCCGTGTAAAAGTTTGGAGAGTAGTGGATGCCATGGCCGCCGTGCGTAATGAATATCCAAACGTGTAGATTTCAGTGGTAGTAGAAATAAGTCGTAGCCTCGTAGCTGACCGCAGTAGCGCGTATACCATCACGCCGTTGTGGCAGGCGGAGCAGCGAGGACAGAGAACGCAAGGGGAGGTGATCCCGTGTTGCACAACAAACTGTGACCACAAATAAATGTGTGTCCGTGTGACGTGATCTGCGCGGTGATGAGCTTTTCATGCAGTTCTATTAAATTAAAATGATTGGTATAATGTTAGGTGTTTGTAAGTAGCGCACATTGGTGCTGGATGACAGGGCTGTGCTACGCGAGGTTCATCGAGGCTGTCCGTGCGCCGTGGCATGTGTGGGTGATCCTCATTGCACAGTGCATTTGCGCAGGTAACAGACAGACAGACAGAAAGACACACATTCCTAGAATTATTTAGAGAGATTTCAATTTAAAAACTGTTAACTGTGAGTGGACAGACCAGTAAAGCATGACACTTGTTTACAGGAGGCTCCATCTAGATGGAGTGTACACTCTTAAACGGATATTATTCAGTTTCAAACATGTTTGGGGTCATGATACAGTAACATCACCGTTTTTATATCGCTTGATACAGTATTTAAATATTTGATTTTATCCGACACAGCAGTGGTTTTCAACCAGTGGTCCGGGGACCACCAGTGGAGCAGAAAAATGAAACCAAATGGACCCTTGTGGGTCCATGTGAATTAGCCCAAGTTTACACAACTTGAATATTACTGCTCATTTTGATCTGTATGATAATGTTTGCCTGTTTTGTTTGTTTTCCAAATCCAGCCTGGTATTGTGGACAAATGCAAAATAAATCTTTAGTTTTGGGGTCTGTGGGGCTCAAATGGTGGTGCTCAAATGGTGATCCTCAAATGGTGGCCTGTGGCTCAAATGTTGAATAAATAGTGGGCCCTGGTATAAAAAAGGTTGAAAACCCCTGCCCTACAGAGACCAGTAAAGTTGATGTAAAAAGATTCGTGTTCCTCTGCAGGTGAACTGTCTGCACGCTGCCACTACTGCACCCACTACTCCTCCGCCATCATTGTGGCCTCCTTCCTCGTCAGGATGGAGCCCTTCTCAAACACCTTCCTGGCACTGCAGGTGAGGCCTCCCCTCCCACCTGCAAAGGAATAGAGATGTACAACACAATCTGTTTCGTGACAACTCTGATAACTTGTAATGTATGTCCTGTGTGCATAATGCTGTGGTGGATTATGATCTACAATTACTCTCTGTTATCTGTTGTTAGCTTGTAAGTTGTCAATCTGTTCTATTTTCATGTGCAACAACTAGCTCAAAAGTAATGAGGCATGTTTTTTTTTTCTGAGTAACATACTGTATTACTTATTACAAATTTTAGTGTTGAGTAATATCTTTACCTTATTTTTGCTGGAAATGGTCCTAATATTACAGTAACATGTAATATTTAATTATTTACTTCCCAACACTGGTAGTCACTATCAAGCAGTCTTCCACAGTAAAATGCTTAGTGCTAGTTGTACTCTGAGAGGGTACAATGTGACCAAAGGGACTTTCCCTGAGTTACAAATGGATAAATTAACACCCACCACCATTTCAGCGTTTTATTGTGGAATTCAATCGTTCTAATAATGACTTGACTGAGTTATTTTTGGGCAATCTTGATTCCTGTTCAATTTGTATGTATGAAAACAGATTATAGCGAGATTTCAATATATATGCAAATAATTAGAGTTGCGCACAAAGCATCGAAAAGGAAGCCCATTCTCGTCCGACCACGGAAGTTCCCAATTTACAATGCACCATCCAATTGATTACAATGAAAAGGCATGCATATTTGATAGTTGGAATAAAGCAATAAAGATGTTAGCCTGGTGAATCACACTGCCTTACCCCTCTCAGAAGCACATAACGGGTGTGCAGTAATATCCATAACTGGATTTGCATCTCTAACAGAGTTTAAATCCGGTATATATGCTATTTTCATTCATTGAGGTAATTGTTTTACTCTAAATTACATTCTCTCTCATGAGATTTTGATCGCAGGATTATAGAATTTTGCGGAAAGATGAAAAGCTTCCTTCAACCCTTTCAAATGGCAAATATTTCCTTCTTATGTAATGGAAGGAGGAATATAGAATGTGTGTTAGTCTAATGCATCAGAGCAGAGACCTGCTTTCATTCATCTTTAAAAACTTTGATTTGCTGTTGTGTACCGGTGTCCGCCTACGTTTTGCTTTGTTTTTTCCTGTCCCGGTAGGGAGGGCTGGATGTCCCGGAGCGGATGTTCCACAGTATTAAGAATGAGTGGGAGTCTGCCTCCAGAGACAACATGGGCGATGTCAGGGAGCTGATTCCAGAGTTCTACTACCTGCCGGATTTTCTGCTCAACTCCAACCACATCCCACTGGGTCAGTCCCATCTCCCAACAATAAACAAATCAATTATTATTATTTCGAACAAAGCGAGTGAGATTACTATGTAAGTCACGCAGAGATGTCTATCAATATTTCTGCATGGGGGCACGGTGACACAGTGGTTAGTGCTGTCGCAGAGCACTACAGCTAGAAGATCCTGGGTTCGATTCCTGCTAGGGGTGCTGCTGTGGGTGCTGGCGACGTTAGGTAGCCTAGCTTCGAAAAACTACAAACTGGGTCTCTGCTGATTTGCGTCATTTGTTTTTATGCGGAAATGCACTCTGATTGGCTCGCCAGGGTTCGTGCCGAGCCAGATCCACCTCTGATTCGGCAAAGTCAGAGTCTTCCGCGCCCGCGCCAGTAGGGGCTAGGGGGCACGGGAAGACTCTGGGCCCAGGGTAGGGAAATCTCACAATGTTTGATATTGGTGTTTACTGTTTATGGTTATGCGATGCTCAATTAATCACAGAACAGAATGACACAACTTTTCAAAATGTAATTCTGCTTTATCTAGCATGTGACGGGTGTTTTTATGTTTCTGTATCCATTGCAAGCATTTGTTTTGGAAAAACTGTCCTTGAGCTGAAAATGGCCATAGCCTCTTGTCGAAGTGATGACCTTCCTCACATTACATATTTGCATCATTGTTGAATAAGTTAAGGAACCAATGGGTTAGACGGCTAACGCCATATATGGTTATGCACTACTCAATAGTGACTTAAGCAGGGTGTACACTAGTCATGACGTAGGGCGAAATATAAGAAGTGCCAGTACAGTCACAAACGCACTTTGGCCTTTGAGAGTTAAGAGCAACACGGTGACCAACAGCTGCCTGTTCTAGTTGACCCGCTACTGTTATTGAGACCGACAACAGTTATTGAGACCTTCCTGGTTATGTTCTAATTGAACAGTACAGCCACCACAGCAAGTCTTGGCTCGACTAACAAATCCCAGATCAAGCTATTTTTCGGGTCAGTGCTTTGAATGGGATCTCACTTTCAAAGAGGAGTACAAATATGACAACTATGATAGTTGGAGCCAATGACGACGGGTCAGAACGCCACACAATAGTGTCAGTCGCCGGTTCGTCTCCGGAACCCCCTCCTCCATACCAGGCATCTGCTCCAATCACACTATTCTCTACGACATCCTCGACATCCTCGGACAAGGTCTCCAGCCATGCATGTTCCCTGTTCCTCTTGTTGTCCCCTGCACAGATTGTAATAGGTGGAATGTACTTGGGTGAATGCCCCAAGCAGCCCAATATACCCATCTACTTGATCGTGGCGGGAGCTTTAGGCCTGCTGACTGGTGTGCTTTCCCTCTTGGTATACACCCTGAAGACAGAGGACGGGTCGGAAGGCTCTGCCTCTGACCGCCGCCTCCTCAGCCGATTCTGCAATGTTTTGAATTCCTTGGTCTTTCTCTCCATCTGCCTTTGGTTCATCATTGGTAGCGTGTGGATCTACTCAATCTATGAACCCAACTACGAAAAGCCTCATTCACAGTCACACGTTGACCATTTGCACCATCAATACTGTAACAAGACCCTCTACCTGTTTGCTTTCTGGAGCACTACCCTGTCCTACCTCCCGATTGCCCTACTACTGTTCTGTTTATGCACATCTATGTGTCTCGTTGTCCCCTTTTTCATTGCCCTGTGTACGGTTATTAAGCTCCACAAACCACTGACCTCTGACGCTGGTCCAACGTTTGTCATTAATGATCCAAACATTACGAACAATGGACCTTCCACCACTACCATAAGGACCTACAAGAGACCTCAATGGACAATTTTAATTAATTAAACGTTAATGTTGCCAAAAAGCAACACTGGGCCTTGTAGGGTTAAATGAGCTTGGCACACCAGCTATGCTCCTGACCTCATTGCTGACCTGCCTATCCAGCATCAAATGCACAATGAGTAAGGACTCCATATGAAACGGACTCAGTAACCTGGTAATACCTGGTATATGGAGATGTCAGTAGTCAGTATATCTCCATATATGGAGCTGTGAGTAGTCAGTATATCTCCGTCAGGTCCGATGGCGTCATGTGCAAACCTGCACGGGTCAGGCCTGAGCCCGGACGGTGGAGACCTCTGCCACAGGGCTTGTCTTCCATTAGAAGATACAAAAAGCATTGATCCACACTATGATTTTCCCTTGACTTGTCTACAACACGTTCAAAATGCAGCAGATGGCCGAGTCTAACTTTAACTGAAGGTCTTTTCAGACAGGCAGCCATTTTTTTGGTTTGCCTAACATATTTCTGTTATTCCTCTATGCAGAACTGCGTAGAGTTTTGTTTGTTGAGTGTTCTTATAATGATTGTTTGCATTGGAAGTTGGAACAGCATTTCTTGTGACTTAATTCATGTGATTTAATTTAGTTAAGATGTGCTTGTAACTGAATAACCACTTTTTGTTCTTGCTGTTTTTTCTTTGTTTTTCTTTTTTTATTTTATTTTTTTGTTTTTTTTTTTGTTTCATTCGTGTTTCGTAGAACTGAAATGGGTTAAAACATCAGAGTTGGATGTTCAGATATTGTACATACATGTACAGGTGCCATGCAGATTCATGTTGTACATGCATTGACAGGTTCCATGCAGGTTCATGATGTTGTACATTCATTGACAGGTTCCATGCAGGTTCATGATGTTGTACATTCATTGACAGGTTCCATGCAGGTTCATGATGTTGTACATTCATTGACAGGTTCCCTGCAGGACGGTACGGCGTTGGGAGACGTGGTTTTACCTCCGTGGGCCAAAGGTGACCCCCAGGAATTCATCAGAGTCCACCGAGAGGTCAGTCACTGGTAAAACACTGATGGTGAATTTAATTCAGAAAGTGTACAAAGAATGTACACTTGGGTTGTACACATCATGGGTTAAAAGTTTTTCCTCTCCTGTTAGCCCTACCGTATACCTCTGGATTTCGAATATTTGAACTTGGGTAATTGTACAAGATAATTCGCCATTGAGAGCTTGCCTTCTACACTAAATCTCGAACTTCAGGAAAACAAAATAAAACTATATATAGTGTGTGGCTATATATAGTGTGTGTGTGTGTGTGTGTGTGTGTGTGTGTGTGTGTGTGTGTGTGTGTGTGTGTGTGTGTGTGTGTGTGTGTGTGTGTGTGTGTGTGTGTGTGTGTGTGTGTGTGTACACACACATGCACACAATGCTCTGGTCACGCAAGTAATTAATCATAATCGATCACATTTATGATCTTCATCCACAATCCGCGGCATGGAAATAAAGTGTTTACTCTATCCAGTGGTATAGCTAATCTCCAAGCTCGCAGTATGTTGACTGCTGTGATGCAATGTGGGCTTATAGATCGGCCATTTAGAAGTTGCAGGTAAATCTGCCATCCATCCGCTGATCTCTATTGTATACAGTTTGGACAAAATTTAAATAAATAAATAAATACCCTATTAAAAAAAATCAATTAACTTGCAGCATTTAACAATGTAGAATTATACCACACATCATGCAGAAATCTATGTACGTTTATCTACATCTTGTGTAGACAAGCAAATGAGCTAACTAATCACATCAATTTCAGTTACTCATGAGACAGTGTATTATGATAAGAGCGCCGCTCACTTTCTCATATACGTTGTGAGCTTATTTTAATGTAAACGCTTATATTGTCAGAAGGCTTCATCCCACCCATGCATTCTGCATTGGAATCGGGAGTGATGGTAGGGAGGGGCAGTCTGACCAACGGTCCCAGGCTTTGGATTCACACCCAAATGCACGGAATCGAGCTTGTGGATCAGCTACAGTCAATGTTTTTGTGTGTGAAGCTGTAGTGGGATCAAGTGTTAATGTACATTTGTATGAAAACAAAAAAAAAGTTAGAACTAGGAAGTTTCTGCCGATGTTATAATACTAATCAAGGTAGGTCATATACGTTGGCTTTTAGGAAGCTACCTTTACAGAACAATGCAGATTATTTAATCATATTGGAGACACGGAGACGCTCTCGCCTCTTCCTGCAAGGCTGTTATTATTTCTGCTTGTCGTTTATTGGGCTGAATGTAAGGCTTTCCTTTAGCCCCTTACCCCCTCGTGTGCGTGTGCGTGTGTGTGTGTGTGTGCATGTGCGTGTGTGATTAGTGTTTTATGTCGTTGCCATCTTCTCTTTCTACATCCCACCATATCGTTTGCATGCCTGGGGGCATGTGGCTTATCAGTCTGTAATCTACTGAACTACTCATACCACCATTCTCACAAAATTAGCTATTTTAGCAGATCGTTGTCCCCCTCCCCCCATGCACAAATTAACTCAGGACAATATATCCCCTGTTATGAGACCGGAATATGTTTTTTTTTTACTGTTATTCCAGGTGGGAGTTATTAAAGATTGGTTTAAGGGGGACACCGCTGGTCATAATGCCCACTATGGCTCCACTTACTGTTCCAAAACCAATCTCTTGCTAATTCTACCCAAATTATTCTTTAATTCAAACATGGAGAATAAGCTCATAAACAGAGTTGTGTAACGACAACGCTGCACTTTCAAAATTATCTTTTTTGAAGGAACGCATCTGAAGCAAAGTAACTAGATTCGTTGTGTGGTTGAAACAAGTTTCTCTGCGCTGCTTGACTCTCACATTAGCAGCTTGAGCGATGGTTTGTGTATCCCTAATATGTACAATGTACAGTATTGCATAGTGCATTTCAACACCATGAACAACGTAGGTATAGTAGGTTTATAATATTGCTTAACCAGGCAGGTCTTGTAAGGCTTTGATTTATACAGCACGTACTGTAATTGTGCACTGAAAAAAGGTGCCGCAACGTGGCATGTCGCCAGTAAAAACAGCAGATCGACAAGCACGAAACATGTCACTTTTTGAGCTTGTGATGCTTTCATGTCATTGTAATATGATCACGTATGACATGAAATTAAACAAAAAAAAAGTTAGTATGAAGATAGATAGGAGTTTCGGCCCCCGACCCCATGAATGACAGTTCACTTCCTTCAATGATCCGAGAGCCTCTCTCTCCTCTCTGCTACTGTGTGTGGTCCGGTAACTGGAAAACTCGGGCCGGCGCAAACTCGGGCCCTGATTATAGACAAGAGTTACGCTGTCGCAAACCCTGATCACTATGGGATCATTCCAATGGCGGCTCTTCTACATAGACTTCATATCTTTATTTTAGATTGTGTTGTATAGGATATAGCAAAAACATCAGGCAACAGCCTGATGTTTTCATAAATCTCTTTATTTTATGTCATTTAGTAGAGCATACACACTAACACCCCAGCTTTGATTATACGTACATCATTTTATTTTAGAATGTTTTGTACTACTACTAGTAGGCCTACAGCCTAGACATTACAGAGACTTTAGTTGTCACTGTGCAATGCTTTAAAATGGATGTTTACATAGCTCTTATTTGCATTGCCATCGTTGAAAACAATGTATTTCAAACTCCGGTTTGTCCCTCTTTCAGGCTGAAACAGCTCTCCTGAGTGCTCAGTTTTCTGACTTCTCAATGTTGCAACATTTCGGCTGTTCCGACTTTTATTTGCAGTATTCTATGGTCCTCCTCAGGCCCTGGAGAGCGACCATGTCAGCTCCCACCTCCACCAGTGGATCGACCTGATCTTCGGGCACCGCCAGCAAGGCCCTGCGGCGGTGGAGAGCATCAACACCTTCCATCCGTACTTCTACGCCCAGAAGCACAGAGGGGCACACGACGGCACCACCGACCCCCTCATCCGGAGCACCATCCTTGGATATGTCAGCAACTTTGGCCAGGTTCCGAAGCAGGTATGCTAATTTTAACGGACGAGGTCTGCATGTGTTTGTATAGGTCTGTGTTCTTATGGTCCGTAGCTCTTTATCAAACAGAAAATGCATTTGCGTTTGCTTTACTAATGCGATGACACAAAGAAATGATCAGATTAAACTTGTAACTGGAAACTAATAAAAGTTCTGACTGAAACTTTGGCTGAAAGTTCGTCACCTACAGGCACATGCCTGAAGATCTGCTAGTTTTGGAAATCTTTACATAATCTTCCCTGTATAAAGCAAGCTTGAGTACTGCTAAAGGAAGCTTGAGTGCTGCTGATATAGTTTGATATAGTTTGAAGACTTTTTTTTTAGAATAGGCTTCAGGTCTTATGTTTTCCCACAGCTCTTCATCAAGCCCCACGCGCCTCGCAATGGCCTCAGGAAAGACAGCTTTTCACCTCCTCATCATGTTCCCTTCTTCTTCAAACTGGATAAAGTCAAGCCCAATGGTCAGCTAATCAGAGGTAAAACTATATCCATACCTTTTATGTCCATTGTATCTCTTCTCCTTGTCTTTCTCGAGAGAGAGAGAGAGAGAGAGTTAAAGGTACTGTAATTGCAACGATGTTCAAACTACAATAAAGATTTGGAGCACTATCTTGCACCACCCCTTACCCTTATCCCTTATCTATTACTATTTTTGGGGAAAAACAATCCATATTTGGACTGTACAGTATTCAAATATTCAATTTGTTTTTATGCTGATATATAAATATTGGTTCATCTAAATGCTTTCATTTCTGCCAGGGCCAACTCCACAGAGTACATTAAAACCATATGGGAAAAAGAATTGGAGATTAATATTACCACAGAGGAATGGGAAAATATGTGTAGTAATGTATTTCTACTAATCTGAGGGAATTCTTTTGGAAGAATCTAATGAGATTCTTTATTTATACCACCTAAAATTCTTTATCACTGAAAAATATACGTTGATTCTTAGAGTACAAGAACAAAAGTTCTATAAAAAAAAATCTAAAATGGCTTTTCCCCCCTTCAGCCTATTGTTTATACTGTATTAGATTTTCTAAAATGTTTGTTGAATATTGTGATGTATGAATGTGTTTTGTTTTGTTTTGTTTTTTTCTCTCTTTCTTTCTCTTTTCTCAATAGAAATGTAAGTGATTAAAAATAAAATAGTTCATCTACCCTATTTACATCACCACATGGTGAGCTTATAGTTATATCCTATTTTAGCTATTTCAAAAGGTTTTTCAACATAGTAAAAATGGGAAATATGTTGTTTAGGCATTGAGTTTAAACTGGTGTGCCCTCAGCCAGAGCTGTGATCAGGGTGTAAACTGTAAATGTGTCCTGTGACCACCCGCTACCACTGCAGATTTACTCTAGTTATATTGTATTAACGTGCACATAGCATAGAGATTGATTAAAATAAAGCCTATGTTAATTATTCAGCATCATGGCATAGCTTTTAGCCAAGAAACGCTCATCCAGACAAATAATGATGATAATAATAATAGGGGTACTAATAATAGTAATAATAACAATAATAATGATGATGATGAGTCAGTGCTGCACTGTATTTTTTTTATATTTTCAGAGAACCCTAAATTCAATCCATTACAGTCATGGTTTCATTCCGTAGCATTTTTACATTTCTCCGCCATTACCGTGTTTTATTTCCCACCATTTGATGTCAGTTATTATATACAGAGTCCACTGGGAGCCATTGGAGGAGGCTGGCTCCGTCCATAGATTAATTTACACCATGCTGGGAGGGGCATGTGATGCGTTAGAAGCTACAATATGGAGATGACTGTTACACCGAGTCCTACTTAATAATCTGAATATCCCTAAAGGCTACTGAGCGAGACGAGATGAAAACTCCTTGAATGCTCAGAGAGGGGATTCCTGCATATTACATTTCATATTAAATCTCAGAGTGTCTGATCAGATCAATAAGGAGATAGAGATGAATAGAGCGGAGGGTGTTCTTGCACTAATATGCAACAACTCTGCACTGTACCTCTCCCTTTCTGGGGACGTTTTTAGTGGCAAAGCTGGCAATTGAATATAATGACTTCTGCCTGTTCCTGCATGAATAGATCAATTACAGCCACAATTACAGCAAGACAAACTTGTCTGGGAGTGTGTGCGTGCGCACGCACGCACGCACGCACGCACACACACACACACACACACACACACACACACACACACACACACACACACACTGCACTGTTGAGGATGCACATTATATACACCCCTGAGGCCTATGGCTGGCTGTGATGTAACCTGGGATTTTGCTGTTTAATTGCCCAGTTTTCTATGGTCAATCTAATGATATCCAGTACAAGTTTACACTGAGCTACCAAACTCTTTAATGTGATGGATTTGAAGAGCAATTACCTTTATTTGAGCAAGTTTTATTCAGTTATAGATCACAGGCAGAATGAGGACACTCTCAAATCTTTTCTTTTTTTTCCACTGCTCGAGTTTTTAAGAGCAAAAGTCTGTGTGTGTGTGTGTGTGTGCGTGTGTGCGTGCGTGCGTGCGGGTGTTTTACAAGTGATGAGTTACAAACAAACAAACTTCTTGCCTGTAGACCTTTGTAGCACCCAGGGCTGCAACTAACAATTATTTTCATAATTATTTCATCGGACGATTATTGAACCATCATCACCTGATGAATGAATGAATTCCACTCCACCTCACTCACACCCTGTCACTCCCCTCGGTGCAGAGCTCAAAGGCCCAGTGGGTCAGATCCTGTGTCCAGAGAAGGAGGCACTGGTACTAGAGGGGAACAGGCTGCTCCTGCCTCCGCTCTACAGCTGCTACTTCGGCTGGGGCTTTCCTGACAACTCCTGTGCTTTTGGAAACTATGCCACAGAGAAGGCAGGTATTCTCCCCAAAATAGGGATGCTATGCTGGATTCAAAAAAATCCTATCACACAAATGTTGCCCCCATTTTATTATTTATGTTTTTCTAACAAAAAAAAAAAACCTTTTATACAGTACTGTATTAACATATCAGACACAACTTTATTATCACATCACAAGTGAAATTAGTTTTTGCAATGATCCATATTGTAACACTTCCATGTGTCCCGCCTCCTGCAGACCTTTGCAGTGTGTGAGAGTCCGTGCGACTGGGGTCAGACGCTGTGCGCCGCCTGTCCAGACTCCACCACCGTCATCACGGCCGGGACCAGCGGTGTGGTGTGTGTGTGGGACGTGGCACTTAGCAAGGACAAGCTGTCTCACATGAGACTTAGACAGGTGAGTGTGTGTGCATGTGCGCGTGCGTGTCCACACGTACGGGTGCCGTGTGGGTGCTACGGGTTCCACGATCACTGTTCACAGAATAATTGAATATTCGAATATCAACAATTTTAACAAAATACATTATCTTTCAATTTTATGGGCTCTGGTTTGTAGTGTCATAATTGCCAATTAAATCTGCGGAGAATCATGTTCAGAATCAAATACACAGAATGAATGAGGCAAGACCAGAATTCAGATTAAAAGGTTTCATACTCGAGCTGGAACCAAAACTTACATGACATCTCACGCATGGCAAAACCCCAGTATGGCTGCCTGAGCAGTGCATGTACACAGCTTTTATAGCACAACAGCCAAACTCTATAGCCCCAAGACATGACACCTGCTGTATAGCAGTGTTGTTTTTGTCGACTAAGACTAAAGAATAAATCGACTAAGGTTTTTGATATTTAGTCGACTAAGACTAGACTAACAAAATTGAAATTCAAAAGACTAAATGGGACTAAAGGACTAAATGTGTGTTTTCAAAAGACAAAGACTAAATCATAACCTAAGACTAATGGAAATAAGAAACATTTTTATCTTATTTTTTTCTTACTTTTTAAGTATGTGAACATATCTGCAGTATACATTGCATACCTTTTCAGGAAAGGAACTCATTACTATTCCAGTAATTTTATACAAAGAAATAAAACGAGACATGTTTCATACTAAAAACTATAAATCTGTATAACATATATAAACCTACAATGTATTTGTATGTAAGACTAAACTACTGGACTTTATTGTGTTTTAGCTTGTGTTTATGCGATAGGTCATAAGGATAAGGATAAGTGGAAATCTCATACATGAGAAAAAAGATCCACAAAAAGTTCGAATATGGAGATTAGAGGTTTCTGCACTGACAGCCACTATAACATTAAAGGCTTGTTCATACTACAGGTCGGTCACCTTATCACCTAAAACTGGAGTGCGGTTACTATGAGTAGGTCTTAAAACAGGCTCAAACATACTCCGGGGTGAAGAGTTTTCACAGCAGTGTAGTTTTTTAAGTGACCCTGGCTCATACATACTCCAAAGTGTGTATGAGCCTTAAGACTAGACTCTCTCATTATGTGTCATCAACTTGCGTCCAGCCTCTCTACGGTCACACGGCGGCGGTGACATGCCTGGCGGTGTCGGAGGCCCACAGTGTCATCGTCAGTGGCTCAGCGGACCTCACCTGCATCCTGTGGGACCTGGACGAGCTGGCCTATGTCACCCAGCTGGCGGGTCACCAGACCCCTGTCACCGCACTGGCCATCAACCAGCTCTCAGTAAGTCACCAGACCCCTGTCACTACTGCACTAGCCATCAACCAGCTCTCAGTAAGTCACCAGACCCCTGTCACCGCACTGGCCATCAACCAGCTCTCAGTAAGTCACCAGACCCCTGTCACTACTGCACTAGCCATCAACCAGCTCTCAGTAAGTCACCAGACCCCTGTCACTACTGCACTCGCCATCAACCAGCTCTCAGTAAGTCACCAGACCCCTGTCACTACTGCACTGGCCATCAACCAGCTCTCAGTAAGTCACCAGACCCCTGTCACTACTGCACTGGCCATCAACCAGCTCTCAGTAAGTCACCAGACCCCTGTCACTACTGCACTAGCCATCAACCAGCTCTCAGTAAGTCACCAGACCCCTGTCACTACTGCACTAGCCATCAACCAGCTCTCAGTAAGTCACCAGACCCCTGTCACTACTGCACTAGCCATCAACCAGCTCTCAGTAAGTCACCAGACCCCTGTCACTACTGCACTAGCCATCAACCAGCTCTCAGTAAGTCACCAGACCCCTGTCACTACTGCACTAGCCATCAACCAGCTCTCAGTAAGTCACCAGACCCCTGTCACTACTGCACTAGCCATCAACCAGCTCTCAGTAAGTCACCAGACCCCTGTCACTACTGCACTGGCCATCAACCAGCTCTCAGTAAGTCACCAGACCCCTGTCACTACTGCACTAGCCATCAACCAGCTCTCAGTAAGTCACCAGACCCCTGTCACTACTGCACTGGCCATCAACCAGCTCTCAGTACAGCCTGATTCACGCTTCAGACTCGCACATCTTACAATTGTGTCTTAGAACCTTAGAAACTGTATCACACAGCTTGCAGTGCATTTCCAACGGGAGTCACATGATGACATGTTTGAAGAGACAAACTTGTGTTATGGGGGTAGGAGGGCAGAAGAAACACAGCGTGTCCAAAGATTAAATCTGCGGATCTGTTGCATGCTCAGAAAACAAATACACACAATGAATCAGGCAAGATTAGAATTCAGATTAAAATGGATTTATACTCGAGCAGGAACCAAAGTTGTGTGACAAATGGTTGTAAGACTACATGTAAGACAGTGTAAGATTGAGAGGTGAGTCTTAAGTCTGTGTATACACAGTACCAGGTCACCACACTGCCTATCAACCAGCCTCTCAGTAAGTCTCTCAGTAACTCAGTAAGGTGTTAGCAGGCTGCCTGCCTGTCACCATTGGTACATACCGGTAACACGACTAATGACATTTCTTTTTTAGATGTTTTTTGTTGTTTTAATATGCAAACAATTGTAACATGTTATCCTATTGGCCTGAATATAAGAGTCTGACTTAAAAATATGACGTTAGGAGTCGTTAGGAGTTTTTTTCTTTAATTGTATTTGGTTAGAATGTGTTTATATTGATGTAGAAATGTAGGCCTATCTGAAAGAAATGAACAGCATGGTTGATTAATATTACTGTACTTGGTCTTTACTGTAGCGGGTCCCCAGGATGCAGAGCTTAGAGTCCAAATGCGCCCCTGAACTATAATTTACATATTTATTTTTATTGTTGTATTTGTCATATTAAACGCAATCATTTGAGTGACAATTGATCGTCAAGTAAAATGTCATAATTGTGACAGCTCTATTGAGGTGTCCTCTCTGTCTGTCTGTCTGTCTGTGAATCCGTCGGCTCATCTCTCTAGCTCCATCTCTTTGTATTTCTCTTTAGGCTTTTCGCTCTTTCTGCCTTTCTTTGTCTCTCTCAATTAAAACCAAATGGGTTTTATGGGAAGGGCAATAAGCCTAGTCTTTGCCAAAGAAACAGAGAATTAGGATTTGCTCAATTAAAGATACAGTAAAGCCCTACTAGATTAAATAAATAACGAACACAAAACTAAAATGCAAACAATTCATTTTGTTTTTAAAAAGATATATAAAGTAAAGACCTTTTTGTTATATTTTCTTTAAGAGTCTCAGCTGTTATCAGTAGTCTGTTAGTATTATGGCTGTGCTTATGTTGTAATGTCCACCCATGTTTATCTATCTTTTGGGATACGGTATGTGTAACCTATCCTCTGAGCCAGATGTCTCTTGTAAAAGAGATCTATGTCTCGTTGTTTTTACTGGTTAAACAAATGTTAAAATAATATTAGTAGTAATAACTTAGGGTAGCATTTCATTTTCGATTTTTGTTACATAACATTTATGTAAATTAAAAAAAAAACATTTAGAACATTTGTTTCTCCAAAATGGCAGATTTAATCTGCTATTGTTGAGCATAAAAAAGAAATCTTGAGTTTAATAAGTACTACTGATTTAGAAGGCATTTTCATTTGTTTTGCTGTGTGTGTGCGTGTGCGTGCGTGCGTGCGTATGCATGTTTGTCTACATGTCTGCACATGCATTAACCTGCCGTTTCCCCGTGACTGCCCCCAGGGTGAGATTGTGTCGTGTGCGGGACCCCTCCTCTACCTGTGGACCATGAAGGGTCAACTGTTAGCCTGGACGGACACCTCATGCGGCCCACAGAGGGACATCCTGTGTGTGGCGTTCACACAGAAATACGAGTGGGACGCCAGGAACGCCATTGTCACCGGCTGCCAGGACGGGATCATACGGGTGCGTTGGTTCTGTGTGCACCAGGGGTTGACACTAAGGTCTCCGAGGCACTTGCCCATCGGGCAAGTGCAAGTCAGGTTCTACTTGCCCTCAGGTCATGGTCACTTGCCCCCCAAAAATATATTGTAAATTTTGCATTTAAGTTTACTAACCAGATGTAACTCTCGAGAACGTTTTTTACGCTCTCAAGAGTTAAAATTCATCATCTTAATTAGCCCTGGTCTACACAACTAGAGAATGTAGAAGATTAGGTCATTTTGATCTGTATGTTAATTTGCCTGTTTTGTTTCCCAAATCCAACCTGGAATTGTGGATAGCTAGAAAGCAGTGAAAGACACAGAGGCAGAGTGCAATGACTGCCTTCAAGACAAATTTATCTTGTGTTGTACTATAGTGCACTACGTTGCACACTTGCCCGATCGGCCAACCAGGTAGCAGTCTTCACTTGCCCCACCATTTTTTTTTACTTGCCCCGGGCAAGCGGGCAATTGTTAGTGTCAAGCCCTGTGCACACATGTTAGGATATAGGGATTATGTTATTTTGCTGGGACAACCTTAATTAGGATTGTATGTGTGTAAAAATGTCTGTTAACACTACTGGTTCTGGGTATGGGTCCTTGGGGGCGAGCAGGGGGCTTTCTTGAGGTCAACATGCTAAAGGATTGATTTTTGAGAACCAAATGGACCCTTTTGCATCTGTAATTCTGGGAGTGTTACAGAATGGGTCCCTCTCAAAGTTAAAAGAATAACAACGTCATTCAACTAATTATTTGACTCTGTTACACTTGATTCATCTATTATTTATGTTAATGTCAATTATAATATAACTAAAAATACAGCTCTCTCACATATTTGAAGGCCAATATTAGTCACCAGAACAAGGCCGTTAAAATTGATATCAAATATCAAAATTCTGAATTAAACAACATAACATGGTGAAAAAAATCAGCAAAGACTGAGTAAACGTTAAAATGACACCAAAGTGAAATATCCATACCCTGGTCATGAAATGCAGCAAATCAGGCTGGAATCTAGGCTAAAATCTCCCTTAATTCCCTTTAAATGAACAATGATTTTACAGTGAATACTGGGGTCCAAGCAGGGTACATATTGAATGGGGTGGGGGATTGTCCATGGCCACACGTGTCTATAAACCAAACTGGGCTTGAATGTGAAATGGAAGAGAAATCTACGGTACGTGATGAGAGGGGAATGTCTGTCTTTTTAAATTGAATCCATATGAATAATGTCTCGGAATGAGATGCTACGGGGTACTGTATTGTTTCAAATATGGCAGTCATTATACTGGTGTGTAAGCACTGCAGATATTTTGGATGTCAACCAATGCATTAATAACGGCATATGGCATAGAGTGCACGTGTGTGTGTGTGCTCGCGTGTGTGCGTCCGTGCTTCTGCGTGCACTTTTTTGGGTTATTATTAACATAAGCAGATGCTGCATCTCTTGCAATCAGAGCTGCAAAGTCTAAATTGGGCCTCAGGTGGCAACGGGTGTCCACGGCAAACACACACACTCCATCCACAAATAGGATCATTATTATCTTATTATTACCTTGAGTTAGTGGTCTGTACGTGTGTGTGTGTGTGCGTGTGCGTGTGTGTGTGTGTGTGTGTGCATGCGTGTGTGTGTGTGTGTGTGTGTGTGCGTGTGCGTGTGCGTGTGCGTGTGCGTGCATGCGTGCGTGCCTTTATTATGTTGAATTATGTTTGATTTATTTTTTGCCACTCGTTCCGTGTCGCTCTCACACAGATATGGAGGACGGAGTACACCAGAGCACAATTACCTGACCCTCCGGAGGAGCCCCTGTCTCCTGGGCCAGAGCATCCTGCGCAGACAGAGAGACATGGTAATGCAACCGTCCATTTTAATGTGTCAAGAGGGACATGCAAATAATAATAAGAGTAGTAATAATATCTTTCGCTTTCGTTTGTTTTATATAGAACCCTTCAAAACAAAGTTATACAAAGTGCTTCACAGCAAATGCAGACACACTAGGTTAAAATATTTGGGAAATAAAGGCAGTGAGTTTTGGGGAGGGATTCGAACCGGAGCACAGCCTCTGTGTGCCTGATCGCCACAAAGGGGACATTCCAGAGAGTTCACGCATTCTCCTTTTGTTTATTATCTGAAATGTGGGGTGATTCAGAAGGATGCATAAACTGAAATATGGATACTGCTGCGCATAGTACAGTTGTATCTACAGGTCACAGTGTGACATTCTGTGAGCTTATATTTTCAACGTGCGACACCGGCACAAAACTAACTTTGAATCCAAATTCAACCAATCTAATGATATTGTCACATAACACAAACAGGGTAAAACTTGAAAAGTGAAATGAGGTGAAATTCTTCCTTGTGTTGACTTTCAGTGTACAAAAAGAAGAAAGCGTATAACTCATACATCATCATCGTTTGGGATTATTTTGTCTATGTTGGGTAGAACATACAGTACTGACAATTACATTACGATTAATAGGTGTATTGTTTACTGTGTTTACATAAAAGTCCAAACCTTGGAAATTTTGAAAGAGAAAACTTTGAAAAAAATGCAACCATAGAAAAAATAAATAAATAAATAATGAGCGTATTATTTTTGCATTACGATGCTATCTTTCAGAAATGTATTTTTATTGAATGAATGCACCCTACTACAGTGTCACAAAAGTTGTAGATCTGCAAGCTTGAAAGCTTCAAGATGTACAAACTTAACTCACAGATTTGGACATAATGAGTTTTCCACCCAAACAGAGGCAATATTTGATAGATAAAGGCCTGTAATTTCAGAAGTGCGGTAGGGTGATTATTCGTAAATCGCTCATCTCATACCGTACAAGGTACTACGAGGTGCGGAAGATTTCAGGATGAAAGTTTATAATGCTTGGCCCACATCCCTCGCTAGCATTAAGACCTAGCAGGAATTATGTTGTTATAAAGTTATTAAACATGGAGGCAGTAAACACTGATGAGTAATTCTGCTGACGTGTGTGTGTGTGTGTGTGTGTGTGTGTGTGTGTGTGTGTGTGTGTGTGTGTGTGTGTGTGTGTGTGTGTGTGTGTGTGTGTGTGTGTGTGTGTGTGTGTGTGTGTGTGTGTGTGTGTGTGTGTGTGTGTGTGTGTGTGTGTGTGTAATTTAGAAAGCAATAATACCCAAATCCAATTTGGCATACGTTGGTTACAGCCTCGCGACACCTCACAGGAGTATTACACTTGGCAAATTACATTGGGAACGAGTCTTTGCGTAACACTGAGGCATTGGGAGGGGATATATTGGACCGATTCTTTCCTCCTTTTTAACAGGAGGCTGACCACAGATAAACACCAGTCTTTTGCCCCATGTGGTTGACCTGGAGTCCCCCAGGGCTCTGTACTTAACACCTTGAGCTGCCAGGACGGAGTTCTCTGTCCTAATAAAAAGTCCTGTCTTGTGCCCAGGACAGAGAATCTTCAAATGTGAATTACTTCTCATCTAAATGCTTCAAACTCTAATCAAAGCAACGGTCTTGACGTCCCATTGAGGTTCCTACTCACTCCGTTAGGTCACGCCCATTGCAGTCCGCGAGACTATTCATGATGGTGCCTGTGCACCTGAAAATAGGCCCTGAAGAAAAATTTTCAGATATTTGGGGAAAAGCTCTTGCTTGCTGAGAACGGCAGATCAATATGCATGTGAAGCATTGGCTATTTTAAACAAACACATCCGCTACAATATGGAAGCTGGGGTGGTTAATTCACATGGTTTTGTCCTTTTTTTTTCGATGGTCATTCACCAGAGGGAGTAATGTTGGAAGGACCAACATTGTCACTATTGTCACATACTGTATACTGAAGTCATTGGATGCTTTATGTAAAGTAGCAACAGCCTTGAAAGTTCTCGCATGTACCTTTTTTAATGCTGTGTTTCACTTTTCTTTCTTCACTTTAATTAGAGAACCCAATGCCAATTTATGATGTCTCATAATCACTGTGGTGCATTTGAAGTGTTTTTATATTGCATTATAGACACAGGCTTTAACAGCATGTTGGTATGGTTCCTTCCTCTGCAGTGGGTAGTGGATGCTGGGAGAGACGTCTGGTGTTGTGTCGAGAGCTCAACCGAAGTCAGTCCATGTCTGGACGCCGCTATAAGATGAACCCTGCTATCACTGCACTGGCCATGTCCAGGTAGAGCGCACTCACACCCCCCCCCCCCCCCCCCCCCCCCACACACACACACACACACACACACACACACTCTCACACACACACACACACACACACACACTGTGTATGATTGTATGATTGGCGCTGGGCTTAAACCGTGCATCTCTGTATTTTAACTTGAACACATGAGAGCATCATATCTCTTTCAAATTGCTTTCACCATTTACTCTGGCCAACATGTCTTGAATTCATGGAGACACTGCAGAGAATGAATTATTGTCTTTGTGATGTGCTTGTGTGGTCTCTGCAGGAGCCATGCTACTCTGTTGGCAGGTGACGCCTGGGGCAGGGTCTACAGCTGGACCTGCGAGTGATGGCATTCACTGCTGCAGCAGTGATTCTCACAGTGGTACAAACTTTTTTTTTATTCTGGTTCCATGTGTGCACACTCGGAGTACGTTTTAACAGTGGCCAACAACATTTGTCTATGGGAGTCAGTGATTTAGGTGATAGGAAGGCAAACGGGCAATGGTTGAAAAGTGGTCTGTTATTTGCTTTCAGGGAAGGCATTTTTTTTTTTACACTGAATACATCTTATTTGTTTATTTTTGGTCATTTTGTTAAGAGTCTATATAATAGATAATACATTTGAAATACTTCCAAATTGCACATGATATGAATTATGTTTGCATTTTAAAGACACTGTAGTAAACTGTTTCCTAATGGAAGCTATGCAGCCATGTGATTCTGTAATGTGATGTGTAAATAATTTGATGGAATATGAATAAATTATAATTATTTTATTGCTGTGTGTGTGCGTGTGCGTGTGCGTGTGCGTGCGCGTGTGTAGAAAAAATCACCGGCCTGGGATTCCTTAAAAACAATAAAACAATGGTTGCATTACATGACGCTGCTACGTCAACAATCATGAATTTACCTACGAATTTCATTTCTTAATTCAAGATAATCTACGAATTTCATCAATCAAAGTCAATCTGATTTAATTTTTGGTCTGAATAACAAGATAATTTGAATCAATATTTAAGATGTCCACCCTTTCCTTGTGTGTGCATATACAGTATATACTGTATATGCACACACAAGGCATCCCAGACTCAATGTTGGTTTCACAATGTAGTTGCTTGACTTTTGTGCCGTGTTATATAAAGTGGCATCGTGCATATGGGAGCAAGTCACTCACCAAACCTGCCTGTCCTTTTAGCCTTTCAGACAGTTCCACTCATGTAGAGATGTTGAGCTTGACAGTGCACTTGAGGGGAGGACCGAACAGAGATGATCATGCTGCTGTGGCAATGGGGGACAAGGTGTATTCTTTCGGAGGGTACTGGGAGAACAAGGTTCACCTTGAGGTGCACATCCTCAACACAGTGTCTTTGCGCTGGACAAAGTTGCCTCCAATGACTACTGGAGAGGTGCCATCCATTCGCTGGGGCCACAGTGTTGTGCTGATAGACAACATTGTCTACATCTGTGGGGGATGGACTAACAAATGGGAGCACTACGACATACTTTATGCATTCAACGTCTACACCCACAGATGGTCCAAGCCCCCGGTTTCCGGAACTGTTCCAGGAGTGAGGTACAGCCACTCCGCTTGTGTCTTGGGAAAGGTTATGTATGTCTATGGAGGGTACACCAAGCTGTCAAAGTACATCAATGTCATCTACAAGCTGGACACCAGCACAATGGTCTGGTCTTTAATTAACACGACAGGCACTTTGCCACCTGATTTACAATGTCACTCTTCTACTATCATCGGGACAAAGATGTTTGTATTTAAGGGCCAATGGTACAACAACTTTAACGTGTTTGACACAGAGACTAACCACTGGCAAAGCACAGAACCTTCTACACAGCTTATTGAAGAACGATGCTGGGGTCATTCAGCCTTTACCTACAATGGAGAGCTATACATATTTGGTGGCCGTAACCGTGTTGATCTGTGGAAATTCAACCCAGACACATTGATTTGGAAGAGGGTTGTGCCCAAGGGTAAACGTCTGACAAGTCGGATGTATTGGATGTGCTGTTGCCTGGTGGGAGAGCGTATCATCCTCTATGGAGGAGGCACACCTGATAATCTGTACATTTTAGACTTAAACCCTAGTCTGAAGACATTATGCAAGGTAGTGGTTATTCAGTATGGTCTGGAGGAGTCTGGACTCCCACAGGACATCAGATGGGAACTGGCAACCATGTCTGGAAAAGGCAGAAGAAGGTGACTCACGACACCAGATAGAACAAGTTCCAGGCAACGGAACAGAACAAAGGGAAGATTGAGGAGATTATTAGGAGATCGGAAAGACCTGAGAAAAAGCACATCCCTCAGTAGTAATGGGTTCAGTGATACCCAGCAGGTACTAAGCAGTGCCAACTGAACTGCCCTGGGCCATAGACCTGGCTGACAGGAATATGTACAGCTGATCTCTATTTGGAATGAAGGTAGAAACAAAGAGCTTTGAAAATAGAAGCAGACAGTTATATAGAAGAGGACTTCAGTAAACAGTCTGCAAAGGTGAACTGGGGAGGGAATACGAAACTCACTGCAAAGTGTTTTTGTTTGTTTTTTTGAGTGGCACTAGAACCCCTCCAAAACGTGGCTTTTGAAATGCATTATGACAATGTCATAATGCAGCCAAATCTACAGACTTTCTTTTCTTCTTTCTGTTTTTATACAGTAGTACTTTTAATTACATGTGGCAGTCAACACTATGGACTTAAACATATAGAGCACATGTGATGCCATCTGGCTAATATTTCACCTGGTTACTGTTCTGTTTTATACAGTATAGCACACTGTCTCATAGTCATATACGTATTAGTGGCAGTGACTCTGCGCCCTTGCTTTGCATGAGTGAAGTGATGGCAGTGTTGTTTATTTTGCCATTGATTGTCTCCACTGTAAGTTGGTAACTATGTTTCATCCCCAGTATGGTGAGTCACCACCAGTGACTGTTACGTCACCCTCACAGGGTGACGTAACAGTCACCCTGTGGGGGTGACTGTTGCCCTCACAGGATGACGTGACCTGAGCTGTTGGAGACCTGTGCCCTGAAGGGCCACAGATCTAGTTTTGTCATCTTCATCCTGCTCTCTCGCACACCACTGGGCTGGTTTGAACTTTTTGAGCTGCCAACGAGACCCAGTTACCTCACCTAATATTTTCATGTTACATGTTTTATCGATTCATACTCTCAGACGACCGTCAGAACTGGTATTAAAACATGATCCAAAGCAAGATCCTCTGGGAACTGTGGATGTGACCTTACAATATGGTCTGAAATTCTGAATCGAGTCATGACACCTGTGTACAGACCTGGTTTTACTTGCGCAAGCAGGTGCAGAGCGAGCACAAGTAAAGCGGTTTGCGGTCGTCGGTCGTCATTTGTCCCTCAAAGTACTCCGATTGGCTGGTTTAGGTGGTGACGTAATGGTGACATAGTTAAGATATCTCTATAAGTATAATCTCCTGGAGGTGTCATTAACATGATGTATTTCACCATGTTAATGATTTTTCTTTCAGACCCCTTTTTCCTGATAGGGTACAAATGGAACCAAATGGACCCGCTAGGGTCCATTTGGTTCAGATTTGTATCCTCTCAGGAAAAATTGAAAATGGGTGGAATTCCCCTTTAATTTTCTTATCTTTGTATGTAGCTAAGCTCCCTCCCTGCTTTCATCTATTTGACAACCGACTTGAGTGTTTGTGTTCTTCATCCGTGAACTCGCGTAATAAACAACATGACTTATAACTTATACATGTAGTCTTTGCTTCCACAAATACCAAATGATCGAGAATTTCTGACGTAAGCCATGCCGCTATGAGACCATTCTTATTATATTTCTACTGTAATATCTTCTATTTTATGTTCCTTTCGTGTAGATTTTTACTGTGATCCTTTTCCTGTATGTCTTTTTTACTATGATCTATGTGTATTTTTACGAGCCTAGGGGTCGAGCCATCGGCTCCCTAGGAGACGCCTAAAACTCTCCCTTTGAAGCTCTCCAAAGGCAAACAGGCTCTTAACTGCTTAAGCCCTATATCATCACTGTCGACTATATCCAAAACTGTGTATTATTGTGAAAACATTTTTAAAATGTTTTCACATTTTTAAAATGTTTTCAAATGTGAACCAAATGGACCCACTAGGGTCCATTTGGTTCACATTTGTACGCTCTCAAAAAAACATTTTTATAATGTTATGACATCCCCGTCGCAAAGTGCCGTGAGAGGGCCTGGTGTGACAGCTCTTTGATACTCTCATACTGACGTGATACTGACCATATTACTGTCATGATACTGACTGACATGATGTTGACTATGATACTGGCATTACCAGTATCATGGTCTTTTGACTGATTAGACATTCAAAGGAAGGGTAGACCAGTATCCAGAGTCTGACACCACCCTCAGAGTAGAGCTGCCGAGGTATAAAAGAGATATTCTCTCCATTCTCTCACTACTTCTCTCTTGAAGGGGGGAGGTCTCTCTCTTTAACCTTTGTGTGTGTGGATAATTGTGCTAAGTGGAGTAGCTTAATAGAGTGGAAAATAGCCCTCATAATTTTCCCAGAGAGCGAGCAATGACCTTCTCTAAAGACAACGGCCATCTCCATTCTCTCTAGACCACTGGTTTTATGATATGAAATGTCAAGCAGTTGGGCTGCTCAGAATAATTAAATCAAATAAATTATTGCACCTAGGCAGAACCATCTTGTAGCCTAACCCAATTATAATGCACTGTAAAGCTAATTATTAACCATGATTACAATTAGTTTAATTTGAATAAATGTAGTCATTAGTGTGCTCATCCTAGTCACTGAGTCTAAGCTGTGAGGGGGTGTGTGTGTCTGTCTGTCTCCCTTCTCGTCTCACGTCTCAAGACATAATAGGGCATCATTTTCTTTCTCCGCAACCTCCGTCTTCGTCCCATTTTTCACAAACTGACCTTCACTAAATGGCCGACACCCTTAACCTTCCCTGGGCAGCCAAGCATGATACAGTACCTGCTGCCTCCAGATTTCACATGCAGTGTTTACGTCTGTGTGGTGTGTTGCCCAGTCTTGAATTTGAGAACTATAGCAAACAGCTCTGTAAAACTAGTACGATTTCCAACTCTGGCGTACCACCTTGCAGCACAAGGTGTTGTGAGATTGCCTATTTTGAGAGATTTGCTGTAGAGGGAAAAGAGCAGACACAACAGTCATGATGACTAAATATTGAGAGTTTAAAAGATTTGGAAACACATGAATCCAACATTACTAGAAAAGAATGTGTGTCAAACAAGTATACCAAGCTAGGACACAATGAAATGTATGAAAAAGTGTCATCTTAAATACTTTTTAGACAATAATAGTTTTGTCAATTTCTCTCTCAGGGGTCCTTGACCGGAACCCTACCCCTTGACTTAGACCCTTTAGGGTTGGCCCACATGGTTCCATACTTGCCTGGAGATCTATAGTTGCATCATGACGCATTGTTGATCTTGTAGATCTGCTATTTTCACAGAATGTTCACTTATTGTGCCAAGCCCAGAATACTGGTTCATACAGGTCTAATTGACATGGCTGACACTGAATGTTTGTTGGTGTGGTGGAACATTTTAAAAAGCTGAGTGCTATGGTGCAACAGTGAGTGAGCTGAGGCCCATGTCTTGCGACACAGTTTGGGATGTTTTCTGGCTTTGTATGGCAACAGTTAACAGTAGCTACATGTACTAAACATTCCTGAACACAACATCTGGCATGCAGACTATTAACCATGGCAAAGAGAAGCAACAAAACTATCACTGTTGGACAGAAACCTCTTATCTTCATATTCTAACTCTTCGTGTTTTTTTTTTGTTTTGTTTTTTGTTTTGTTTGTAAATTAATGCCCTACTACTTGATCATACTGCAGTGCCACATATATGAAGAGCAGACATGCTTATACTAGCTCGCCTCGAAACATGGTGCAAGTTGACGCATTTTGTACTTGTCGATCTAAATAGTTTTGTTACTTTTAACTTTGAATCCTGAAAGTTAACAGTTTTAGACAAGAGGTTTCCAACCGACAGAGGCGCTTTGTCAAAGCAAAACAAACAAATAAACTGGAGTGGTCAAACAGAGCCAATCTGGCAAAAGAAAAGGCAAAACAGTAACATTCTGAGTATCTGTTTAATATTCATTTTTGTGGAAGGATATGACTTTCACTCTCATCTATATTTTAGAGACAAACATTGTACTTTTGACTCCACTACATTCTTGGATAACTTACGAAAATACATCATGAAATAACCAAGAAATAAGACTTACAAAGTTGGAAAAAATAGTGAAAACAGATGTGCTTCAAGCTAGCTCACAAAATGTTGTGATTTACGACATGCTTTGAATTATATTTTAATCTGTAGTTCTCGGGGGTGCACTTTAACTGTATGTAATTTCAAAAGAAAACGTAATTTCTAATTTTGAATACTCCAGTGTTGTTTTTGCATGTACTTTCAAATACTTTCAAGTATTTTAATAAGCTAGTACTGCAGTACTTTAACTCAAGTAAAATTAAGCAACTTTCACTATGTGGTTAAACAATATTTGACCATGAGTATGTATATGTAATATACATCGTCTGCTCTGTCGGGTGAAAACATCATATACCGGTATGTTCAAAACCATTACATTAGATAAGAAACAATATCTAAAGCTTTTGGTGATGCTGTAGTATGATCAAGTAAGGTGTTAATTTATGAGAAAACACAAATAGTTGAATGGAGATAATGGGGATCTGCTTGCCCCTGACAGCCACTACTGCGCATTTATTCTTTGTGAGTACTTGTGAGGGATGTTTGAGTACTTTGTCCAACAATGGGTATATTACATAACAAAAGAAAACACTTAAAGGGGAATTCCACCCATTTTCAATATTTTTCTGAGAGCGTACAAATGTGAACCAAATGGACCCACTAGGGTCCATTTGGTTCACATTTGTACGCTCTCAGAAAAAAGGGCTCTGAAATAAAAATCATTAACATGTTGAAATACATCTTGATGATGTCATCAAGATGTATTTCACCATGTTAATGACTTTTTTCAGACCTCCCATTTCTAGGAAACAGAATGGGGCGAACCTTTTATCATGTCCACACAACACACAATGCCCATCTCTAAGGTATGTTAATGACATAGTAAAACGTTGGGGTGGAATTCCCCTTTAATGAATATCATCCGTTTCATAAATAGAGTCTTTTTGTTGCAACGTGACATGGTTAGGACATGGATGTCCCCAGGAGGGGACGGCTGGACGTCCATCCATCCATCCATCCATCCCTGCGTCTACAGCTGCCTCTCCTGGAAGAGGATCTGAGCGTACACTGTGTCTGAGCCGGAGGAGGGGGATGCCCCGGCCCCCCAGCCCCGGCAGCGTCTGGGGCAGAGGGGGAGGGGTCCGCAGGGGGCTCGCTGAGCCGCGGTCTGACCAGCTCCAGCTCAGCGTACGTCAGACTGTCCTCTGTCGAGACTTTTGGCTGGAGAACAGGACGAGGATTAAGGGAGAGAGAGGGAGATTCATAAGAAAAGAGAATAAAAGAGAGACGAGAGAGAGAGAGGGGTACAGCCAGGAGATACAATGAGAGAGGGGAAAAAATGTAAACGTTTCAGATAAAAATGTAAATATGGATTAAAGTACTGCAGTAGTGACTTTAGCAGTCATATATTAGTGGTTCTTAATGTGGGGTCTGAGAAACCCCAGGGGGTCCTTGGGGTGGCTCCTGGGTGCCGCCAGCAAAATGTGGAACAGTTTATGCCAATTTTATACTTTATTATTTGAGAATTTTGATCTACAAGCTCAGGTTGCACATTGTGAGCTCGTAAATCTGCTATTTGGAACAAAAGGTAAACATTTTTTAATAGGTTTGCTGATTATGTAACAACACAAATCAAGTCAATCTTCAGTTTTGTTTTGATTTTTTCTTTTTTTTTTTTCAAATTGAGAGCCCATGGGCAACAATGGGGTCCTTGACATGAAAATGTTTGAAAACCACCGGTCATAAATCACAACATTCTAGAATACTTATGCATCAATAAGTATTCCTCTCCATACTACAAGTAGATGGGTCCTTATGTCGCAGAGTGGTTTTCATTTGCAGAAAGTATGTGTTTACAGGCCTCGCACGAACTTTTGGAACATTCAGTTTAGAAGAAAAAAACATGGTACAATAGAAGCCCTATCCAATATCCTTCAGATCCTCAGAGCTGTGCTAATCCAATCAATATGGTCCCGTGCAAAGACTCCCACTCTAGCCAATCAAAATCATCCATGTCAAGTTACGGGCCAATTAAATAGATTGATGTCACTTGCAAAATACTAGAAAAAATGAATAGAAATATGAATGATTCTAAGACGTATCTACTGATGTATCTACTGATGCCCTAAGCCTGCAGGGAAGATGTTACATGTATTTCTCAAAATAGATTTTAGGATTCACATAAAAATAGCAAAAGTAGTAGATCTTTTGCTACTTTTGAAATTGGGCGATCAACATCTAGAAGTGTCTGCCCAACAGCAAAAATATGTAGCCATAAATTATACAGTACATATTGTGCACACATTTTTCACACACTCTCAGAGTGTTGAAGTATAATGAATAATATCATAATAGAAATCTTACAGGTACAGATCTCTTGGACTGGTTCTTTAAGCGTCTGGGCTTCCGCGGTCTTTGTGTGGCACTGGGAACTAGAACACAAGAACAACAAACCCACCTCAGATGAATGAATGGCAGCTATGCAGGAAGAGAACCATCAGAAAGGTCTGGCACTGGTCATTGGGACTTGCCCTTCAGTGGGTTTGAATTAGCATAATCTATTCAAGTATTCAATGGCAATGACCTTTTTCCACAGAAGGCATTCTGTGACACCAAATAGTCGGCTAAATACAGGTGCTACAATGAGACTTTAAGGTTGTGTGTGTGTGTGTGCGTGTGTGTGTGTGTGTGTGTGTGTGTGTGTGTGTGTGCCATTGAGATCAAACGAAGTCAGTCAGGGTGCTGCTATTGTTCATGTACTTGTTGGCTCACTGGAAAGACTCGGCTACACTCAATGGAACGGAAAAGTAATGATTCGCTACAGTGACCTTAATGTGCCAATACATGTGAAGGGGGAATTGACATCGTTGTACACGTGTGCGTGCCGGAAAGTGCAACAAAACAAGACTTGGAGGTTTTTCTTGCATGGATTTGGCTCCTTTTTCGTGCTCTGGGGGTTGGAAAAACAAATGCTTTATGTCTATGACTTCATTTGCCATAAGATTAGTGGTTGTTTTGAAGAGCCTCTGTATTACAATACACAACCATAGTTTTGCGCTAGCACGGAAGATACATTATCCGCATACATTATGACTGCATTTCACAAGCATTGTGGAATATAGTGTATTGTATTGGTGTTGTTTGCACCTCCCAAGGCGAATGTAAAAATATTTGTATGAACTAAGCACTTGCAACTTGCAAATCTGCTACTTTAAAAAAAAATATCTGTTCAGGCATATGGCTGAAGTTAATATAGTAGTATGTTTTGCAATAAAGTAGCTAGTTGTAATGATTCAAACGGCGATCCTCTCTAAGTCCTCTAGAAGTCTAAACCTCTGGGGTGGTGCATGAATATCATCACAGGTTTAGATGGAGATTTCTAGAGGCGTTAGATGGTCACCCTTTGATCATTACACTACTGTACAGTACTTGAGTACAGTTTTAACGCACACATGATTTTTTCTCCCTGCCAATCTCTACTATCCACATCACAACCCTCACTAGACATAGTGTTTTCCAATAATAGTTAATTATCCTCTTTTACTGCTGGGAGCCCTAGAATCTAAACAATGTAAATGGACTTGGACATACAGAGCAGAGTGTAATGGCATTGCAATTCCCTAATTGACAGGCTAATGGACGATTTAAGCATCAAAGTCAAATTCCCTCTTGGATAATAAGAACAATCCCATGCTGACTGCCAAGGGTAGCTCAATTAAAAACTATTCAACAATTAAACACTATGCAACGCTTTTTGAAGAGATTTGAAATCATTTTTACGTGAAATGTGTTGCATTGTTATTTGCTCAATTTAATATATCATATCTGATCGTGGAAGCCTTGTATGTCCAAAACTGTTAATAATAATTACTGCAAAAGTAACAGATCGACAAGCTCAAAATGTAGTTTTGAACTTGAAACTTGTACATTTGGGTGACTTTGGGTTTCTGCCCGACAGCAACTACATCATTCCTAAAAAATATTCAGATTGAAAGTTCTTCTCAAAACATTGGTGCCTTGAAGAAGCTGGTCCAGCCAGGTTGAATTATACCTTTAGCTGGTGTGTGTGGTGGCGGAGGTTCTTCTGGCAAGTGAAGTAACGTTGGCGCCTTTATGTGAGACGTTTGTCTACTTTCTTTCCTGTGCGTCCGCGGAGACGAGCCTGACGAGCTGACGGAACTCGTCACCGTCTCCCCTGAGCTGTAGAGGACACAGGAAATAAACACCCTTTTGTTGACCCTCCTTCAGGCTTTTAATGACCCACTAAGACCATGAGCAAACTAAATACATTCAGTACTCGCAGTTTGGACATTGCTTCATGAGATGATTGACTTACCTGCTTTCAGGACATTTGACCAGCAGATAACTAGCTGTGGAGACAGATCAGAACTGGACTCAGAACTGGACTCATGTTTATTTTAATAGGCATAGATAGATGTATGTACTGTATATACCAGCAGTGGCGCTTCTAAGCAATTTGGAGCCCTAGGCAAGAAAATCTCCTGTAAAATGGCACCCCCAAGGGATAAAATTATGGACTATTTTTCACCTTTGAGCCTGTGTCTGTTATGGAGGTACTGGCCTGTCAGAACCAGGGTGAACAGGAAGATGGACAGGAGGCCCAGGGAGCAAATGAGCACAGCACACAGATACACATCTACGACACACACACACACACACACACACACACACACACACACACACACACACACACACACACACACACACACACACACACAACGCAACACAATGTAGTTCAGTTGTTGTGGATCCAGGGGGTCCCCACATGAGTATTATTTATGACAGCAAATAATAAGTTGAGGGAAAAGTCACCATTTTTATACCTACAGAAAATCAGAAATGAAAAGGGCCATCACTGCATCAAAGATCATCAACAAACAATACAAAATATTAGTAGTAAAATAGGATTATTTTGGGGCGGCCACAGGCAGAAAAGACTGAAATCCAGTAGCTTCATGTGAATATTGTCTCTGTCGGATGGAAGCCTCTATTATGGCAAAAACGGTTGCGATTCAAATTCTAAAGTAGCAAATCTACAAGCTCAAAAACGCTTCGCAAGCTTGCAGATCTATACTATGTGACGCCGTATTAGCACTGATTTAGGGGGGAGTATATGGAGGTAAGAGGTTTTCTTCCCAACAGCAACAGTGTGTAAAAAGGTGGCAGTATATCAAATAGCACATATACCTTATTGGAATACAGCTTATCACCTTAACCATTGTATTGTGTATTGTTATGGGGCTAGCAGGTAATACAGGGACTTTGAGTTCCTCCCCTCTGTTTTCTGCTCTCCTCTCCCTCTCTCCATTCTGTCATTCAGTTTCACAGGACCATCAATAATAATGAAATGCTGTTGGTTTAGTGGTGCCATAACTGTAGATAGTTAGTAGCAGTAGTAGTGTTTCAAATCATTTTAAATATAAGCACTTTAATTTTAAATATCTTCGTTTTGTTTTTTGCATTTCATTGTGTTTGGTGGGGCAGTTGGAGCATTTAGGGGGGCATTCCCCCCCCCCCCCCCCCAATGCCCATGCCTAGATCCGCCCCTGCATCCTTCCCTCTTTAGTTAATTTCCCCTTAAAGAGAAGGACAAGGAAGACAGGTACCCTGTAGATTTTTGCAACACGTAGGTAACTCCCCTGTTAATTACACCAGGTTAGAGGTGAGTGCCACATATTGTAATTTCCTTGGTTTGTTTTTTTTAGGTAGAGTAGGGAGTTTTTGTGGTAGGTTAGAGGGATGTTTTTTGCTTTTATATTTTCTGGCACCACCAGTCGTCCCTTCCCTTATCATTGTATTCTGTTTAACCTGTATTTAATTTTACTTTATCTCTGTTCTTTTAATAAACTGGTAGTTTCAGTTCAGTTAACCCTTTTGGGGCATTACAACACAATGAAAGTGCAGCTTAAGGAGAGCTATAGAAGAAGATGACTGTACCTGCAAATAAGCGCCAGACTCCTTCACTGCTGCTGTCCTCCAGGGTAAAGTGCACTGGAAGGGCAAGTAGTGTAATGGTTAGCACAGTAATGTAATAACACTAAACGTGTCTGTCACCATCATGAGGTCATACACAAAACTATGGCTTTTCAGGATTCAAATTCATAAAGGACCATATCAACAAGCTCTGTATATTCAAGCTTATGGATCTGCTACTTGTGATGGTTTTGTGTGACGCTGTAGTGTGAAGGGTTAATTAAAACACACTATCTGCGATCTTGCTCCAATATTTACACTAAGGCGAACATGTCATAATTGTGAACCCTGTAATGCTCATGGTTTAGGATGCGGATTGAAACCGCAGGCTGTGTGTATCTTTGTACATGACTGTTGTCTGTGGGCAGTGACCTAACGCAGCAGTCTGAGGGCAGCGTACTAACACAGCAGACAGCCTCAGCGGTTTCCCCAAATATCCAAACCACTGCGATGCAGAGTTAGAGGAAAGACAACTGCAACACACACATGCGGCTGTGTCTCCAGTCCTGGACAGTGTGAGGGTGATTCCCTCGCCTCGCAACGTTTGCAAGTTTTAGACGGTCAATTCATAATTGTTCTAAACAACATTTGAATTTGAATGGCATGAATGGAATAACTGTCAGAACGCAATGCCGTATAATAAAGAGGGACCATTATTGAGCACTGTGCATGTGCGTCAAAAGCACTGGGATCTTGAACAGACGCTCTATGCATAGACAACCCAAAATGAGTTCACTTCTTTCAACCATCTCAACCTGCTATGTTTGGGGGCATGATGTAGGTGAACATTTCCCCAAATAAATGCAATCCAAAACTGTTACTTTTCAGGATTAAATTTCAAAAGTAGCAGATTGATAAGCTTCGAGCTTGTGGATCAGCTACTTGAAGCTTTTACTTGCACTGGAGTTTGACACAGTAGGAACACAAGTCTCTTATGTGGGTCCCCTGGGTGTCCATGTTTTACATTATTTATATTTACTATTCTCTGCCTAGGTTTGCAACTCGGACGGGTTTGCAACTCGAACTTCGCAATGGTATGGGGGCGGCTTCATCACTCATGTCGCTTCGCGCCACGGCGATGAAGCCACACCCATACCATATTCGGTTACAGGACTTTTATTAGGCAAGTAAAGCATCCAGAATAACCTCAGTTGTTGTTGAAGTTGCAACAGACACGTAGCATGATAAATGATGAAATGGTGCTGGTTTAATGGTGCGAGAACTGTAGTTGTAGCAGTAGTAGTGTTTCAAATCATTTTAAATATAAGCACTTTAATTTGAAATATCTTGGGTTGTTTTGCATGCCATCGTGTTTGGTGGGCAGACTGGGCATTTAGGGGTGCAATGCCCCCCCATGCCCATGCCTACATCCGTCCATGCCAATAGGCACGTTAGAAGGAGAGAGCTTGGCCAGAAAAGCTTGACCTGGACAGCAACAGTTGCTAAAGCATGTGGGAAAAATCTCACCCAAAAGGGTGCAGGGATTAAAGTTCTCAGTACTGGGTACTGATTTCAGTCCTGAGGATTTCACAGGGGTCATTTAATTAGCTCAGTGCTTATTTGCAAAAGATCATTTTCAGTCCCAAGACTTTTTTTTACTTTAATCCCTGAGGGTGGGATTTTGAGAAGGACTCATTGCAGTTCATCATCATCATCATCTTCGGTTTAGAGTCCGCGTTCCAGGCGCCGCTGGGTTGGACTTGGCTCTCGATATGGCTTTCCTCCACCGGGACGGTCCATGGCCACCTCACGATCGAGGCAGTTCCATGCCATATACTACTATTCCTGTGTGAGAACGGGTTGGATACGAGGAACATGCCTCACTCCTTACCATGAGAATACACCAGTGATGGTGGAAGCATATCGGACCATATGTGACCTTGAGCCACCTGTTCAAGTCCTCACCAGATCAAACGCTCTGTTTGATGTTAACGTTGGCTCTGAACTCGATCTGTCAGACAGGCAGGTATGCTATATAATCCTGGCTGTCGGGTGGAAACCATGTATGTTATAAAATGACTCCATTATTTTCTGATGGATCCATTGCAGTTATTATTTAGCCACAATCTCTTCTTAGCACTTTTCATTGGTTACATTATTCAGAAAAAATAACCAACCTACTTTACAATGCCTGTATGTAGATCTGATTGTAATCTTCTACTTGGATCTTTCTCTACTATTTCATGCTAAAAACATGATGTAGATACAGCAGTGATACTGTGTACTGTACTTACACAGATGTTCTGTCAGACAGCATGTACAGATAGATGTGCCTGTGCTGCCATGTGGTCATTAAATGGCAAGATATCACCAATATCAGGCAGAATCCTCCTATCCATACTGTACGAATATGTAGCCTTTTGTTTTATCATTAATTCAGGTATTAATAATACAGCATCACCCAACAGCATCAAAAGTAACAGTACATCTACAAGAGAGATTTCCAAATTCCATCCAGCACTATATACTGTGTGTGTGCATGTGTGCACAACTTATAATCGGAGACGCATGAAACTGACAAGAACAAGTGAATGAAATCACCATGATGTATGTTCCCTTGTCATTTTTAAGAGTGAATTATTAGTCACATTGGTCTTTTAACCCCCGCCGGCTGCAGCTGTCTTTATTTTAGACAACATAACCCCTCTGTAAAAAAAAAAACACATAATCCTGGCAGGAAGACATAAAAGTGACTGAAGCAGTGGTCTCTAAGGGACGGGCTCCATCTTTCGCGCTTATGAGATCTGATGTATGAGACGGGCTTACGTCAGATCTTTAAACAGGGCTGTGTGTGTGCGGCTCCACGGCCCGCTTTTAGAAATGCGCCGCTAAGCAGCTTGCATTTGGCTCTGGAGTGAAGTTGGTCAGATGTCGGTCATCTGAGTCGGACGAGACGGGATGAGAGCAGACTGACTTCCCCCTCCCCCTTCCCTTACGATGTCTAGTGGGGGAAGGCAAACTGCATAAGAACGTTTACTAAAGTGCTCTACTTCATAAGGCACTTGAGGTGCATCCTCTCGTTGATGAGAGCTAGTGTGGTACAATGTCTTAAGGTCTATTATAGTCCTACCTTGTTTTCAAAGTCCCGTTTCAATGTTTCAATACTTTTTTAATTCACTACAATTATTTGACATCATCAGCCAGTCGCTGCTTAGCTCATTTTTGATTTTGAGGAAAAAAATACAATAACCGATTATTTTCTAACTTTGTCTATTCGAAGTTTCCCAATCTACAAGCACAGAATGCATCAGCCACATCGCCGCAAAGTTTTGAACTCGTAGATCTTGATTTTTAACTGAGGATGTGGGTGAGGGAAGAGCAGAGAGTGTGAGACAGGCAGAGAGATAGAGAGTGGTCCTTCTCATCTCTGATGTCCCTCTGGCCCTCGCTGAGCGAGTGGGCCTTCTCAGCGGGCCTTCAGCCTTTGTTGTGGGGTTCCCACAGACAGAGGGGATCCAGGCGGATTTACATTTCGAACTCTGTTTCCCCCCTCATTGTTTGCCCTCGTCTGCTCGGCTCTGGTGTTTGTGTTCCTGTGGTCCACGCATGTCGGAGATGCCTGAGGTCGTGTGGCTTTTTTCGTAAAGCGGGACATTGCCCTGTATGCAGGGCAGGGCGTTGTCCTATAGGTTTTTGACTTGAGCCCGTCTGGCTCTGTGGAAATACAGATCCAGTCAAACGAAAAAAATGCAATGCAGCAGACATTTTACCATTTACGGTAAACCAGAAACCTTACACACGCGTGCCAACATTGGCATGGCGGAGATGGTGATCACTGGTACTCTGGTAGGGGAGTGCCAGTGCCACCAGCACAGGGTCCACATCCTAACTTTTTGTGGGGTTTTGGAAGTATATGCTACTTGACTCAACCTAAGGTTAGGATTATGATCAAGTAGGATTACAGCCAGTGATCAGTGATGTAAATAGGTTTTCATTGTAATGGGTCCCAGGGAACCCAGGGGTTGTCTTTTAGATTAGTCCCATCGCATCATCTTTTGAGCTTGTAGATCTGCTACTTTTGTGTTGTGTTTTTTGGTTGTTTGTTTTTAGTCGTGAAAAGTAACAGTCCTGGGCATATGAGGTATTCAAACCTAAAAGACACAATATGTTCTGATAGGAGGGTAGGAGACAGTGGCCTTTTGGAGCCGCAAGAAAGGGAGGAACTTCTTGTACTTATTCACAAAAAAGAAAAAAGGAAACATTTATCCTGGCATTCGCCATGCATTTCCTAGGAATCCCCTCACTGAGCAGCAACACAGGCGTGGCGTACACACGGCACACACAATATTACACGTATTGCTGCGTCTTACAATGGAAACACTGATTGAAACAACAGAAGTGGTTTAGCAGACAGGACCAAAATGCTGACAGAAACATGCAGCGTGGGGCACCGTGTCCCCCCCTCCGCCCCGTTTTCCCAACCTGGTGAGTTTTCTGCTGCGAGCAGAGGGTCTGTCTGCGTCTGAGTCTGACCCCAATCCTCTGGCATTTCCATCTCAAAACAATGAGCTCACACAGCCAAACCACACTCCACAATATCAGCCTGTGTGCGAGAGCAGCGAAGAAGAAGGTGCACCGGTGCTGAGCTAGCTCCGTTCAGAAACCCTGAACTGCATGACATCAGCACGCTAGCTCTGTTTTTATGCGACCCTCAGGATAAAAAGATTTACTTGAGAATTAAATTGCACTGGAACTTGTTCAGTTTATTCCCCCACCTGATTTCAGCAAGAACCAACAGCAGCACAACAACACAACTGTACTCTGGTGGATAGGAAATTTATGGCAAATACTTAATAATATAATTTTCCCCCCAAACACTGCTTTTTGAAACGTTTCTGGTATAGGCCAAGTGTTGGTGAGATTGGTTAACGTGTTTTTGCAGTAGACGGTAGATGCCTCAACGGCTGCCACCAGATTATGTCAACGAGGAAGATTAAACCATATTTTCTTTACTATGCTGTAATAACTCTGTTTGGTGCGGCCTGCGTCTGGTTTTGATATCCTCACTGATCATCATTCCTTTTTATTTCTGTTGCGGAACAGAATTGTTTTATCCCTTTTGGTCATATTGGGGGTCAGCACTGCACCTGGCCAGCAGGTCACCGTGTTCCCTTTTAGCCGGGTGTGTCCAATGGTATAGCAGCTGGTGCTGGTTGCACCTTGGTGATGGCTGCGCCCGGGGCGCCCCTCCGCAGGTTTGTCTATGGCTGGAGGCCTGGAGGAGAGGGGCAGTGACATGCATGGCCCATCACCTCTGACCCACCAACTGGAGAGTGTAGTGGTTGAGGATTGAAACACCCTAGGAAGGTTGGAGACCACCTGATGACCTCTCTTGCAGGCCAAGCCTTCAAAAAAGCCTTGTCTTGTCGTCACAAGTATTGATAAAATAGAGGTTCTACAAGTTAAGCTCCACAACGCTTGTTAGCTGTCAATCCGCTATTGTCACAGTCTATTTTCAGTCTACTTTACTACCATATTGTTCCAAATATACCGGTAAGATGACTCTGGTTATAAGATGAGCACCATTTTTCAAGACTCTTTTGTGGAAAACTTAACTTAATTATTTAGGAAAAAAAACATGTTGGGAAATATTCATATTTCATATTCATGCCAATAGAGTACATAAAGTATAGGGCTTAAAGGACAACTTTTTTTCTGCCTTCTTTAGTTTTAGTGATTTTACGCTTTTTGACAGGGGGCATTCGAACATGGAGCTAAATACTGTATATACTTTTTTTTTTTTTTTACAGAAAATATGGTGATTTATTTTTATTATTTGCTATAGTCCAGATCAGTGTAATTTTAGGTGAAATATTTCATTTAAAAAAAGCAATCAAAGCAGATCTATCTAAGCTCACAACGTGCAGCATGAAATATGATGCGCTGTGAGGCTGTCCATAATTGTGCTATTGATAGTAGCCTACAGCAACGTATAAAATAAATCAAAACAAATGACGCTGTTCCTCACCAGACGAACAGAAAGAGGTCTGTAACCGTTTGATGTTGGGAGAGTGTACAGGATACAGCTGGGTGGGTGGCATTGTGACCCCAGTCTCCAAAACACAACTATCAGCTGTGGAACCATCCAATGGCAAGCCATTCATTTCATTTCCCCACCCCAATGGCTGATTGACACCAAAGATATTCAGTTAAGATGCGCCATCCCCCTCGTTTGTTGACGTCTGTGGGGGGTGTGGCACGGACCTGCTTCCCTAGAGAACCAGTTGGGCACTGTCAACGCGCCTGTCTTGTTCTCACATCTCATGCACGTGATGTAAAAAGCCCTGCAATTGTTGGAAATACCTTGCACATTACACAGTATGTAGCATGACTGTGAAACAAAAACAAGTGCTCCCCAAAAAACATTTCCTTGGGAATTGCATATAGAACCCATTGGGGCTTGTCTGCTGTGAAAGAAGAATCCTCAGCTGCACCTTTACACTCAAAGGAACATAACGGAAATACACTGCACTTTTGCATATATTACCAAGACAATCCGTTGTGGAACATCTGTTCAACAAGGAACTAGATTGACCCTGATTTGCTGCTGAGCAGGAAGGACCAAGCTACTATGTTAAATGTGGATTATGGATAATAAAGCCAAATCATAGACTCATACTGTATACAGTGTTGTGATGTTGCAGACAGAGGCCTGCTATCAGTGTTGCCAACTTGCCGCATTTGTCACTATATTTAGCTTTTTTCAGAACCCCCTAGTGGCAAAATTAGTAAAAAGCTCCTGGCGGAAAATGTAGTTTTTTTGGCTGGTGATTTGGGGCAAAAATGACAGAGGTTTTCAACCAGTGGTCCCTTATAAATGTAGAGGATTAATGGTCATTTTGATCTGTGTATATGTATATATATATATATATATATATATATATATATATATATATATATATATATATATATATATATATATATATATATATATATATATATATATATATATATATATATATATATATATATATATATATATACCCTATTGGCCTGAATATAAGACTATGTTTTTTTTCCCAATGGAAATATCCCAAAAAATGGAGTCGTCTTATATTCAGGGGCTGTACTATTTGACATTCAATGTTCTTTTTTCTGTAAATGGGTCTTGAAAAATGAGGGTCGTCTTATAAACGAGTCGTCTTATATTCGGGACAATACGGTATATATATATATATATATATATATATATATATATATATATATATATATATATATATATATATATATATATATATATATATATATATATATATATGATCTCTTTCTATATACCCTATTGGCCTGAATATAAGACTATGCTTTTTTCCCAATGGAAATATCCCAAAAATGGAGTCGTCTTATATTCAGGGGCTATACTATTTGACATTCAATGTTCTTTTTTCTGTAAATGGGTCTTGAAAAATGAGGGTCGTCTTATAAACGAGTCGTCTTATATTCGGGACAATATATATAGCCTATATACCCTTCCAGCATCTAGCGGATTCTAGTGCATTTTGGAAGTGCCACTAGTGCATTTTGGATTTTGGCAGTTGGCAACACTGCCTGCTATATACAGCAGAAACCCAGCCGTAGTTTACCTGTGAGAAACGTGGTGCCAGTTCCGTTGGACGCCGCCTTCCAGGCGTTGCGGTGTCGGCGGATCTCCTGGACCCTGCAGGTGTACCAGCCCTCGTCCCGCAGGGCGACGTTGACGATCAGCAGCCGATACACCTCGCCCTCACTGTCCTCGTACAAGCGGAACTTGGGCTGCGGGAAGTGACGTGTGTAGTTCCCGTAGAACTTCATCTTCTTCATGCCCATCTTGACGATGAGGAGCTCCGAGGGACGGAGGGACGATGGCGCCGTGGCCGAGGGTCGAGGAGGAGGAGGAGAGGGAGGAGGCGGCGAGAGCGTGGGAGCCGACGGAGGGGTGAAGAACCAGCGGAGGACCAGGAAGCTGCTGCTCCTCTTCCTCTGTGACACCAGGCATGACAGCGTAACGTTGTCGCCTGCCGGTACCGATGCGAGGTGGCCGGGGGTGACCGTCACATTCAGGGCATCGCAGATCTCTGTTTCACGAAGAGTAGACACATATGCATCATCTACTGTACATAAAGTCTTTGGTGATGACTTTACGGTGTACACAAGACTGACCACAACACATACAACTAGAGACGCTGCCTGTGTGCATGCTATACATAATTGGGGTTGACCTTTGACCTTTTGGGATATAGTTTAGATGAATCATATCTTTGGTGCAGCCTACCATCCAAGTTTCATGAAAATCTGCTAGGCCCTTTGCATGTTATCTGGCTAACAAACAAAAAAACAAACAACCACATAAATACTATACTCAGACAAACAGAGAGACAGACTGGACTGATTACAATACCATGCCACCCACTGTTTGTGGCAGAAAAAAATGTTTGCTTCATAGTGTGTAGTTCAGTGCTTTTGGCCTTTAAAAAGAAAATGCCTAATGTGAAAGACATTCTTTCAAATATAGCCTTCAGACAGACATTCTTATTCACTTTTGAAGATCACATTTCTAATGAAATGCATATCCAGCTCTATACTGTATAGTAGCTCTGTTGTGGGTTGTTTTCATGAAATCATCAGTTTGGAATGTATCCTGTAATCAGAAAGTATAAGGAGTCAAGATTGTGTTTGGTCCAATGTTTCTAATCAGCAATAATAATACAGTAACCCTGGTGTATTCACTTGTACTTGCAAGAGGAAAAGACAGCTGTTTGGAGGTACTATAGTGTGTTTAATCTGTTTTCGTGCCAGCTGGGTCAGGGCTCCCTCAGCGGAGACAGCAAGTCTGGGAGCAATATGGCTGAAAGAGGCTCTACAGGTGGGAGACATTTATCTCCAGCACCGTAGCCCCTGAAACAAACTATAGGAGAAGAAACACGACAAGATAACAGGGACCATCTGGGATCCCCCCCACTGCCTCCAGCCATGCAGCACCGCCTTCTTGGCTCTTGTTTGTGTTCATTGGTTCCCCCCGGGGTTTGTCCCATGCAATTTTGTGTGACATGTATATCCCTGGCAAAACAACGACCCGTGTCCCTGTATGAATCGGTAAATGGTGTATTTCGATGTTTCTCAACGTCTGGCCTGGGTCCCACCAAGGGCTCAACATGGACTCTTTGCGAATTTGTAAATCTGAGAGAGCATGCACAGAACTTTTTTCTTTTTGCATCTTTGGGATCACAATCTACCTTGTACAATCAGCATTTACTAATATTTAATTAGTAAATGCTAATTAAATTAGTAGCAAAATTAGTAGCAAATGGAACCAAATGGACGCTTGCAAGTTCATTTGTTTACATTGGTGCACACTGATAGTTACAGACCCTGCAAAGGTCCATGTAGATCAGCCGATGGTTCTCAGACCTGACATTGAGAACCAGTGGTCTATCATTATGCAGGAGCTGCAGGTCTTGTGCTGGTACGGCTGAACAAGAGAGCATATTGCACAATAATGTACACCTAAATGTACTCAATGTCCACAGATCATGTGCATACTGCAGGAACATTTAACAGCCTTGGGTGTACACTGTGTCCGACAAACTGATGACTGAGTTTTAGTTGCACTACAGAAAGATCCTTGGAAAGTTATAAAAGTCCCGGATTGTTTGGGCACACATACAGTACAGTGATGGATGATCTTTTTTTTGCATTCCTTAACTTTAGTTCTTTTATTTAGTTCTTCCTTTGAGCTCATCGCTGCTTTTCTTGCATTGTTGTAATAAACAAGTTGGACTTACCGGTGTACAGAGCTTTAGTCAGGACTAGGATCACTATAGAGAAATACATTTTCTTCAGTCAGCGAATCCATAAACCCAGACAACTACACAACAGCAGCACTTAGTTACACAAGCAGCTACATCCAAACAGAACACAGCAACACACACACACAGACAGCCACCACCATTAACTCGGCTGCTCTCTTTCTTCTCTTTCTGTGTAATACGAAACAGTAAATGCTCTGTTCCCACTTAGAAAACTCCCACTGTACTCCCACTACTCACTCTCTCCTCTCCTCTCCTCTTTCTCTCTCTCTCTCCCCTCTCTCTCTCCTGCAAAACGTAGGAAATGTCATTTCCTGTGTTTCATGTGAAGAGTGTTGGACGTCAGCCCAGGACTCTGTCTAAACCGGTCAAGTCGCAGAAGGGTTTTTGTGGCAGTGTGTGTGTGTGTGTGTGTGTGTGTGTGTGTGTGTGTGTGTGTGTGTGTGTGTGTGTGTGTGTGTCCCTGTGTCACATTGTGTATCTTTGTCTGCACTGCTGCTGCCACAGACAGGAATGAGCACAACACAGCACGTCATTGTGAAGACAAGAGCATGCACACACACACACACACACACACACACACACACACACACACACACACACACACACACACGCACACCCACAAACAGAGAGAGAGAGAAAGGGTGTCCCTCAGCAAACTGATTATGCAGGTCAGTCTGATAATGCATCTCTCACTGATGTCTTATTTCTTGCGCTGCAGAAAGAAGCAGATGTACAGGGAAGCCCTCCAAACTCACATGAGCTACAAATTGGGCCTCATTTAAAATGGCCATTCATTTTAAATGGGCTTAAAATGTATGGGGATATTAATCAGAGCCTGAGGTGAGCACCACCCAATCCATGGGTGTATGTGTGCGCACGCACGCACAGGGGGAGTACCACTGTACCAGGGAATGGAGTCCCATGCAAAAATGGCAGACATGGTAGCCTACTAGAATCTTAGCTTCTGGTGAGTTCTTTTTGTACATCTTCTAAAAATCATGAAAGTTGTCTGTCCTTACAGCATATTGGAACAATTTTAAATTATTTATTTATTTACTTTATTTTATTCTTTTACACCAGCCAAATTATTGTTAGAAATCCAAAAGACCCTAATTGGTCTGTAACTGAGAATCAATATATTTGTTCATTCTTAGAGTTGAATTAGGTTTTATTTGATTGTACAATAGACAAGAGACAAAAATGCCAAACCAGAGGCCCTAGAGCCACAAAAGTATTTAGGGGGCCCTTGGCATATCTTTTCAAATGGGGTCCATAGGCTAATGAGTACAATTTGGGGGGGGTCCATGACATGAAAAGGTTTGGGAACCATAAGTATTTCTGCAGTGTACTGCTCCACAGTAGGCCTGTGCGATGCGTTTCGACAATCGACCTCACCCTGCTGCTGTCTGGCACTTGGACAGAGCGGCATGGACTTGTCCCTCTCTTTCTCTCCCTCTCAGCTATGGACGATCTCTCTCTCTCTTTCTCTCGCTCTCTCTCTCTCTACTCCGGCTGTGTGGTTGTCAGGGTCTCTCTCTCTCCTCTCTAGCTGTGGTTGTCAGAGCGTCCCGGTGGAATGAAGCCTGCTGCTTTATTGGGCAGCACAAACTGCTGAGGCAGGACTTCTTTCTGCAGGCGCTCAGCGCTCTGCCAAAGCCAAATGAAATTACACAACACATTTAACCCTTCACGCCTTGTAGGCTATACACACACGTAGGATTCTCTCTCGGAGGGGAAGTGACAGTCCCCGACGACATACCCCTTACAACCGCGGTGGTTTCATCCTTCTTTTTTCATCCTTGTTCAACCCAAATTCAGGATTTTGTTTCTTAATGTTTACACACAGTCTGCTCGATGTGCCTTTTATCCATCTGCAAGCATCCTCGTGGACTGTTGGGTTCTTCTTGAAGCCAAGAAAGGGCAATATTAAGTAGGCCTTCACGTGTTGCTCTTTCGTTTCTTGAAAATCTTTTGTTTTTATCAACATGATAAACATTTTACTAGACTTCAACAATGCATAGAGCTGTGTTCTCTTCAGCCTATAGAAAGCCGGTGCTTCGCTCGCCTCTGCCCCGCAGTGGTCAAAGCATGTTACTGCCACTCAGCGGATCAACTGTCTATTGTACCGCAGGGGGGATTGGTACCTTTATTTTGAAAGTGCCGGCTCGCAGCTAAGCACACTCACACACACACAGAGCTGTGATGGCTTGATAAGGCAGCCCAAGTCTATGGTCCAAGTGTCAATCAGACAGAATGTTTGTTCCTGTTTGTGTTTGGAAAAGAGGTATGAAGTCCAACATCTAAAGAGCAGGACAAAACGCACCTCAAATGGACAAAAGTGAGTGCATAAATAATAATGAATGAATATATGCATAACATATATGAAAATAATGTGGAACTATTTTGATATTAATTTGTTGGTCTAGTGGCTTTCCTGAAACACACATGGCGGATGCCATGCTACTAAGACACTAGCAGCAAGCTTGAAGAGAGAACAAGGTCAATAATGAATTATTGTTGACTATTGTTGTGGGATTTTATTGTTTTCTCATGTGCTTTTGGTATATGTACTTTTATTGGTCAATTGGAAATGCATTTGTTTGACAGTTTGATGAATAAAGGATATCGTGCATAATCATCCGTTGGCTCCAACCTCATTGCCCAGCAGGGTCTGCTACACAGTGTCGTGGGAAATAGCCAATCTACAAGCTCAAAATGTGCTGCAGTGCAACACGTTTTGAGGTTGTGGTGGTCGTGGCTCAGCTATTTTTAATATTAGGCGTATTTGAATTGAAATCCTGAATTATATTTTTTGAATAGCTGAAAAGCATTCAGGATTCTAATTCAAATTTTATTTAATTTCAAATTCATTTCTTTATGTTTACTAAATACAAATGAAATACAAATTATAAAAGAAGAAACGATCAACCTCACGATCAGCCTCTGTATGTTTGGGTTAGATAAAAGATTATTATTTTTTAAATAAGCTTTTTTATAATGTTTGTTCTGTGTCACAACAGGTTTAGACTTTTCGTCCTACCACAAAACTATGGGATGTGATGACACGGAACTGCTACACTATTAAAAAAAACTATGAAGCTTAAGTGTATTCTATCCTGATTGGAGGGCAACCTAACTTGGATACCTGAAAATGTATTTTCTGAGTTGGAGAGAGAGACTGTGTTTTATTCGATAACAGCAGTATACAGCAACGATTATGCCTACTTTATTTGACACTAAACCAAGGTTTTAAATGTAAGACTAAAAAGATGAAAAAACTACCATGCACAGAACAATACAACACCTTGTGCACTCATTTTCTATTTATGAACCCATCTCAATACACATCAGCACACAGTATACTATGCTCTTGTTTTTGTACAAAGGTTTATGCACAAATTGAAGAAACTCCATTTTCTATTGTCACAACCAGAAAAATGCGTGGAGGCCAAAGCAGGATGTGGTTTCTAGCCCCAAATTATTTCATGGTGACACTCTCGCTCCAATGCATATCTAACTTAAAGGAAATCAACCAAAAACAAGTTGTTTTATTTATTTCGCCTATTTATTTTTGTATTTCTTTATTTACTTATTTTACAAATTATAAGGAGCTTTTGAAAATGTCATACATTTCAATGGATGGTTTGTGCTTGTTTACCTGCACAGCTCCATAGCGCACTATTCTGGTTCACAGCAAGACAAAACATTATAATCTCCCACTTTAGAAATTGACTACTTTTATGAAATGAAACCCAAGAAACTGCAATAATGTCATAATATTTTCACTTATTTTTGTTTACTGAGCTTAAACAGACAATGAATCAATCAATTTATTCTGCAAATAATTGCAGACATTAGATTGACACTATAGATTTAACATTATTTTGTACATCGCAAAATGCACTGTTTCTCCCATAACAAATGTGATGGAAACGTGAGCACATCCGTGCAAATTTCAGTGTTTTCCTGTCACTCCTTCAAGCTATTGCACAATACTGTAATGTTTTCTGTAATATTGTAATATTCCTTTCTAGTTTGCAATGATATTAGTTGATCATTTGCACTAGAAAAAAATATCTTAGCATCTGGTTCAGAATTATCAAATGGAATGGTAAACATGTCTGTAACACAAGTAGCGTTAGCTTTCATAACTACAACTTTAAAGCAAAAATATAACAGCAGCAATAGAACAGCATGTCTCAAGGACCTTAAAAGCATCTGATCAACTAATTTCCATTTCACTATATGAACAATACTGTGCCAAGGTGCCTCTGCGTGTTTATCTGATGCTGAGGTTAGCTACATAATAGTACATTCAGTCAGTATTGGCTCTCAAATGATTCCTTTCAAAATTCAGTTCAGTGCGGGTCAGCGGTCCCGGGCACCGTCCTAGACCACAGTGTAGCCTGACAGAGCATTGCTGCAGACACGTCGCTCTCTGTCAGCCTACGGGCGTATCGATAATAAAAACATTTAAAAAAATAAAAAGCTTCAGTGAGTTATGTCACCAATCAGACACGTCCATAAAGTCCTCTAGTTCACTCATAGTTATGATATTTCGCGGGCCGGTAGTATTGTTTATTTGCGACTGGCCGTGCATGGCCTGCTCCGTGTTATGTGTGTTGTAGACTGCAGTACGTGTCTTGCCCGATTCACAGGCAGTGTCTATGTAGTGGGTTTGCTCTGGGCTGCCGTTGTGTTGCTGGTGTGAGTCCAGGCCCTGTTCAATTTCCTGGTATCCATAATTCTGTCTTTGTCTGCTGGCAGGGCCTGTGTTCTCCCCTGGAAGGGTTGAGGTGGCAGACATACCTGAGGGAGACCTATGGGTCGGCAGTGAGGAGGACTGGTGGTGCTGGGGATAACCCAGGTAACTTTGAGGGAGTGTGTGGGCCTTCCCGGTGGAGGCAGTTTGGGGCCTGGCCGGTTGCTGCGGCTGGGCCTGCTGCTTGAGTCGGGGCTGGGGTGGGGAGCCACCCTGGGCCGTCTGCCGCACATTTAGCTGGACGTACTTCCCTGTCTCTGGGTCAAAGAAAGTCTTGGCCTTAACTTCCACCGGCATGTCAACTACATAGTACTGACCAGATCCGGGATCCTGCAGCACCTTACGCTGCGTCACAGGGAAGTTCTGGGAATAGCCAGGCTCTACGTGGTACTGCGTCACTGGGGTGGGACGGCCAGTGTGTTTTTGTGGAGCAGCAGGTAGAGAGACAGGGGGAGAGTGATGGGGAGAGGCGATGGGAAGGGAGACAGGTGGAGAGTGGTGGGGAGAGGCGATGGGAAGGGAGACAGGGGGAGAGTGATGGGGAGAGGCGATGGGAAGGGAGACAGGGGGAGAGTGGTGAGGGGAGGCATGGGAGGAACGTCCAGAGGGGCGTGATTCCTGTGATCCTGAGTGGGAGGAAGGTGCAGAAGGGTCTTGTGTTGGGGCATGAGCGAGGGAGATGGGAGCAGTGAAATGGCGAGAGGACAGGGCAGGGTAGTCAGAGGAATCCAGTTCAGTGGCAGCTGAAGGAACGCTAGAGTTGGTATGGAGGGGTTTCTCCTCTGGAGTGGCGGGCTCCACAGAGGTTTTGCTCAACTCCTTCTTCATCCTCCGCTGTGTAAGCCTCTTTGCCCTCCGTAAGGCTTTCTCAGACTTCACAGGTACGCTCGGGGGCTTCCCCAGAGAGCGGGACACGTCGCTGCTGAAACTGCAAGCGGACTCAGGTCTGTCATAGTCATAAATCCCCCTTAGCTCTGCCAGGTCGGCTGCACTGGTGGCAAAACTCTCCACGTCTTCTGACATGTTACTCATGATAGAGCGAGAGTCGTCCTCATCGAGAGCGATGCTCCTCCTGTTGTAGGGACGGTGGTCTAGGAGAGGTGCAGAGTGGTCTTGCGTTGAAGAGGTTTCTCTGGTGTGGGAGAACCTGCCTGACCCAGTGAAGCTGTCGTGGATGGGAGTTCCAGCGCTGCGTCTTGCTTTGTCCTGCTCATCCTCAGCCACCTGTGACCCTCGCCAGCCATCCAGAGGCGAGCCCACCCTGAAGTCTTCGCCGAGGGTCTTGTGGAAGCGTGGCTTGACTGACCTGGTGAAGGAGGTACCTCTGAAGGTGTTATCCTTAACCTTGAACATGTTGGGCTTGGCTCCCAGGGCAGGGGAGGAGGCATTGGACCGTGAGGCAGATGGAGCTGGAGATGGAGTGGCATGGGGCCTGCTGTAGGTCCCCGCGTCTTCAGTGGACTCCATCGCAGATGGATCCACTCGTCTCCTGGAGGGTAAAGGCGAGCGCGGAGGTCTGCTATTTCCCTCTGCTGTGTTGATGTCATAATACTGGAGGACGTCCATCCTCTGCGCTGCATGTTGTTTATCTCTCTTGTCCTCTCCTTGAGCCACTCCCCTCTCCTTCTCCTGTTCCTCTCTCTCTTCTGCGTTACGCTCCTCCTCTTCTATTTGAGCTGCTCTCCTCCTTTCCTCCTGAATCTGCGCTACCATTCTCTCCTCCTTCCTATGCCTCTCACTTCTCTCCTCTTCTTGCTGAACAGCTCTCCTCCTCTCCTCCTCTTCTTGCTGAACAGCTCTCCTCCTCTCCTCTTCTTGCTGAACAGCTCTCCTCCTCTCTTCCTCTTTCTGAGTGGCTCTCCTATGTCTCTTCTTTCTCTCCTCTTCTATAGCAGCTCTATTCCTCTCCTCCTCTTCTTGTAGAGCAGCCAACCATTGTGCCTCCTTTCTCTGTTCTTCTTGTAGAGCATCTCTCCTCTTCTCCTCTTCTTGTTGAGCAGCTCTCCTCCTCCTCTCCTCCTCTGCTTGTAGAGCAGCTCTCCTCCTCCTCTCCTCCTCTGCTTGTAGAGCAGCTCTCCTCCTCTCCTCCTCTTGTTGAACGGCCTTCCTCCTCTCCTCCTCTTGTTGAACGGCCTTCCTCCTCTCCTCCTCTTGTTGAACGGCCTTCCTCCTCTCCTCTTGTTGAGCGGCCTTCTTCCTCTCCTCCTCTTGTTGAGCGGCCTTCCTCCTCTCCTCCTCTTGTTGAGCGGCCTTCCTCCTCTCCTCCTCTTGTTGAGCAGCCCTCCTCCTCTCCTCCTCTTGTTGAGCAGCCTTCCTCCTCTCCTCCTCTTGTTGAGCAGCCCTCCTCCTCTCCTCCTCTTGTTGAGCAGCCCTCCTCCTTTCCTCCTCTCTCTGAGCAGCTCTCCTCTGTCTCTCCTTTCTCTCCTCTTCGATTTGAGCAGCTTTTCTCTCCTCCTCCACCTGTTTGATTCTTCGTTCCTCTGCGAGCCGGGCAGCTCTCTCCTCCGCTTGCTTTTGAGCTGCCGCCTTCCTCTCTCTCTCTTTTCTCTCCTCTTCTATTTGAGTAGCTTTCCTCCTCCTCTCCTCCTCTACCCTCTGAGCTGTGAGCATCTCCTCCTTCCTCCGTCTCTCCTCCATCTGTTTTCTCTCCTCTGCCAGCTGAGCAGCTCTCATCTCCTCCTTCCGCTGCCTATCTTGTCTTTCCTCTTCTATTTGAGCAGATATTCTGTCTTCCTCCATCTGCTTGATCCTCCTCTCCTCTTCAATTTGAGCAGCTCTCCTTTCCTCCTCCTCTCTTTGCTTGGCCATTTTTTGCTCCTCCATCTCCTTTGCCCTCTTTTCCTCCTCCGCTCTCCTCTCTGCCTGTCTTTGTCTTTCTCTCCTCTCCTCTTCGATCTTGGCAGCCACGGCCTCCCTCTCCTTTGCTCTTCTCTCCTCTTCTCTCTGAGCCACTCGCCTCTCCTCCTCAATCTGTTTTCTTCTCAATTCCTCCACTGCCTGTTTTGCTTTTCTCTCTTCCTCTTCTCTCCTCTCCAACCTTTCTCTCCTCTCCTGCTCTCTCTTAGCAGCAATGGCCTCTTTCTCCTTTGCTCTCCTCTCCGCCTCAATCTCAGCGACTTTCCGCTGTTCCTCAATCTCAGCCGCTCTCCTCTCTAGCTCTCTCTCTCTGGCTTTTCTCTCCTCTTCTGCCTTCCTCTCCATTTCTTTCTGTTTTTCTCTCCTCTCCTCCTCTGCTTTCCTCTCCTTTTCCCTTCTCTCCTCTTCTGCTTTCCTCTCCATTTCTCTCTGTTTTGCTTTTCTTTCTTCCTCTGCTTTCCTTTCCATCTCTCTCTGTTTTATGGCCTGTCTCTCCTTCGCTCTTCTCTCCTCTTCCCTCTGTGCAGCTTCAATCGCCTCAATCTCAGCAGCTTTCCTCTCCTCCATCATCCGCTTCATCCTCATTTCCTCCTCCCTCTGCTTTGCTCTCCTCCCCTCTTCTGCTTTCCTCTCGGCCTCTCGCCGCTTCTCTTTGATCTCCTCCTCGTGCTGAGCTGCCAGTCTTTCTTGTCTCAGTTTTTCTCTCCTCTCTTCCTCCACCTGGGTGGCATGTTCCTCCTCTTTCTGTTTCATTTTGGTTTCCTCCTGTCTTTGAGGTCTGCCACTCAAGCCAACGTTGTGTGTTTGAGCTTCTGCAATTCCTTCACTTGACTTAACATCGGGAAGCTTGTTCTCTTTGTCCCCCAGCCTGAACATGCCTGTCCGTTTGTGTTCTTGCTCCATGGTAGAAAATACTACAGATTTGGGCTCTTTGCTCACTTTGGCACTGACCTCTGGCTCTTTGGGAAACATCCTTTCTTTCACTGAGAGGCTCTGCGTCTCACTAGTGAACACTGGGCGTCTACTAGGACGAGTCTGAATTAGTGGGAAAAATCCTTCCTTTTTGCCGGGATGGAAGTCCCTCACTGTGTCTGGACTACCCTCTGCAGCAATCACTTTTAATCTGGCATAGTCTGCAATGGCTGATATCTCAGGGGTAGTAGTGGATTTTTGTTTCTGTTTGTAATTGGCATTGTCCTGTATTGTATTATCCCTTGTAGAATGGATGCTATTTGGAGGCTGTCTTTCTGTTGTTGATGAATTGAGCCGACTCTCTGGGTCATGTTTCCTGACATGAAAATCTTCATCTGTCTTCATCCTTGAGCTAAACTTGCTTTGTCTCTGTGTATGATCATATTTCACTTCACTCTCCATCCTATTTCCACTCACTTGAAAACTGTCATCTTGTTTTAGTTGCCTGCCTAAGTAATGGTCTTTGGTAATAGAAGCTTTGCTTTCTGGATGTGAGATGGTGATTTCTTCACTTTCCTTCACTCCTGGTTCTTCATTTCTCTTTGACATATTTACAACATTTGAACTGAGATTAACTTCTGTTTGGTTTGTCTCTGTTACCCCTTGCAACTGAAAATAACCCTCATCCATCCTGGCATGTGTTGTGGCTTCAACTGTCACAGGTTTATCAGGTGTTACTCCTCTGACTTGCTTATCCTCTCTGGTCGTAATTGCAGCGTTATGTTCATCACCAAATCTCAATGAATGAGTCCCCTGTCTCTCACTGGGTGATGTATGCCGAGCCTCCAAGCTGTCCTTAATTGGTTTTAACTCATTGCTTCCTGGTGTGACCGTTTTAGCTCGGTCCTCATCCTTTGATGTGTTTGTTTTTGCACCAGGGCTTGGCAATGCAGCTGGTTTGTTTTCATTTACTGTACCCATGCTGCTAGGAGGAATTTTAACGGCAGGATGATTTTCTGTCATTTCCGGTCTCTCTTTCTCAGTTACCCTTGGCACAACTCGGATGGCAATGCTGTCTATGTGCAGTTGGTCTTCATCTTGGCTGTGCTCTCCACTCTGTGTCCTTGTATCCTGCTTCCCCATCAATATATGTATGTTTTCTTTCTCTGTCATACTGTTGTTTTCATCAAAATGGTTCTCCTCAGATGGTGCAGAGTCTTCTCTTTTTTCTACCAGCAGGGATGTGCCATTGACATCCATTTGTTCACATTTGGACGGCATCTTATAGTTTGCCTTGTCTTTGTTCACTGATGTTTGCACAGTCCCTTTAATGGCATGTTGTTGTGCTTCTATTGCATCGTGACTGTTGCATTTTGCTGAACTCTCATTTGGGTTTTTATTTGTGTAGTCTTTAGCCTTTCTTGTTATTATTCCCTGTTTAAACAGAAGGGGTTGGGTTTCAGCAGAGATTGTATTTTTAGCACCTTCACAAGCATCTTCATACACCTGGTCATCACTCAAAGAAGGTTTTCTCTCCCTTACAGTTACCCTTATGCCCATGATCTGCAAGTCGTCGTCAGCTGTTGTGGTCTCGCTCTGACCTAATACCAATTTTAGCGAAGGGCCTGAATCTTCAGGAATTGCTTCATTTTCATCCTCCGCTCTATTCATAGTTTGAGTTTCAATTATGTTGCCTTCATCTTTCATTACTGCTTCAGCCTGTGACAATTCCACATTATTCACTTTAGACTGGACTTTGTTTGATGCTTTTCTTTCAAATCCTTCTTTCTGTAGTTCATGGTTTTCTCCATGTTTAGATTCTTCTTCTCCAGTGTTGAAATGAGCAGGTGTTCTACACTGTGTCTTTGATTCAATTCCATGCTGATCTACCTTAGTCCATTTGTGCTTCGACTCTAAGTCTGCAGCTTTGGCTTTACTTTCCGTTTGTTTGAGTTCAGTTGGTGGTTGCACTGCCATGGTGTCTTCACTCTTCAGGGGCACAGTTCTCATCTCTGAAGACCCCATCTGTTGCTTGGGTGTAATAATATTTGAGTGTGTTGAGTCATGTCCTTTAGAGGTTTCTAGTTGCGGTGGTTTCTGGCGTACATGACTAGCCTGACCGCTTACTAAATGCTTTGTGGGATTTTTGGAAAGACCCTTTTCTTTAATTGCTGAAATTTCCTTTTCAGCATGGGCTTTTATTTTGGATGTCAGTATCTCCTGTCTGGCTTGTGCTCTCTCTTTATAAGATAGTGCTCTATAAGGTGTATCTTTACTACTGGGTTTTCTTTCGGGAGGAAGAGATTTAGCAGAACCTGAATTTCTTCTTTCTGAAGTGTTATGATCGGGATGATCACGTTTTTCTGAGTTGTCATTCATGGCTTGGTTATCCTTTGTTGTGTCATTAAATTCATCATTGTTTCTTCCATCCCCATCAGTGAGTAAATCATTTGTGCTGGATAATTTAAATTCTTTGGATGACTCACTATAAACATATTGATTTTCTCTAACCTCATCATATTCAGTAGAACACAGGCTTTGCTCCTCCTTATTAGTGTTGTTTTCATCCTTTGATTCGTTCATTTTCTCTACACCTTTATCAGCTGGTGTTTTTTGACTGTCATCTCTATTGCTCCAACCATATTTCTCCCGGACATGCTCATAATAATCGCTGCCTCTGTCTGATTTAACTGAGTGAGAACTATTGACTATTAACTCTTCATTTTGTTGATATGTTGGATTTTCTGCCATTCCAAACATTTCAGGTGTGCTTTTATTTGTTACATTGCCCCCTTCGATGGAAACACGTCCAACTTGATCTTTTGGCTCTCCTCTCATCTTCTCCTTTATTTTGGCCAACTCTGCTCTTGCTTTGGCCAACTCTGTTTTAGCGTGCTCGACTTTAGTAGGCTCAAGCTTGACCTGCTCTGTGTCTGTTTGTTTTGCTTTGGGTTTAGCAGACTCTGATTTCATTTTCTCTATTTCAGAAATCTCAGCTTTGGCCTGCTTTGCTCTAGCTAGCTGTCCTTTGACTTGTTCTGTTGGAGTTTGTTCTGTTGTAGTACTGAGGAGTTCTGCATCAATTGACTCATTCCTGGTTTTGTTTTCATTAGCTTGCTCCATTTTCATCTTTCCATACAATTCTTCCTGTTCTACTTGACTAATTCCGATCTGTTCTGCCTCACTCTGCTCTATTTCCTTTACTTCCTTTACTTCATGTGTGTTTTCTACAAACCCCCTATCAGCCTGTCTGTCCTCGGCTTGTTTTATACTAGCGTGGTGCATCTGCTGAGGATTTGCCAGTGCACTGTTGAGCTGTTGTATCTCTCTGTCTGATTTCGACTCTTCTCGCTTGTTTTCTATTTCATCCAGTGCTTCTTTTGCCATTTCTTCTTGAATGTTCACAGTCAGTCCCTTACTGGCCTGCTCCTCTTCTCCCTGCTTTTCTGCAACATGTTCTAAATTATAGTCCTCTGCTTTGAGCTGCTGTGCAAATCCTCCCATGGCATGCTCTGCTTTCATATCTCTGGCCTTGTGTCGTTCTCCACCAGGCAGTCCTTCTATATTTAGCTGTGCTCCAGACGACCCTGAGCTGGAGTGTCCTACCTGAACCCCTCCTGCCTGCAGGGTTTTAGGTGGTTCAGTTTCACAATAATCCACTTTAATCTGCTCTGCTTTGGGCTTTTCAGCTCTGATCTGATTTGTGATTGTAAGGACATTGTCATCACATGGTCTACCTTCAGCACTAGAAGGAAACTGTCTCAGCTCATCATGCTGTTGTTTAAAGTCATTTTGTTGTATGCTCAGATCTTCATTTTCCTCAACCTTTGGCACATGCTGTTTTTTCTCCTGCATCACCATGTTCTTTGTGTCTTCGCAGTAAAGCATATGTTGTTTTCTATACTCCTGCTCCATTTTTCCATATGGATAATAATTATGTGTCGGATAATTGTTTTTGATTTCATTTCCCTCGTTTTGTTGTGCGTGGTAACGTTCGTATTTGGCCTTTGCTGTAACAGGATCCTGATTTGAATACGCCTCAGACTGGTCATTGAGTACAGACTCATTACCAAGAGGAGGATATTGCTGGAAGTGGTTTGAAATGTTATGACTGTGCAGTGGTTGGTAAGGAGCATCAAATGTAGTAGCCTTGTGCAGATTATATGAGGTTCCATCATTCCAGCTCTGCTCCTGCGCACTCGGGAAGGACTGAGCTTGTTTCTCCTTCTCTGACAAATATGCAGATATCTCTCCCTTCCATGCAGGCTGTGGTTTGTCCTCAACACCCAGGCTCTCTGCTGCTTGGCTGCTTGTTGTATAGGTCTGTTGTCTACAGCTGTCCTGGTAGGACACAGCGTTGTAACCATATCTGTTTTCTTTGACTTGCTCATATCCATCTACATTAGTGAATATTGATTTGTTAGCATTTTGCTCAGCACTCATTTTGGCTGTTACATATCCTCTGTTTTGACTGTTGGGATCAATATTGGATCTGGCTGTGTCTGTAGTAGAATAGAATGGCTTTGGGCTCAGATTATGCTTAGTGAGGGGTGAGGTAGCTAGGGGCAGAGTGTTATAAACATCTAGTTTTTCGGAACCGGCCTGCCCATATACAGTGCCTGCCTGGGGTTCTTTCCTATCAAGCTGGCCCATCTGAAATGGAGTAAATGGTGACAAGTCCTCTTGGCGATTCAGTCCGTTAATAAGCTGGTTGTCATTGTAGTTTCCCTGTGGGAGTCCAAATCCACCATGGGTGGCCGTGTCGCCTTGCATTTGAGCAACCAGATATTCACGTGCACTGTACTCTTTGCTCAGACTTGAAAATTCCATCATTGGCTGGGAGGTGTATTCTGCAGGTGGCAGTACGTGACAGCATTGCTCTTGTAAAGCTTGCTGCAATGCGGCATCCGCCATACCGGGTTCCTCCTGCACAAACACCTGGGGGATTTGGATATCGGGGAAGTCGGGCATGTCTATTATTGTGTCTCTGGGCTCATTTTGGTTGACATGCTGCTTGCCTCTGTCGACCAAATCTGGGCCTTTGAATTTGGGTGGGCTGTACGTGCTCTTCACTCTCTTGCGGTTGTCTTTTAGGTTGAAGAGAAGGCTTGTGGCTCTGGACTTGTAACTGGACCTCACGTCAGGCGTGGCTCCCCTGCTCTCGGCCCGCACAGGGGGATGTTCCACGCCGAGAGGTGACATGGCATCCATCGTCTCTGTGTCCTGATACGTGGGGGGTATCACCGGCGTCAGCAGCTGGCTAATATTGAAGGGAGTCATGCTGCTGGCTGCACTGCTGGCCACGTTTCGCTCGACTGTGCTCAGGGGGATTAAACCATCGTAGCTGTTAAGCATTCCCTGCTGCTGCTGCTTGGCGCACACCTCCAGTGAGCTGACGCTTTGCTCCGACGACGTCATCATTGTGATCTTCTGCTGGAGCTTGCTCACGGAGCTCAGGGTGTCTCTGACGCGGCGGGACAAGTCTCCAATTGGAGAGACAGTCTGTGGGCGCTGGGACGTGAGTCTATTTGTCGCCTGCCCACCCTGCGTCTGCTTCCAGGGAGGATACTGGCCCGTCAGCTCTGACTCGCAGCGTTTCTCCACAGCAAAGGCTTTCTGCAGCACCGTGGAGGTGGAGGTGGAGCGAGGAGGAGGCGGAGGGGCCACCGACTCCATTGTCTTTCTCTGAGGTCTGGCACCTCTCTCTGCATACATGCCAGGCCCCGGTGGCTGAGGTCCCAGGGACAGCTCCTTGTACATAGGTGTCTCATACCATCTGGGAAACTCAGAGCGGGGCATAAATCCTGTGACCTCTCCTTGCTGAAAGGGAAACCTGTTGGGATCCCTCCACAGCTTAAACGGGCTGAACTCGCTGTGCATGAAGAAGTTGGAGTTGAGGCTGAACGCGCTGTGCACGCCGTGGGATGTCCTGGTGAAGGACGAGTCCATGTGGGCCACTGCGGCAGTGGCCATCTCAGAAGAGTAGAAGTTGTTATCCCTGGAAGAAAAGGGTCCGGGTGGCGGGAAAGGGCCACTATTGAAGTTCTGGTGGCAGGTGTCCGAGAACTCGGACAGCTCCCTCTGGATGCTCATGAGGGCCGACTTGTCCCAGCTGGCCTCGTTGGCGCTCCACTCCCTGAGGTTACCGTCTCTGCCCCCCTCGGAGCTGAACGCCTTGATGAGCGACGAGACCCTGGAGCGGCTCCTGCGATGCTGCTGCGACCCCAGCTCCATGGGTCCGTTGAGGAGGGACAGCTGCTCGAGGTCCCCCTGACAGTCCTCCTGCTGAGACATGTCCACGAAGGAGCGCTGGAATGTGGCTGAAACCCCCCTCTCTGTCCTCTCGCTGCAGCCCGCGTCCCAGTGCGGATCCTCCCCATGCACCTGCGGCGCCCCGTGCGGGCCTCCCTGCATCCGCTCTGCTCCGTACTGCTGCACCCGGAGGCTGAAGCGCTCGTGGGTGGCCCTCTTGAGGGTCTCCGGGTCCCAGCCGTGGGACCCGCTCTGGCTGAAGGCCAGCTGCATCTCCCTCTGGACAGAAGGGGACGAGACTCCACCACCGAGGTCCGAGTCATTGTAAACGGCCTCGTCCCCGATGCAGAGGCTCCTGAAGGCACGGTCAGTCAGGCTGCTGACCTCGCGGTCGGTCTCGTCCAGGAAAGAGCCGCCGCCGCTGGAGGTGTCGCTGTGCGCGCCATCGCTGTGTTTCCGGTGTTTCCGGTGCCCGGAGTGGCGCTTCTCCACTGAAGTCATGACGGCTTCTGCTTGCGCAAACAGAGCTCTGCCTTCTTCTGCTCGCTCATTCACGCAACTGTTCAGAGGCTGAAATCAGCTTAATTGTTCACAACTAGGGCCAGCGTTTTGGCCCCTCGGGGTGTGTGGCAGTCAGTGGCTCTTAGGACAGTTGTCGCTTTTCAGTTGTTCAGTGTCCAAATAGCTCCTGGGATTCCTTGCTTTCCTGTAAAAGAGATAAGAGAATTAGTCTAGCACAAAGACACTTTTGTATATTAAGTAGGTCTGTTGATTAATCCATTAGACATCCATTAATATTTTTCAACAGCCTTAATATTAAGACATGCACAAATATATGTATAATATTACAAATTGTGCGCACACACACACACTCACACACACACACACACACACACACACACACACACACACACACACACACACACACACACACACACACACACACACACACACACACACACACACACACAGTAGCCTACATATTTATTGCATGCAGCACCTTCTTGCTCTTACTATTGTTGCTATTCTTTTCATTGCATTGTTATAGTTAAGGTTAAGGCTGAGAGATTTGTTGTAGAGGGAAAACTTTGTTGACTTGAATCAAACTGAATCAAGTTATATAAACGCTTTACAACCAATCTAATTACCCTGGGTCTTGTCCAAATGGACACCTGATATAGGGTGACAGCTTCTGTTTTTAACTTGGTGGTGATGAGCCTGGCTGGCCTTTATAGGAACCTACTTTCTGTGAATTAAGCAGCCACGCTACGTATGTGTGGCTGAAAACAGCCTTGTAAATCCTCCCTGTGAATTACACTGACCTTCGGAGACATGCGGTGAACCGAGCTATCCTGTTGCCAGGCAGTAGGCACAGCAGACAGGCCTCAATCTCACGTGAGTTATTTTTAGGAAAGGAAGACGGTTCCCATGCAAACTCTGATCATCACACGGACACACAAAACCTAATCCCCCCCCAATAATTCAGTATTGTCTGAAATCATCATCAATTAAAGGTGGTGTTGTAATTGATATTACTTTTGTTTAAATAAGTCTTAAATAGCTCTACACTGTATATTCTGATAGTATAATAGTATCTCCAGCTTCAGCAAATTTTCATGTTGGAAGAGCATTTCATATAATCCTGGAAACAGAACTCATACATGATATAGGATATAGGATGAACAAGTGAAATAGCATAACAAATGACAGAACAAAATTGTAACTGTACCACAAGATAATAAATTATCTTTGTGGGATCTCATCAATTCAAATTGGCTTCCCAAACTGAAAATGTATTTTGTCATTATTAAAGAGCTGGAGGGACAGCCGTGATTCTGGACAGTCTGATTACTAACAGTATCAGAATATAAAGCTGTTTATACTGATTAACTAAGAATATCACTCATGGCACCATTCTCAACCTGGTATCCCTATTTTGGCCATGCCATTTTAATATCAATAACTGTCATAAATTGTCAATTTGTGAATATTGCAGCTCTACAGCTCACTGAAATGTGTTGTGAGCTTGTAGATGGTCTACTCTCACTCTGTCAAGTGTTAATAATAAACAGTATACAGTGTAATAAAAGTGTGTGCAATCTCATGAAAGAAGTCCTGATTCAATATGAGTCATATTAACAGTGACAGTATGATTGCAAGATAAGGTTACTGTGGCAGCTATTGTGATGTTTTGGAAACCAACAAAATAAGTTTTATTAATGAATACAATATATGTGTCTTCTATCTGCTGACAAACTTGCCATTGAACATAGAATCTATAATGCATGTTTGCCGCTATAGGTGTTTGCACTTTGACAGCTATTACATACAGTAAGTGAATGCAACCCGGCGCTACAGTGCTAGTTAAATTTACTGCAGCTGCCAGGCAGCCTTTTCCATGCCCAGAATATCTAGTGGTCCATTAATACCTACTGACTTGTCCTAGACATATACAACTACACACCACCACACTGGCTATAGCTCACCAACTACTGTAATACTGACATTTTATCAATATATATCGTACCAAAATATTTCCACATTTTCTCAATTTTTGAAATCTATGTATCAAATCCTTGCTTCAATCACTTGAATTGTCCCTATTCCGTTCATATTGTGAACCTTCTGAGAAAAGATTTAGTATGGATTGCAAAAAGGAGGGGCCCAATTATATAGCCCTGTATTGAACCATGATCAGTGAAGTACTGGACTGTAGGGTCTAAGAGGCATGAAAAGCCACCTTACCGTTTTTATTTACACGCCCCTGCCTGATGCAGAGTGCATATACCCTCTTCCAAAGAGAAATATTGTCCAACATGTCAATCTAATACATTGAAGTCTGCATGCTGCCAGCACATGCATTCATGGACAAATACATTCATTGTCCATTTGTCTGTCCATTTTCTGTTCCAATAATGTCGTACTATTCATCTGTGCAGGTGGCACTGGCAGGTTTATTTTTGTCCAATGAAGCACTTCCAACTTAAAACCTGACACCAAGGAGACTTCGTTTCACAGGGCCTAAGGTCAGAGAAGTTTTGTGGTGGGCTGTTGGCACAACGTCACCTACTTCCAAGGTGTATGGAGAATGTGGGCTAAAAAACTTTAAAGTGGTCGAAATACCTGCTACACTTGTAGCGAGGTCCAAAGCTGCTGTTGTAAACTACAAAAACATTTGGTTGAGGATATGTTAAATCTTTATATGCACAACAAATATTTACTATAGTCACTAATAACTTAAAATTATTAGTACATTTTATTGGAGCAACTGTGCAATATATGGAAAAGGTGATTCATTGAATTTATTTAATCATGCTAAAGCCATCACGATTGCACCAAACTATATACAGAAGCACAGAAAGGTAGAGCCAGAATGCATGGCCAATGCTTAGCATATAAGTTCTTTTAGAGAGTTTGTAAATTGATCTTATTTAGAGCTATTGGCCTTACCTTTCAGTCTTATAGTCCATATTATGTAGTGGGTCTTTTGTAAATCCTCACAAGGCGTCATCCCCCCTCCCCCACCGCCCCCCATACAGTGCCAAGGAAGCTTGAACACAAACACTGTAGAGAGATAAGAAGGCTCTTAGGAAGTTTCTGCCTGGCCCGGTACTGGTTCTGCCTCCTCCCGTCGATGAAATTCAAAAGTAGAAAGCCAGCAGTATGTCCAAGCACAGGCCTCTGAGGTCATACTGGCCAAAGGGGACTTGCAGGGCTGGAGACCGGACAGGAATAGAGGAGTTGTCCCAGAGAAAGCATCCGCCACTGGGGCCAGCATGAAGGCTCGGAGCCTGCATGCATGTGGGTCTGACCGACCCTTCGGTGTCGGATATCAGGCAGATGAAACAAACAGCCTCTCCACTATTTATAAATCTGGATAGCTAACTAGTTGACTATTAGCAGCTAAAGCTACAGTAGCTGTCAGCAACTGTGAAGGTGTTGTTGAATCTATCTGAAGAAGTTAGATGATTTCCTCTGAGAGAAAAGCTGCAATTTTTCTCAGGGCCAGTTAGTGGGTGTGGGTTTCTTTTTTTGCATGAGGCAGACTGTCAAGGAGACATAAATAGCCCATTGCCTCACACTGAACAGCCACCTCCTCTCATTTAACAGTTATAACAAGTAGACCTAATATGCAGAGTGTTAACAAGTGGCTCTTAAGTCATCATCTTAAGATGATGCAAGATGTACAGCATGTGAGCACTTAGGAGCAGTAAAGTATGTCATTTATTTTCATAATGAAACATAAAGATGCCAAATGTAATTCAGTACTCCTTTTTGAGGTACTGTTTGTCACTGTTCATTTGACACATACTGCACTGAGCTCACAATGCCCCACGTTATGGGGCACTGTGAGGCATTGTCACCTTTATTTTCACAATGTTTATCTGAGGAACACAGTCAGACAAAATGCAATGCCTCAACTCGTACTGGTTCCCCGGTTCAAATATATGATTATTTTGGGGGTGCGTGGGTCTGAGAAGGTTGAATAGCTATTGACATACACTGTATGTGAAAAGTGTCAAGACTTTACCATCCTAACTATTAGGACTACAGTGTCCAGTGGGCGCTATTAATACCGCACCCAGGGAGCAGTCAGGGGTTAAGTGTCTTGCTCAAGGACACCTCCATGCTAGGCGGACTGGGTTGTGAACTAGGGACCTTATGATTCCCAGACATGCTCTGGTCCTGCAACACCATGGAAGCAAGGCAGGTCCAACCCAATGTAAACACAGTTTATATTTAACATAACATTTGTAGAGCCCCGCCCCCTCCCTCTATGAAGATATAGTCCTCCCAGATACTGTTATTTACTTCAATGCATTTTGATCCAGAACACATTGAATGTCATACCTTTCAAGGGAACAACTCCATGTAGCTGTCTTTCGGGAAGGTTTTTCCTTTTCTTTTTCCCTAATGGCCTCATGATTGAAATTGGTTAGGCGTTTAACATATTTTAATATTGTACATTTTACAGTATTGCACAATTCCCCACCTTCCCCCGCCCAACACCTACACAGACATTTCACTGTGGTGGTAAGTACTGTGACTGGTGTTAAGCAGTGACTTGAAGCCACTGTACTGGGGCTACTTACTGTATAACAGCAGAACAAGCCATGGAAGGGGAGGAGTTAACCCTACCTCCCACTGCTATAAATGGAGATTGCTGCAGGAGATAGTTGTTCCATGGGTGGGTGTCTTGGGGTGCAGGGCTGGCCTGGCAGCATGGCCGCTTGACGGACACACACACATGGGGCCCTAACGGAGAGTGACCCACACCCACACATGTGCTCACTGTGGCTTGCCAACTACTGCACCAAGGCCTGGCCAGGAGACATACCCGAGTTGGCTCAGGTCTTGTGTATTGCAGTGAATTAAATATGAGCACAACCTGCTTTTCAATATATCAACCACCATTTTTAATCCCACAATTTTTTTTTTTGTAGCCCAATTTTATTTTATTTTATTTTTCACCCTGTATCAGTTGCCTACCCTACCCTCCCTCTGCCAACCTGGGCAGAGCAATAGACTGACCTCATGTTTCCTTCATGCATGGGGTCCAAGCCATTTCTTTTCACCTGACAGGAGGGGGAGTTTCCCTTTTCATGGCTGGACAGAGGAGGCAGTTCAGAGACTAGGATTACTGCATGTTTTTCTGAGGGCCTGTAGGAAACAGGGAGAACGTCAGTTGTGCAGATGCGTTCTTCATTTGCAAGGCATTCAAAAATAATGTCTAAAAATAGTGGTTAAAAAAGAAAAACAAAGTTACATGCCTAGTTCAAACATATGGTTTACAATTTGAAAATGCCCCCTGTAAAGTCTTAGTAATTAATTTCCTCTATCGTTAAGGGTGGACATGTTATTCTTTACCACATCAATAATGCAACATGAATCATTGATAGAAAGGCAAGTTATACGGTGATACTTCTTCTGGTATGAAGATCAAAAACATCACACCCGTGTGAAGTGAGGGTTGCTCTTAACATTACGATAACAATTACAACAATGTTTGTGTAGTGTCCCTCTTATATATGCTACCTGCTGAAGTCACATGGATAGAAAAATTGTCCGGGAGATTGTGTGTTTGTTTTGCACAGGATATCTGTATCTTGTCTAGCAATGATCTGTCTGGGCCTTTACTACTGTATGTTGGACAAACCAACTATAAGATCCTTGCATCTCTGCATGACATCTTTTAATCGATTCTTAAAGGCATTTAGTTGATTATCATCATTCACAACTAGCTAAGTATTCTACATACCATGTATAGCCATAATATATGTTCGGTTACATAGAATATACACCCCCGCCGCCTAGGCCATCAAGTGGTACATCCCAATTAGATTCCTCTACCTATAAAAGAGCCCTGGAGAGAAATGTGACTCAGAACAGGATCAGAACAGTAACAGGAGGCAAGTACCAGTATGTGTTGAGCAATAAGCTTTTGTTGTCAATAATGTGTTTTGTTTAACTAAGCTATTGTCATTTGTAACTTGCCATGAACCAATAAAAACTGAAAACAACTCTCTAAACATGGTACACGCTAGAATAGGATGTAGCATTCAAAATGTTTGGTGCCACTGCCAGCCATTTGGTGATGGAGAAAGGTAGCCTAATGGTGATTATACTGCAACATGAATTACTGGTAATAAGTAGAATGCATATGTTAACCAGAAAATAAAAGCATGTAATGTCAGGAAAACAAATTATTGGGGGCTAAAAATATAAAAGTGTGAAAGGCAGTCTGTTTATACCACATAACAATAGTGATTGATAATTCCACAGCCCGTATTTCCGGTCACATTTGAGAGGTTGTATAGTAATGGCAAGGTGACCTTCTCAATGTAAGATGAGAGATGGTGGCGTGCTATTAGGCCTTCTGCCACCTGTCACCAGAATGTCATGTGCTTGCTCATTTATTTCAGACAATCCTGAAGAAGTAGCCATATAAGGCCAAGTGTCACTCACCATAGTGTGTATCTATTTTGTGTGCCCCCACTCTGTATAAGAGGGGTTGAAAAGCTCTACTCAGTCAGGAGTGCTATGCTACCGGTGTGGTGCAATCCCGGGTAGGCCTCCTGGCAAAACTGTTCTTAACACTCCTCAAACCACCTTTCGCAATTCAGTCTTTTTGTGTAAGTTTCTGAGCATTTAATTACGACGCCAATGTGGAAATTGCTGTAGTATACCATCAGTTTAACTAAGCAGGCAGGTGTAATGGCAAAGCTTCAGGGCTTTGACTTCTGGAGGACCACACTGAAGGGCGCATGTTTCGTTGTGGCACCCATGGTAGACCAGAGTGAACTGGCCTGGCGTTTACTGAGCCGTCGTCATGGCGCACAGCTGTGCTACACGCCCATGCTACATGCGCAGATGTTTGTGCGCGACCCAAACTATCGGAAAAAACACCTCTACGATGAAGTGTGTGCGGAGGACAGGCCCCTCATCACGCAGTTCTGTGCCAACGACCCTGAGGTGTTTCTGCAGGCTTCTCTTCTAGCCCAGGACTACTGCGATGCCATTGACCTGAACCTGGGCTGCCCTCAGAAGATCGCAAAGAGTGGACGTTATGGGGTTTTCCTTCAAGATGAATGGGAGCTGCTGGAGAAAATTGTCAAATTGGCCCATGAGAAACTGTCCGTTCCAATCACGTGTAAGATCCGCGTGTTCAAGGAGGTGGACAAGACTGTGCGCTACGCCCAGATGCTAGAGAAGGCCGGATGTCAGCTGCTGACGGTTCATGGCCGCACCAAAGACCAGAAAAGGGAAACGACCGGCGTCGCCAGTTGGGAGCACATTGAGGCCGTGCGGAAGGCGCTGAACATTCCGGTCTTTGCCAACGGCAACATCCAACATCTGAGCGACGTGGAGCGCTGTATTCGGGAGACGGGCGTGCAGGGCGTCATGAGCGCTGAGGGGAACTTGCACAATCCGTCATTGTTCGAGGGCCGCAGCCCCCCGGTGTGGGAGATGGCTGAGGAGTACCTGGAGTTGGCAGAGCAGTACCCTCCCTGCACGCTGTCCTACGTACGAGCTCACCTCTTCAAGCTCTGGTGTCACACACTCCAGATCCACCAGGACCTGAGGGAGGACCTCGGCAGCGCGAAAACTCTGGAGGCTTTGGCCGAGGTCAGCCGACAGCTACGACTGCGTTGCGAGGAAGAGATCGCCATGCAGGGAACGGAAGCGGGACAGATCCGGCCGAACGGCCTGCAATTCCCTCATTGGATATGCCAGCCGTACGTCAGAATGGCGCGAAAGCAGCCTGTTCCCGACTGCCAAGAGTCGAATTTAACCTTGTAAATGGATTACACAAGAAATAAATGAAAGCAACAACTCTAAATCATGCAGGCTTTGTCTGTAGGAGGGCAGGAGTACTGAATGTATTTGGTGAAATAGAAAGGAAAAGCACTTAAACCCCAGATATGTATCCAATACTATCCATGACAGTATCGTGTCTGCATTTGAGCCAAATGCGAATGAAAATAAAGGTCTGGTTACCAAGACTATGCATCAACTTATATAGCCTACTCTACCTTTATAGAAGTTGATTTATTGGCATTGTGCATTGGGTGTGCGAGTGCATGTGCCTGTGTGCATGTGCATGTATGTGTGTGTGCTGTGTTTCTGTGCCTATCTCTTATGGCTCTCATTCACAGACAGCACTTCATACTTACACAGCAACTTTAAACCAGTGCCCATCTTGATTAATACACATTTGCTGCCTTGTTGCAGATTATGTCATGTTGATTATCTTCTCTAAATGATAATACATGGAAAGTCTCTGTCTGGCTGCTTGAACTGTGTGTGTATAGTACTGTACTGTATATGGGGTTTAAGTGAGTAGTGGTGTAACATATTCCATGCTCACTACCACCCTCATGTGGACACTCTGAACAGACAGTACTGACAGTACATGCACTGTACTAACTCACAGTTCTACAGACATTTGCCATGTTTGAACTTTAGCAGGCCAGATAACTCGATGTCTCCCACTCTGAGACACCCCACATGTTTTTACTTCTCAATGTGGGGTAATTGGAGTTGAGGGTTTGTGGCTATAAGCAGGTGTATACATGTAACCTACACCTGTACACTCTCAGAGTTAAATGAACTTACAGTGGGGTCCCAGAGGGAAATTAACAGTGGTATCCAAGTGGGCCTCGAAATGGAAAATGTTGGAAATTCTACATTCTTCTGTTTATATCTGCAAGGGATGAGATGTGTTAGGCTGAGGAGGATTGGCCCTCCCTGTGCTGAGTCAGAGCGATGGTGGATATGGCATATAGACAGCTGCATTAAGATATGCAACGCTTGTATTATCCCTCCATTCAGAGAAAGTGCTTAATTGATTCTAATTGATTGGGGTTATCGACCAATTATTGACGCAGGAATTAAAAGCATGCAGTGATGATGACTATGGCGGATGCCTGCATGGCCCTCTGCTGACCCAGGACCTTGAGAAGTGTGTGTGTGTGTGTGTGTGTGTGTGTGTGTGTGTGTGTGTGTGTGTGTGTGTGTGTGTGTGTGTGTGTGTGTGTGTGTGTGTGTGTGTGTGTGTGTGTGTGTGTGTGTGTGTGTGTGTGTGTGTGTGTGTGTGTGTGTGTGTGTGTGTGTGTGCACTAGAGTCTAGACCTCAGTGTTTCAGAACATGTTTCTCTTCAGCCCCGCAAAAATATTTCATTACTGCAACAAAAGAAGCCCATTAGCCACACTATAAGAACACAGTTCAACTGCTGTCCTCCACATTCTCCTATTTGTCTGCTTTTCTGGCTGCCCTCCAGCTAATTTGATATAACAATGCTCCACAAAACCGCCTCAGGACTTTTCTCTCTTTTTTTTTGGGTGACAGAAAATTATCAATGATGCCACATGCACAGCTGAATGTCAACACCAACTTGACTTGTTTATGAAATATTAAAGCAGCGAATTAGGGGGCCCCATGCAAAAAACTTAATGATGATCGGAGTCATTAAAACTTCCGCATCCTTTGTTTTGGCTAATGATTCAATTCCTAAAACTGCTGTATTCAATTGGAGGGACTGAATGTGTTTTTGTATGCCTTTTGTGTGAACTGGCTGGATTCATTGCATTCAATGGTAAATATTTTGGGGGGAAAAGGAGCAGATTTGTTATCGTTAACTGGCATGTCACAAGGCTGCAGAGACCACTTAGGTACTTAAAACCAAAAATGGTTTTATTCACAATGCCGTTAACAATGTTTTGGGGCATGATTGTGTAGGCTATAGCCCACCTGTCTGTGGGCTGCAGCTAAATGTAAATGAAATGAAGGAAAATAAGGATTTCCTGCCTGGCTATACAATGGATGCTGAGCCTCTATTTAGAGTTTATTATGACTTATTTAAAAGAAAATGCTCCTATGTTTGTATGGCACAGGAATAGGAGTGAATTGCCAACAAAATACAATTGTTTAAAGAAAAATAACATAACTCACTTTATTACTTTATCATTTAATGATTATTAACAGCATGCATGTTGGTTAAAAAAATGGATGGATGATAGCTGGATGCATGACAGACAGACAGACAGACTAAAGGTTGTGTTCAAGAACGACTTCTGACATTATCTCCCTCCTCCGTGTCACCGGGGTGTCTCTTCATCAATTATTGAACCGGTACTTCGTGGTAATACATAATTTCTGATCAATTATTCATGATAATGTGTGTGTAGTTTACTTAATTGTGTTATTGACTATCAAAAGTAATTTCCTGAAAATCCTCAAGGACGCAAATTGAATCAGCCCCGACCAGCCTGTATGTATTGTATACTGGCCCTGTGCTCTGCTGCGGTTAAGCATTATTCTCCATCCGGTCGGCTGGAGAAGCCGTTATATTCAAAGAGTCCACTCTCACGACATGGCAGGAAAAGGATATTTATTCAGGAATTAATCAATTGATAAATAAACGTATACCACCGACTGACTGATAAGCTACTGTATGAGGAGGCCTTCACATGGTGAAGAATATTTATGTCATAAATATACAAGTTCCAATATCAATAAATAGCATGCTTCACGTTTTAATGGAATTTATTAAAGAGGTGAGTGAGAGACAGAGGGTGCGAGGGGGGGACACTCCTAAAAGTAAATAAATAATAAGAGCCGCAATTGCCCTCCTCTGCCGGCTTTAAGGGAAGTTGATAAATAATGTAGCAGAACAGATGGCTGGATTGAGAGGCAACAGGAGAGGAACATGAGCGACTACATCTTTAATTGTTTTAAAGAACGTGTCACAGGGTGTCGCCTGTCTGCCTGCGCCACAGACGTGCTAATGCCTCGTTTGTATACGTGGCGGCACAGCGGTGCCGAGCACGGTGGAAAATTAGCGGATCTATAATTTGCCAACGGTTTGTGAGCTTGAAGATTGCGTACCGTATGTTCATGATCAGGCATAACATTACGGGTATAGTGAACCAGAAACTGCACTCTGCACTGAGTTCACCTATAGAGGTCACAGGTCACACATACAGGACTCTGGCACATGTACACATTTACATAAAAACATTGCCTTGATTAATATTAAAGTGCACTTCCACTGTCTAATAAAAAAGGGGGTGAAAAATGAGATGATTGCTTGAGAGCCCCATTAGTGACCCAATGGCACAAATGCGATTGCCAGCAGATTCCCATCGAATCCGGAATATTGTACCATCAGCACTATACACTTAAAGAGTTTACATGCATTAACAAACATAATCATTTGTTGTATTATTATTTTTTGTCAGGGGGGAGGAAGGTTGGCAACAGGAATCACAGGATCACGTTCCTTATTTGAAGAAACACGTGTGCTCTTCATCATGGGAGATATATAGAAAACATAAACGGATTAATTATTCACATTATCAGATCAGGTTTGAAGTTTTTTTTGTTCCACACACATAAATATTTATATATCGTCCTACAAACAGTGTCCAAGAGTCCATGTAGAATGACGATCGTGTCAAAACCATAGCTTGTGTTCATGGGGTGAACACAGTCCCCCGCATTCAGCAAGTCTCACACATCAAAAAAGAGAGCATTTGTGTCCATATTGTTCCAACACGAGCGACAACACAATGTCTGATCCCGCGTTGTTTCAGGAGGAGTCCGTTATTGTGCTTTTATCTTATAAGGAGCAGATAGGGATGAAAAACAGGCACCGTCACACCATCGATTTAAGTCACAGTTAATCTCACCGTCACGTCTGGGGACTGGGGTACACCAGAGAGGGCACACAAAATGGAACCAAACTGGACATTTTGGACCCCTTTGGTTCCATGTGTTTACCCTCTCAGAGTTAGATAAACAAGAAAGTTTTTACAGTAAAGACTGGAGTCCCAAAGGATAAAAACAAAATCACATCACATGGGAAGGTCCGTGGCCTGCGGATCAAATAGGGGGGTCTCGGTATAAGAGAATCACTGATTTAAGACTATTACATCCACACAGACAGTCCATTACTTCTTCTCCTGTGGATCCTTGGTACAGTGAGCGTGTTTGTCGGGACTGCCCCCCAGGACAGGAGCCTTGGCGGCCGGGCTGGGACTGGCGCGGTCCCCCGCCACTCTCCCCACGGCTCCGGACAGCTCCATGTTGGTGGGACCCGCCGCAGGTCTGTTGGCCACTCCGGGTCCGGCGACCACGCTGCCACCACCACCACCTCCAACACCACTGCTGCCGATGAGCCCAGACAGGCACCCTCCTCCGCCGCCGGCCGGTGCTCCGGGCACGGCGCCTCCCACGCCTCCCAGGAGGTTGGCGGACTGCAGCACGGCCTCCGAGTGCTCGCGAGCCTTCATGCGCAGGGCGGCCACACTGGCCGTCCGGTTGCCCTGGCAGCCGTAGGGAGGCAGGAAGGACAGGCCCATGGGGTCAGGCACGCAGCAGGAGCACAAGCCACCGCCTGTACGGGGAAACCAGACACACCATCTGTAGGAATCCAGCACTGTCCTCCCCAACGTATTTGTTTTTACTTTTATTTATTGTCCTTGCATATCGTCTCTGGACCCAAATGTTACTTTTCAGGATTCAAATAAAGAAGTTCAAGTTCAACACTTTACGCAAGCGTTTTGAGCTTGTGCATATGCTGCTTCTGATGCTTTCGTGTTACGTTAGTACACTATGGTCAAGTAAGGTATTCAGTTTGAACTTGGAGATCAGAGGTTTCTGCTGCCAGACAACAACAATATTGTGTTTGTTTTTTGCCCTGTGTCTGAAGCAAGTGTTTCGTATCCAGGAGATACAGTAGGTGTTTACATTGTAAACTTGACATATGGCATGCCGCATACTTGATCTGCCCTTTACACCAAATTCTACAAGCTTCTACCTTCCATCGACGTGCTCAGAACGCATTGCAATGTGCAACATGATGCATGGTTAACTTGCAGCAGATCTGTTATTTCTTTGGTGAATCGACCCCCACAACAGGGATGCTATATGGTTCAAGGGCCATTGTAATTTTTTTTTTTTTTTTTTTTACCTTTGAGCGTAGCAACTTGGGACAAGGCCTGGGCGTACGTGGCAGAGTTGAGCAGAGTTCCTGGGATGCAGGATGGGAAGAACGGCCCTCCAGGACCCACACTCCTGTTCATACTGCATGAGAGAGAATCACATCAATGCCTTTTTCATCATTTGTTATTATATTGTATGAGCCAGAAGTTCGAATCCCAGCTTCAACTGTCTACATGTCCAAGTGTCCTTGGGCAAGACACTGAACCCAAAATTGCCTCCAATAAGTTGGTTGGTGTGTGCTTGCCACCATTGGTGTGTGAATGTAGGAAATGTGGACTATGGCGTCGCCATTTCACCTCCCAATGAATGGATTTGTGCACTAAAAAAGCGATTTCAGCACTTGGAAAAGTGCTAGAAAATGCAATCCATTATTATTATTAAATGATCTTATTGTTCAGTGAATAGTGAAAATAACCGATCTACAAGCTGAACATTTCAGTACATTGATTTGAAATATAGATCATTGTCTTTTATTGCAGTCAGATGCACTCTTTCAATCAGGCAAGGACTATGCCTGTGTGGTGTAACAAACATCCATATGCGAGCATGTGCGCACGCACACACACACACACACACACACACACACACACACACACACACACACACACACACACACACACACACACACACACACACACACACACACACAGTCCAACAGTCTCTGAGTGACATAGTTGCTGATGGCAACTAATTTTGAATCGGAAAGCTTCCATTTGCAGTAACCATGACAGTATACAATTTGCCACAATTTGTTACAATGTGGCATAGGTGGTGAGCCGTCTAGTAGAGTGTGTGTGTGTGTGTGTGTGTGTGTGTGTGTGTGTGTGTGTGTGTGTGTGTGTGTGTGTGTGTGTGTGTGTGTGTGTGTGTGTGTGTGCGCGCGTGTGCGTGTGTGTGTGGGGGCGTGCTTGTATTTAAACTAATATATTTTTATTTAATATATATTTATTTAATACATTTTTTTATTTTCATTTATATTCTTGTGAAATATATAAATATGGTAAATATTACATCCAGTACCCACATAACATTATAATCTCAGATTCATTGTCTATCCATATTTTCATTTGGCCAAGACTGACATCATCAATATGACATCATATCAGAATTATATAATCATCATCAGACCAATTGAATCATGAATAATATCTCAGGTCCACGACACAGATGATCTCTGTGCTGTGCGTGCTTGCGTTAGCGTGGCCTCACCTCTGCTGCATGTTGTCCAGAGGGTCTTTGTGCTTTCTGCTGGGGTCCACCACGGGGGACTGGGTGTTGAGGCTACGGCTGGGAGCAGGGACCCCCTCGCTCATCTGTTCCTTAGCTCCATCAGCGTCCCCGCTGCCGCGCTCCGTCTTCCTCCACTTAGCCCTGCGGTTCTGGAACCATACCTGCATGCATAAAAACAAACATGAATAAATAAATACAAATACTACGTAAAATACCTGATTCAATTATGTCGGAGGGTTCAAGAAAGTAAATTAAGTCCTGTTGTATTCTCTTGACCACAACATGGCAAATGGGTTTATCTAATTTACGCTCCCAATTACTACTCTGAAATGTTCTGTCCTGTTTTCTTTAGTCTCTATATAGCTGTTTAAATGATAAGCACTTTTTGTGCTAATATGTGCAGCGTGCTGATAAATGCTTATATGAAATTCATGAGTAACAAACAAGACATTTTTTCACAACTAGCCAATGCTGTATCTGTGTGTAATCAGAAAAACTGTCAAGAAAATTAGTTGTTTTGTGTTTTGTCAAGAACAGATAAAATTATACTAAAGTGAATCAAATGAAGCCATTTGGTCCATTTTGCTGGATATTTGCCGGATATAAATAACTATATATTTTTAACAGTGCATGTTGCTCTAAAATAAATGTTTAAATGTCTAACTTTGCACAGCCCAGACTGTGACTCCTCCAGACCAGAACTACTACCGGCACTAGAACATACATATACAGCCCAAGTTCTTGTATCTTAATTGAATGAAGGTCATTGCCTATAACAACATTTAATTGAGCAATTTTTCATTATCATATTTTAATGACTTCCCACTGACAGTCGTGCTGCCCGAGAGAGAGCGAGCTATGATGAAGTCGTTTATTTCCCTATTTAGTGATTGTTTGACAACATCAGATTCGATTAAGAGCGCGCTCGTGCACGCATTAATCACGACGGCGGCATGTGTGTGTGTGCGTATGTGAGAGAGAGTGTGAATGGGGCAGGGTTCGAATCAGACCGGGCTCTCTGCATATGGCTTGCATGGGATGGGGAGGATGGAAGAAGGGGACCGACACCCTCCCTCCTCCTATTGTATGGACACCCTGCCTATTGTACACGGGAGGTGTATAAAATGATGTCAACAGGCAAACAAAACACTGCGCATTCACATGGGCATAAAGGAAAAGGGACGACAGGACAACAATGCAACGAATGGACTTATCTCACCCCTGCACCTTCCAGCTAGAAGTCGCGCCCTCCGTCTCTGAATGGGTTATAATTGCTCCATTAATCTCAATTTGCCTGGGTTTGCTCTTAATGCGGGGGAGGCCCCATTGACACTTTACAAAAGGGGGGGTGGAGGGGCGGGGGGGAGGCAACAACACTATACAACAGAAAGGGAAATTTATTTTCTAATAATAATGTAAGTTTAATATCCCCCCTGCATGCGGGGCGGTTTGTTGGATTCATGTTCAGATTTAATAATAGGAATGTGGTAATCGGATTAAGGAGGGGAATAATTTGTTTACAATCCCTAATTTACAGCGCCCGGATTCCATTATCAGCCCTCGCCATTGGGTTTAAGCGATAGTAAGATGACCCAAGGGAACAAAAGGCAAAACTATTATATTTCCCCACAATTAGATCTGCAGCCCTGCTGAAAAAAACAACAACCCAAAAGCAAATCTGGGAATGCTAGAGAAATTACATCCAGGACACATAACTTAATTACATCTGTGGCCCACAAGTTTAGAACCGGTGCATATGTGCAGCTGCGGCGCGCACGGCGCAGGGCGCGCACACACGCACGGAGCAGGAATATAAATTGGCGAATTTGGAGGAGGTGTGCGCGCGCGGTGCGGGACCACGCGCACGCCTCGTTTTTTTTAGGAACCAATGGAAGTGGAACCAGATTTTGGTTCCAAGTTGCTATAAATGGAAAAATGAATGTATTTTCCACATACTACATATGAACGACGGATGATGTATTCGTACCTTTGAGACGCGCGGACAAATTAGCGAAGAACATTATCGCTGTTTAATTATGAATGACCGATTAATCAAGCTAATCTAATATTCACCATTATGTTGATGTTATTAGAGTGCATCGCAGGGATGACAGAGTGCCTTAATTTACCCTCTCTCTGGCCAAAAAAAAGAAAGAAAGAAACGTGCGCCGGGAACACTTTATGGCGAGCGTGCGTCTGCCACCACCCCCACACACACACACACACACACACACACCCCACCCCCCACACACACAAACACACACACAAACACTGACTCACGCGCGCACGCACCTGCACGCGGGCCTCCGTGAGGTTGATCTTCATGGCCAGCTCCTCGCGCGTGAACACGTCTGGATAGTGTGTCTGAGCGAACACGGCCTCCAACGCTTCTAACTGTGGAGGAGGGAAAATAACATCAACATACAAGCCTACTATCTATCTATCTATCTATCTATCTATCTATCTATCTATCTATCTATCTATCTATCTATCTATCTATCTATCTATCTATCTATCTATCTATCTATCTATCTATCATATTTTGTTTCGCTATAGCCTATATTAAATCACGTGGCCTCCAGGGACATTTATGCAAAAAAAACTGCACCCTTTTATTTTAGATTCTAAAAAATATTTAGACCCACGGCAGAGGAAATCACCCACTAGTTGGGACGAGGATCATACTGTAGTGTGGCCTATATATGCAGTCTTCCAACTATCTATCGAACTGTCGAAGAGCAGGCTTTGTTCGAGTCGTCCCAACACATTTTGTGTTCATAATATAGGCCTAATGTTTACCTGTTGCAGTGTAAACGTCGTTCTATTCCTGCGTTGTTTCCTCCGCAGAAAGCCGTCATCAAAATCAGCAGGGGCGTGGTTGGCAAAGCCGCTGGAATTCACTGGCAAAGTTCACACAAACCAATAAATAACATGACCGCGTGTAGGTCTACTGGGCTGGACTTACACATTTTACGCTCTCAAGGATTGCATTAACATCTGCATTGCTTCATTCACAAAAAGTTTACACAATTAGAGAATTAAGTTTCCGAAAGCATGCGGAATAGTGGACAACAATAGTTATCCAACGACAACAAAATATTATTTCTGAGAGTCTGAGATTTTACCACTGCCTTATTGGCTGCCATAAGGAATATAATGGCATATAATATATAATATAATATATGGCATATAATCCTGGCAATAAAGCATGACACGCTATATCAACCTACTGACAGAGGTGTCCTGTCGCCATGCAGACGAGCACGGCCACCAATAAAACAAACACCCCATCATTTCTAAAATCATTGTGATTAGGCTATAAGTTGAACTATAGGCCTACATACTTGGACTCACACACACACACACACACACACACACACACACACACACACACACACACACACACACACACACACACACACACACACACACACACACACACACACACACACACACACACACACACACACACACACACACACACACACACACACACACACACACACACCACAGCCTTTAACAGTTTGAACAAACTTTGGTGTCCTCTTGCAGCACGAACACTTCTGCATGTTGTGGAACAGCGGGATCCTCTCACTCACACAATGTTGTTATACACTCAGCAACCAGAGACACTATACAGAGCCAGTTTGCCATGTATGCAGTTAAAGAACGCAATATATCGACATATAATAGGCTACTTACGGGTGTTGGAGCGACAGCACTCGCCATCCAACTGGGGCGGGCAGTGAAAGTAGAACATTGTGATGGCCGATTTAAATCTGCGTGGGAAAAGAAAGAAAGAAAATAAACAACTAAATAAAACTGCTGGTAAAAGTTTACAAATCTGACCGATGACCACAGTCAATAAAATAAATAAAGCTAAAGTGTTTTTCCTGTATGGAAATAAAACAGATGTCTAGACTGCGCGAGATGATAAGATCAATCCTTGCACCATAAATCCATCACTTCATTCGCTTTGCCGAGACAGCTGTGGGTGCAAGAACTGATCTTTTGCGACGCGATGTTGTCAACCTGAACGAAACTATATCTATACTTCTACGGCAAGCGAGACCGGCAAGGAGACGCTTACCTGCGCTGCGGTGGCGAGGAGACAGAGGATGCTGAGAGTACCACGGCTCTGTCTGCGGGGAACTCACACTATACTTCTACTGTCTGGGAGGGTCCACATGTCTCTCTCTCTCTCTCTCTCTCTCTCTCTCTCTCTCTCTCTCTCTCTCTCTCTCTCTCTCTCTCTCTCTCTCTCTCTCTCTCTCTCTCTCTCTCTCTCTCTCTCTCTCCCTCTCCCTCTCCCTCTCTCTCTCCACCTCCCCCCTGCCCTCCACGGGAGTGTCCAGATGTCTATATAACTCTATAACTGTCTCTACAGAGTGTTCAGGCTTTCAGCTCGTGCCGCAGAATCTCACGCCTAATTGGTCCTAATCGGATTATCGTGGCTTTGTCTCCCCCTCCCTCACACCCCCTGCCCCACCCGCACCCTGCTGCACCCCAGACACCCACCCCGTGTGTGTGTGTGTGTGTGTGTGTGTGTGTGTGTGTGTGTGTGTGTGTGTGTGTGTGTGTGTGTGTGTGTGTGTGTGTGTGTGTGTGTGTGTGTGTGTGTGTGTGTGTGAGAGAGAGAGAGAGAGAGAGAGAGAGAGAGAGAGAGAGAGAGAGAGGTAGTAAATAAATACCCCTGCAGAGTTATAGTTCTGCAAAAGTGCCAACAAAATTCATCATCACCACCAGTGATTGTTATTCCAGAGTCAAGTCTATTCCCAGAGCACATACTTTCTCCCCTCCTTCCATTTTTTCATTTTGTTATTTGCTTTAATTCCTACATGTTAATAAAACAGAGAGTTTGGGTTTTAGATTAGTGTCTATGTGGATGGAGGTCTAATTGCTCGTTAGGTGTGTTCGGGGGGTCCGCGGAACAACTCCGCTATAAAGGCCGAATTTTTTGATTTTGTTCACAGCGGGGGGTCCGGCGATTTAATGCCGCTTCCTCGGCTGTGAATGGCGAGCCGCGGGACCCTTTCAATTAGTTTTAAAGCGCACGCGGGACCAAGGACGTGCAGAGAGTTTTGGTGGGGCAGGGCAGGAGGCTGAAAATCCCGGGCACTCTTGGACAACACTGAAATGATCAGATCTACAAGCTCTCCAGGGCGCTGTTAGGCGCTGAGAGCTTGTAAATCAGCTATTTCCTGGGCGCAGCCTGAAGGTGTATGACTCTCATAAAGCAAAGTTGTTTAGAAATAGATGTCATACTATACCATCATCCTTGCATTTCTAAGCAAGTTTGTTCAAATAGGCCATAGTCCTGCTGTGTTCAATTCAGGAGGAGACTTTCTCCTGAATGCTGCTTGGCATGAAACGGTGCTGGTGTGGCATTGGCACTTTTTCCATAATGGTAAATGCCCTTTATAAAGATTTATTTTACCTTTGACCTCCACTATGATTTGCTGCTTGCTGGCTTTACATAAGTGAATATTAGCTACATCTAAATGTATTGAAATGTAGGCTACATTGTGGGCCTATATTGCAGATAGGCCTAAGTGTAGCATAATGCTTAACTGTGATGTTCACGCACAGTAGTTGTTGTGTTGAATTGTAGGCATAAAATGTAATTCATTCATTCATTCATTCATTCATTCATTCATTCATTAATTCATTCATTCATTCATTCATTCACTGCTGAATTTGTGGTCTTGTCCGGAAAGGGCAGCTGTTTTAAAGAAGGGTAAAAGGGGCTGGAAAGGAGTGCCTTGGCCCCTTTGATGTCTATGCGTGCACGTCCCTGCTCGCCGTGCGTCTCCGGTCCCTCCGAGCCTCGTTCCGTTCCGTTCCGTTCCGCGGCGTCTCCGAGGCGAAGAGATGCGAAATGAAGCAAAGCTGAAATGTAAAAGTGGAGAAGCGCATATAGCGTCGCGGCCCCCGAACCACATCAAGTGCAGAAAATCCCTTCTAATGGCCCGTAATTGGTTCTGTAATATCATTACAGGCGGATAATGGCCAGTTACAGGGCCCCGCGCTATTAAGGGGCCTCCCCGGCGTGCGGCGTTTATGTTATTAAAGGGGGGGAATATAATGATATTTTGGTTATTAAATGCGCGTAATTAATTTATGCACCGCTGAAAATAAAGTTGTTATTATGACCTCGGCCGGCGCCGGCGAGGTGCGTTGGGGAGAAAATTGAAATCAAATAACGGGCCGCTGATAACTTTAATCTCCGATATTTGGTCTAGACGCGTGTGTGTGTGTGTGTGTGTGTGTGTGTGTGTGTGTGTGTGTGTGTGTGTGTGTGTATGTGTGTGTGTGTGTGTGTGTGTGTCACTTGACAGCTCGCGAATGGATGCAGTTCAGTGGGAGACTGACTCTGAGATGATCTACAAGTTCACAAGGCCTGAATGTGAGACAGTGAGCATAAGATCTGCGATTATTTTTAGAAAGCAACTACATTTTTAATTTGCAGAAAGATGGGAAAATCTAGACTAGCCTATGATGATCAGATATATTTTAAATATTAATTATTTTTATTATAATTGCACATCTTTTTAATTACAAATTACACAAAACACAAATTAAAACATAATATTTCAATAAGACAGAAATTAAACAAGATTTTTTGTTCGCGGATAGAGCGTAACGTAATGTCGGATAATCTGCGGATGAAACAATGCTGGAAATAATAGTGATATATGTATATGCTTATTATAGCTTTTAAATCAGAAACAAATTAATGGCATCTATGGAAGCTTATCCGCAGATCTTTACTATACAATATATACTAGGCTGTGTTGTGACATAATAGTAGCCTATAATAGGCTATAATCAGGGGCAAAGAGGGGATTTTATAACTGGTGGGGAGGGGACATATCTGGGGAAATATTTCACATCCAGAGCGTGGAAAACGCGCCACTTATGAGCAAAATTACACAGATATGCCTTATCTTTTTTTTTCTTTTCTTCTGCTCAGTTGTGGGTGGGATCATTCCCCCACCTCATAAAACTGGCATTAGGCTATTACCCGCCACCCCCAACTACGTACCTGGCTATAATGATACTATAGGCTGTATGTTGATGTAACCGGAAGGATGCAGTAATACACCAGATGTGTATATTTGTCTGCTTTTGCTGGTGAGTTGTGACAGGGTACTGTATGTGGCTCTTGGTCAGCTCACTTGGCTTATGGTCTCAGCCTGCACCAGGGTGATGAGCAAGCCCAGAGCCCCAAGCTCCGTGTCTCACTTTAAATTAACACCCATTCATCATACTATATAGCACCACACCAAAGCACTAAGCGATCTACATGCTCAAAACACAGCACAGTTCAAGCTACTATTTTTGAATTTTTTAAAACGTTTTTTTCCCCACCTGATAGACTATATTTCTTATAAAGAATCACAAAGTCAAGGTAGAGGTAGATGTTTTAATTGTATGTAGCTTATAGAAAACCTGTCATTAAAATTGCCATGGTGGACCTCTCATTTAATACAAACATTTAGTGAGGATGCATTAATGGTCAATGCAAATAAAAAGAAAAGCTGCAACTTTCACTACATGGGTGCATTCAGTCATGAGGTCACCTGTGTGAAGCTAGCGGCAATCGTCATAATCATCCATACATTATCCATGGGAATTCAATCTTTGTGTAGGACAAAAAATGTTCTGACACATGTGATGTAAATTCTTCTTCAAAAAGAAAATAAACAAATCACAGGGGCACTCTTATCTTATAACATTACTGCATAATGCTTTAAGCTACGAGTGATAATGTTTGTTTAATAAATAAAAGTGGCTTGAGGGAGGACATGTGTCCTCATGTCAGACAAAACAAATCTCTCAGCTCATATGGGTACGGAAGGGGCATTCCCATATATTGGCATATACTGATGACAAAAAGTATTAAGTAAAGAATGCTAATTAGCCTTTTTCAAAGTCCCTCTCCAATCCACTCTTGTTCAATAGGGCACATTAGCAGAGAGGGGACAAACATGAAAGCTTGACGTGCAACAGTTGTAAACTTGGTGTATTGGCAATGGACAGGGCTTTTGGGGTGGTGCTTGGTGAAAGGCTTGTTGTGGAGGGAAACATTCACAGATTACCAGTTGAAACCCTGATTTAGTGTGTGTGTGTGTAAATTGGAATTTGATTTTGTGTACTCACATAACAAAATAAAGTTTGTGAAGTAGCACTCGTCAACAGGACACCAATAGTTCCAAACACTACTGTAAACACCACATTTTGTATTTTACCCGGAACCAACTAAGTTCTCTGCCGACAAAAAAGTTTCATACGGATCTCTAATTTGAGATGCTGTTAGACCACCACTGCATGAAGGTGCAGGAATGATTATTTAGTTACACAGTGGATCCCCACTGTTTGTTTTCAACACCCTCAGATTTGCCATTTCTGATATCCCTCATTGAGGGATTATATAAATATAACCACTAATCTCTCACTCTTCAACCAGTCCTTCTTCAAAACGGTCTATGGTATGTTGCTGCCAGACGTTACGTTTTTTTGCGTCTTGAGTTTCAACAATCACACACAATGTTCGTATTGCTGTTGGTGTGCATTGATCTTCAGGCTAGTTGCATTCCTTACATGTGCCAGGAGTGCTTCGGCAAGGCAATGTTTTCACCACAATAACGTTTTGTTCTGGTTCTCCACAATAACAACTACTTAAACCATATATACAGTACATATTTGAGGTTCCCCAGGAACAATAACAAGTCTGCTAATTCTTTTACAACAAATCTCTTCGCTAAAAACAGCTGATCAACAAGAAAGCATCCTGGTGTGTTACAAGCTTTCCTTGTATACTGTATTTTTCCTTGAATTCTCGACTCCAGAAGAGCAACGCTGGGATTCACGCGGGGAGGACATCACTCAACCCAGTGTTAGCCAAGAAGAAGCCATCTTTAACTCAGCGGTAGCTCTCCTTCAGTCTCCAGGTCCCCTCCTGTCCAGCACCTCGGTGGAAGTCACAGATGCTCCTGAGCAGTTCCCTGAACACCGGCGTCTGCTCCTTGCTCAGCCTGGGTGTGAAGTAGTCCAGGACCTCCTGGGTGGTGGCCTGTCCGTCCACACTGGCCTGGAACGCCACAAAGTTGCGCAGGTCCACCAGCAGCTCGTCATGCTCAGTGGAGGCAGTGGACGGGCCTCCTCTGGCCGCGTTCTCTTCCTCCTCCTCCGCCGCGTCCTCCTCTCGGCTCGAGGCAGGCATGGCCAGGTGATTGCGCGCCTTCATCTTAGCCAGCAGGGAGGCGGAGCTGGACTCCCCATTCTCCAGCGCTTCACCGCTGAAAAGAGCCGCCGAGCCGGGCTTCTTGGCGACAGACTTCTTTAGAACAGCAGCATCCTGGAGAGAGGATTGGATGATTTAACACGACACAGAAGCACTCCGATAACCTCCACCAGATGTGAAGTAGCTCTTAATTTGAACTTAATTACCATTACCTTGCACTTGTCTGGGGCAGGGGCAGCGGTAGCAGGAGGTGCAGACAACAGAGGATTCTTCTTTAGGCCAAACCGCTTCCTGTAAGAGTCAATGTTATACATATCATTGTTGTCGGGCAGAAACCTCTTATCTCCATATTTGAACTTCATAAATGAATGCCCTACTTGGTCACACTTGATAATGGACTACTCACAGCGTCACACAAAACCCTCAATAGTAGCAGATGTGTAAACTCGATTTGCGCTTGTCATCTGCTACTTTTGAACTTCAATCGTAAAAGTAACTGTTTATGACAGATAAGATTTCCACACAGCAACAATTTACTGTATCCTAAAAACTTAACCTGTAGGATATTGCCTGTGTGTGTGTGTGTGTGTGCTGCGTGTGTGTGTGTGTGTGTGTGTGTGTGTGTGTGTGTGTGCGTGTGTGTGTGTGTGTGTGTGTGCGCTGCGCACTTAGCAGGTGGTGGAGGGGGCTTGTTGTAGGGAAGCCGGCACTTTTGCCGTGACACCTTGAGCACCCTCAGGGCCTCTTTAGCGACACGATTGGCCTCTGCCTCGACCAGAACGAAGTCGGCGCTGGAGGACTCCATGATGGTGTCATGCTGCATCACGCTGTGGATGCCTGCACCGCGGCAACGGGCAGGGAGAGAACAAAGAGTTTAACACTTTCAACCTGGTGTTCATAGTTTTGCAAGTACTAAAAAGAAAACACCATAAGAACACATTCAGATTTTTTTTCTTTCTAACTACAAGACACATAGCAGGATGGTCATTAAAAATGTAATCCTTTATGTGCAATAAGCCCAGAACATACCAGATTTCTTGAAGAGCTTCGCCAAGACATAATCGTCATTCTGCTTCTGCTCCTGGTCGTCGTCTTGGGCCTCTTTATTGTACGTCTTCCTCTTCACTAGGTGAGAGATTCGCTGGCCTTCACAGCGAGCGTCCCCCGAGCGCCTGTGCTTCCTTGACTTGTGTGACGCGTCGCCAGTTTGGTGGCAGTGCTTCCTCTTCTCCCTGTGCTTCTGAGGGCTGCCGTCTCTGTGCTGGTTGGATGATGACTCACAGTGTTTGCTTGTTTCTTTGGGGCTGGTCCCGTCTGAGTCCCTTCCTGAGTGCTGTGAAATGTTGGATGGAATATTATTGGTCTCCGTAGCTGCACCATTTCGACTGTCGTTTTGGCTTGGGTCCGTCAGCCCATTTCGTTCACCCTGGGAGATCTTGCCGTCACGTGAGGCAGTGTCCTCGTCTCCTGGTGTGGGAATGTGATTGGTTGAGGAGTGTCTATCCTTTGGAGAAGCACGGTTCTGGTTGGCCGAGGAGTGTTTACGTGCGCGGTTGCTGGAGCCGTGTTGCGACCTTGGCCTCTCTGGTTTCTTTGGCACTGCAACCTCTGATCCTGTACCTATGGTCACATCAAACAATCAAAACAATTTGTAGCGTTATGGAGGTCCATGAACCACTGTATACTAAATGGAACAGAGCCTTAGTAGCAGTAACACAGGTGAAGAAAGTAGCAGTTATTCTGTGTGCATAGTGCCTAATGCCTCCTGGCTGACCTGCAAATATGGCACTGGTCTCTGTTCCCTCAGTTCCATCTGGGCTGGCCAAGGTGAAGAGCTCATACATGTCATTGGACTTGAAGAAACGTCTTTGCTTGGGATCCTTAAGCACCCGGTTGGTCAGAAACTGTTTGAAGATTTGCCTGAAAGATGAATTTATTTATTGCTCAGTACCACACGACCCTGATCTGGTGTCATCGTTGTGCAGTTTGGCTGCTCAGTAGGCCATTTTCATTACAAAGAATAAATAAATTGTCTCTGTCATTGAAACCTCACATGTCCACTTGGTTGTATTTATAGTGAGTTGTTAAATCAACACACAAGATGTTCCATTGTTAACTGACCTGTGGTATATTTTCTCTTCAATGGTCCCTGCTGTCAGCAATCGGTAGATAGTCACATTCTGTGTCTGACCAATCCTCCAGGCACGCTCTCTTGCCTAAATAACAAGCCATTAGGGTCACATCCTGATATGGCAAAACCTTAGAACCAAAGATCCATAGATTGAATACAAAAGTGTATGTGCACCTGTGTGTCAGTGCTTGGGTTCCAGTCTGGGTCGTATATGATGACTCTGTTGGCTCCGGTGAGGTTGACGCCGAGACCCCCGACTCTGGTGGTCAACAGGAAGATGAAAATGGATGTGTCCTGCACGGGACGAAAATAAATAAATAAATAACAGCACATTTATCTCATCGTATATATATTGTGTTGTGTTGTGCTCCTTTCGTCTCTCCTATTCTTCTCACCAATTCTACCTCTACTGCAATGTTGAGAGCAATTGTTTTGTTTTAACTGAAATCAAGTGACAAAGTAGATTTATCACTTATTTATCATTCGAACAGAGGTACCAGTAGTCGTAGTTTTATGGCACTAGCAGAGAGACAATGAGGTTACAAAGAGGGAACAACAGATTGTCGTCGGTTAGTGTTTTGGCCCTCAGGGGGGCTGAGCAGCACGCCAGAGGATTGCCACGGAGGGGGGGGGGGGGGGGGGGGGGGGGGGGGGGATTTCCCGGGGAAACATTAGGAGCCATTAGAGGAGGCTAATCCTTTACCTCGTTGTAGCGGGTGATGAGCGGCTGCCTGGACGCTATGGTGGTTGTGCCGTCCATCTTCAGGAACGAGTAGTTATTCTGCCTCACAAACACCTCCAAGATCTCCATCATCTGGGAACGACAGTGGAGTGAGATGAAAGTAAAGTGGGATTTAAACCTGGGAATGTGGCAGTGTTCTCGTGCCAAATATGGGCGCTCTAAAAGCTTCTAGATTGCCTTTATTCCAACTATAAGAGAAGGGGAGAGTGGGATGCGTGGGATATCCAGAAAGAGAGAGATGCACAGGTTGAGAGTTGGATTATGTCTAACAGGATTAGAGCAGATTAATATTACATGGACAGAGATACCGACAGGGAGGGTCTCAGGTTCCCTCTGAGGTATAATCTCATTGGTATTGACTACCAACAGCTGGGGCCACACACACACACACACACACACACACACACACACACACACACACACACACACGCAGCATGCTTCACTTGTGCGTTCTTGATAATAATACAACAATAATACAATAGAGGGATTGAAAACACACTGGTGACGACAACAACCCCACTAGAGCAAGTGTGATCGATACAAACACATGTGTAGACTCATATTAGCGCTTTCAGCGACTGTTTTTTGGAAAAACGATTGGTTGATTGGATTTCGGCTGTATGTGACTTATATCATGTGTTTATTAGAGGTGCAGTTAATCAGACCACTACATTTTTGTGACCCTACAAATTGCCCATTTCCACATATCAGTATATGTCAAAGCATACAATAGGACTTAAGTGGTAATAGGGCAGATATACAAGCTCATATTTTCTCACAGCTTGTATGTCTTTTATTTTTTATTTCTTTTTAAAGATTTTAAAGAAGAAATCTTTAACACAAATCTTGTCTTCTGAGCGTTTCCCTGGCACTAAACATTTGCATAGAAGAAACAGCCTCAGGTCTTAACCCATTCATAACAGGAACGCCTTTTGGTGTTTTTTCAGCATTACATCATCTTCTAGATATAGAGAGAAATAGAAACATAGTTTTTTTTCGGGAAAACTTTCAGGCCTTAGATGGAATGTGTACGTTAATTGGAAAAGATAGCCAATAGAATAACAAAGTAAATGTCCAACCTGTCTGGACTGAGTGAAGAGCAGAACTCGTTGTCCCTGTTTGAACCAGAGGCGCAGCAGTGACTCCACCACCATCAGCTTGCCAGAGCGTTTCCAGTAGCCAAAGTGCTCCTCTTCGGTCAGCTGTTCCTCAGGTATGCCCCTGAGGATCCGCGGGCCGCCTGAGAACAGGTCTGGATGGTTGCAGATCTTACGCAGTGCTATCAACCCCGAGAACACCTGGAACAACACCAAGCAGCAATTGAGTTTACTAGTGTATATTGTATGGAGAGCTGCAACAGTAATTTGAACAAATTATTTTTGTAAGGGTAGGTGGCGGTGCCCTCACAAAAACATGTAGTAATAATGGGTTCTAAACTGCCTCCCCCTGGCCAGCTGGGATGCCTGATGGAGGGGACAGAAACTGGTTGGAATAACGTGTTCCTTTTGCATGCCATATCCAACCAAGGACCCCCCCCCCCCCCCTTTCAAGTGAAAGGAAGGCAGCTTGGACTCCTCATGCATTTAAGGAAGCATGAGGCCAGTCCACTGCCTCTACAGGTTGGTGGAAGGTGATAAAAAATAGTTACAAAATCATGGGTATAAATAAAAAATATATCAGTTAAATTGATTAAAATATCAATAATTAATGGATGAAATTAAAAAAAATGTTCTGCATTGAATCATGAATAATCTAACTTTTCGGTGATTAAAAAAAAAAAGTTACAAATAGAATAATTGTTGTAATTGTTGTTGTACGCAGATTTGATCAACAGATGCAAGCCTTAATTCATTATCTCTTTCAAAACTGACCATTGCACCATAAGCCTCAACATTATGACCAGTGACATGAAATGATATGGAACTTAATGTGTGTTATGGTGTTGCGCCTTTAAACAAATAATTGCATTTACTTTAGTCCGTAGAAATGAGTTTACATAATTTATTTACAAAATATACAGGCCATGTTGTGTCTCTGATGAAGACCCAATGGTCACTGCATTAGTAATGGTGGTAAATGGACTGAGAGTGACCGCTGAGAGAGAAAGAGAGAGTGTGTGTGTGTGTGTGTGTGTGTGTGTGTGTGTGTGTGTGTGTGTGTGTGTGTGTGTGTGTGTGTGTGTGTGTGTGTGTGTGTGTGTGTGTGTGTGTGTGTGTGATCCTGCTGTGGTCACCCTGGGCTCACTGGCCATGTCCATTTGGGTCAGTGGTGATGAATGTCTGGTAAGAGAGAAGTCTCTCCAGGGTGGAACCTGTGCTAATGTGAAAAGACCGACCTTACAAGCCTTTAGAGAGGTCGTCATAAGGAACAGTGGGCGCAGGCCTCCTATTAGGCACATAATAACATTATAACGTACTCATTAAAACTACAAAACTGAAATAATCTAATGATGCCACCTCAAGGTGTGATCACAGCGAGGTGGAGAACGCTGGAGTTATGGAGCGGAAAGGGAGAAAGAAAATTAGCCCCCGCGAGTGAGAGAGAATGAGCGATAGAGAGAGTTAGTGGGTTAAATAATGAATAAGGCATGTCTAGTTCCTGGAAATCTTCACCTGACCACAAGCCCCCGCCTCACCCCCTCATTTGTGTTATAAGGCGCTGGTCAAACAAGAGCTCCTCACAACAGGAGGACCCTCACAACATTAGTTCTCAACCCTTTAACCGTCTCCACACCAAATGCGAGGATTATGTACAGGTATATGTGTCTATGCCACCACAGCTGTCACGGTCGAATCGATTGCCATGTTCCTCGAGAATGGCACAGGGGATGGCAGGTGCGGGAGGTGATATATTAAATGCAAGGACCTCGAGTTTGACATGTATTTAAACCAGTCCTCGATTTCATATGAAGTGCCTTGCAGGTCCAATGTTCGATTTCAACGAACAATGGACAATATATTTATTGTGAAAATGGAGGAGAGCCATCATGATTACCATCATTTCCCCGTTCAGTATCTGGTAGACGTCTTTGGAATCCAAGAAGCTCTGATACACCTGCCGCTGTTCTTCTGTTAATCTGCAAAACAGAACCTACACACACACATACACGCACAGCCACACATACACACAAAACGGTGCAAGACTGTTTAATGAGCAGCAAACATCGTCTTTAAAGCCCCTTGATGAAGTGGGTGGGTGTGTGTAGAGAGAGAGAAAGAGAGAGAATTAGGCGCTGTGTTGTGTTTTTAGGAGCCCCCTCCTGTCCTGAGGGAGCGACTTAATGAGCTGAACTGGACTGGGGGAGTCAAGCCAGCGTCAACCACGAGGACAGACCAGAGACCAAGCCGCCTTAATGAATACCTGATTCTTTTACTTTAGCGGGGACTTTATTAGCTGGCGTCACCTTGACGAGGGCTACGCAACATTCATCAACGTCTCTTTACATGTGACACATACAGTCACATCCAATCAAGTAAATGCCTCCCCAGTTAAGAGAGACGCGAGCAACGGAGGGCCGTTCGATATTCGGAAACAGAAATGTGGTCAAACGGGGTCTTATGGGGTGACTAATACCTGCTCGTTTTTGTCAGGCAAGGCGAGGCTGTCCTTGACGTCCGCTTTCATCCGCCTGAGCAGGTACGGGTTTATGGTGTCCCTCAGCACGCAGGCGCACTTGTACGCTGTCTGGACCTGGCGAGATACAACAATTAAATCCTTGCAACGTTTACACACACATGCACATGAGCACGCAGCCGCACGCACGCACTCAGCAAGACAAGAGACAACCTAAATAACGGCAGTACACAGTAAAGGTAATGTTTGAGCAAAAACTAGGGATTCAGACAAGGGATTCAGCACATCAAGAAGAACGATTCTCTTTAGACTTCCGAGACTGCTTTTCAAGCAGCAATATGCGATTCATGTCCTACCTACAGTACATGGCAATTGAAATGGGTCTCCTGTGTGAGCAAAGAGCAGCAAACTTTCTAGTGCTGAGCCAAAAGGCGAACAGTCTGTGTAGGAGGAGAGATATTGCTCTTGTAAGTGTTCTAACATCTAGGCCCAGAGTCAGATTGTTTTAATGTATTTTTCTTTTAATTATTATGTATGCCATTATTTTTCCATTACTTTCTGTTATTGTTATGTTATTTTCTTGTTTTTTGTTTATTTACTGGACCATTGGATAAGAAACAAGCATGTTGCTATGGTAACCGGAGCATGATTGACAAAACCCCGCCCACAGCCAACCTGGCTGAGGTGTTAAAGCAATCAGAATGTTTGGGCCACCTGGCCTAGTGAGAGACCAGTGGAAAGTGTGAGAGCCACAGACAGCAAGAGGAGCACGTCCCAAGTCTTGCTTACTGAATCTACTATACTATATTACCAACCGACGGAGAATAGGATGTTATTTTCTTTTTGGATTATAGAATTGGAATTCGGACTTCATGAACTGGTTGGAAGTGAGTATTTTTATTTTAGTAATTAGATTACTCATTCCTTTACTTACCCACCCCTCTCAACTCGCTATAGCTGGTTCTGTGTGTAGTTTAGGTGACAATCGTTATAGTTTGACTTCACCTGCAGCCACTGCAGAGGTGCTGGTAAATAAAGTTTTTTTTATTCACTATAAAAAGTATTGCACACAAGTAATCAAGCTTTAGGATTAAATGAAAGACCTTTTAACTACTATATACGATATAGCTATCACACCTAATTTTTTTGGTATGCCTTTATAGGCAAACATTTTCCAAACATTTCATTGCAAGATAAATACGCTTGTAGATCTGGTATTTTGTTTTTTTTAGAATAGGATGGATGGCTATGCGGATTGTAAAACACAACTTGAGACATCTCAAGACATTTCGAGGACCTGTCTGTTCAGGCAAGGCCCGTCACACCTGTCACTGTCTCCCCGTGTCCAGGCTGGGGGTAACGCTTGTCGTTTAGCCCCCCTCTTACTTCCTCTTATCATCAGCTGCCTCCCCCTCCTATCCCCTCTCAGCAGAACAAGCCATTAAACATTGATCGGAGTGCTGTAAGGCCTCTTGGGGCCAGAGCTCTCCCGCCCCTTTCATCAGTGCTGTGGGCCTTTTCCATTTGACACGGCGGGGATTCTTTCCAAGCGCTCGGCCCTTATTCGGCAGCAGCAGCCTGTCCCTGTAGTAAAATGTCCTGCTATGCCTTATCCAGAGTCGGGGCTAAAGGCCAGTTAGACCTTTTAAACATGAAATCGCTTGGGGGAGGGTGCAGGGGGGATCAAAGACAGCCCTGGAGGGGACACTAACACTCTGGCTTGTGGGCCTCCAGCACAAAGGAAGAAGGTCCTCGCGGTTAAGCTGCTGCGTGGATTCATGTGGGGATACACATACGTGCACACGCTTTCGGTAATGGATCCCACAGTCATGGCCATCCCCCAACACAAGGCAACACATGCTACGCAGGTTGGTATCTACACACAGCTGTGGTTCTAAAACCATTTTGTGTCAAAGACTCTAAAACGTATATGCATTTGGTTGCAGGGACCTAAATAATTGAACCCCATAAGATATGATTTGAAAAACATTTTGAAAAGAGCTAATGTACACGCTACTATACAAGTCCATAGATTGGCAGATATCACAGCACAGTACTACAGAATACATACAGATAAGCATTGGCTGACAAGTTTTCTGGAGGAAGAGGATGAGGCAGTCGAAAGCTTTAGCCCTCCCCGACCATTTAATAACATCAATAATTAGTAAAGGTTTTTATTATCGACAGCGGAAGAAGCATCAATAACCATCTTAAATAATTAAATCCATACAGTCAGTGGGGTTATTAACGACTGGACACTAATGACAAAGGGCTACAATTTAGCTCACCGGCTCTCCACTTTACCTTCTCTCCCTTGCACACTAGGGATGTTCCCTCTGCATGCATCTACATTATCCTTCCACTCTCTCTCTCTTATCAAACTACCTCTTCATTACAGACAGAGTGATGGAAATTAAGTATGCGAGTGCCTGTGCGTATTCCTGTTTGTGTTGGTACTATGTGAAGTATACGATCACGCATGCATGCAACCTCTTCGTACATGGTGCGGGTGCACGTATGTGCTGGCGTACCTGTACAGGTGAGGCGTTGCTGTAGCCTCCCATGGTGATTGGCACAGAGAACTGCTCCATGAAGACGGGCAGGGTGCCCAGCTTACCGGGGAAGATAAAGTCGAACAGTGACCACAGTTCCTTCAGGTTGTTCTGCATGGGAGAGCCTGACAGAATGAACCTGTGTGGGGTCCGGAACTAGAGAGTTGGAGAGAGAGAGACGAGATATACTGCGTGAAGAAAATACACTATGGGCTCCATTTTCGTTACCGCTATACCCCTTATCCCTTAACTTCTTTGCCTTTTTAAACTATTAAAAAAAAACATTTCTCAGTAGTTCAAATGGCCAGTCTACTAGCTCACAACGTGTTAATAGATTGACATGTTGAAATAGTCCAAAAAAGTTTTTCAAAATAGAGAAAATGAAATAAGGGATATGGCATAAGGGGTTTAGCATGTAACGAAAATCTCACCCTATGTCTTAAAACACTTAAGAAACACAATACATACTAGGACAGTGTCATGTGGTTTACAATAGCCAATCTAAAAGCTCATATGGAGCATTGCATCCCAATTCAAACATATTGTGTAAACATATACTCATACCTGTTTACAGGCAATGGTGACGCCAGCGTTTGGGTTCCTGATCTTGTGGCCCTCATCCAGGATGATGTAGTGCCAGTCGTATCGCTGCAGAGTATCCTCCAGGAGCCTCACTGCCGAGTATGAGGTGATCAGGATACCGTGACATGCTGCTATCTCAGGTATGAGCTTCTCCTGTGACACAAACAAACACACACAGGCCAGTATATTTCTCTGTCTCTGTGTAGTTCCTAGACCTCTCTAGTGGATTGCCTGCGTGTCCCGGGGTTGAAGATCAAGGTTACTTGCAATAATGCTGCATAAACAGATCTCTGGTGCCCCCCAGAGGGGGAAACAATCCTCTGTCAAACAGCACTCTGCTCAGTATGTGACCATCTGTGCGACCGGCCAGCGTTATATTTTCAGTCATGCAGACAAGGGTGTGTTGCATATCCCTGCCGTACCTTGTTCCTAGCGTAGGAGCCGGTTTCGTGTAAGATGGCCACTCTGAACGGAGGCCACCATTTGTGGAACTCCTTCACCCACTGGTGCATGACCGTAGCAGGGCACACGATCACTGTAGGGCCCAGGCCCTGATACCTGCAAACACATGGAGAGGAGAGTTTTTAAGCCATAAACTCAAAAAGTACCAACCCAGAAAAAGAGAGGAACAGTGGAGGAGTTTTTAAAGCCAGTAAGTTGTAAGTGAGTTGTAATGTTGTTGGGGAACCTACAGTATGATGATTAGGCTGGGCGATGGTGGAGCTGAGGGCTCATAGAGTTTTGTTCAGCCTCAGCAATTCACCAGCAAATTGCACTCATCGCTTAGGCTATTGTGCCAAATATAAAGGAAATGGGGGCTTTTTAAAAACAAACAAGCAAATGAACAAAAATGTGCCCTGCATGCTCAAAGCGCGAGGTACGGAGGGAGTTGAAGACATGGTGCAGTCCCCCTGACTTGACTACAGTACATCGAGGCGACTGAGCGGAAAAATCCACTGTGCTAATTTAACTCCCTTTGGTTTCATTCGTACACATTCTTGAGTTACTACACAGCGATTCCACTCTTCCTCACCTAACACCTGAGGAAGGAGCCTGGGAAATGGAGTCCCGCTCAATTCCTTTGAGAAGACTTTTAAAAAAGCATGTGCGCACACACACACACACACACACACACTAATGGGCCAGTATGAACCTCTGCTTGGTGGAAGGCGGCTATTGATGCTGGACCTTAATTGAGTTTGCAAACAATCAATTTGTGGGCGTCCGCAGCAGACACAGTATTGACCATCGGGGAGGCTCCTCCTCCTCCTCCCTCTGAGCGCATGTGTCCTTTTGTGCCGTAAAAAAAACAAACAGACCCTCCCTCATTGAATTTAACTGTGTCATGATGGCTTTCATGTACCCCCCACCCGCTCCGAACTCACACACCACCATCTCATGAGTCTCTCATGCGTGTGCACGCACGCACGCACACAGTATCATGTCAGTGTTTTCTCTGATGTCTGCAGTAAGAAAGTGAGGAGTCTGATAATTGAAACATGTTTAATAATTCAGATGAAAACTCTCAAGCAGAAATCCCCCATATCAAATATTCATACCACACAGACACACAGGCTCTGCCCACTGTGTGTGTGTGTGTGTGTGTGTGTGTGTGTGTGTGTGTGTGTGTGTGTGTGTGTGTGTGTGTGTGTGTGTGTGTGTGTGTGTGTGTGTGTGTGTGTGTGTGTGTGTGTGCGTACGTGCACATACCTGTAGTTGCATCCTCTAGTCCTCAGTTTGCTGTAGCTCAGCCCAGCCAGGAAGGCGATGACCTGGATGGTTTTACCCAATCCCATCTCGTCTCCCAGAATTCCACCTGCCTGCTGACAGTGGAGTTCCCACAACCACCGTACACCCGTCTGCTGGTACCTGCAACACACACGAATGCACAGTCCGTGCACATTTTATATGCTACTTGCAACTTGCAAATCAGTGTCACCTTAGGCTTAGGAGATAGCCGGTCAACTCTTATGTACAGTAGAATATGTTCACAAACATCAACTTTTGACATAAGTAACCTTAACTCAAGTTCTCTGAGCCCTCATCCAGGTCCATCCATAGGCTGACAATAAATACAGGCACATTCCTTGAATTCAAATTCAATGAGTTCATCTGTCTGTCTCTGACATTAGCATATCTCCTGGTCTGTTTGTTCATCCCATAAACCTTTGCTTTGCCAAGGACCTAAAAAGTGCATTGTCAAGTGTGAAGTCAACGATGCAAACAGCCATACTGCAGTTCTCAACAACCGTACAAGCAGTACTTGAGAGGCCAAGGAACTGTCCTGCTCCAAACTGGCACATACACTAGTTTAATAAACTCTGACAGAGAATCTCTTGTGGATGGATTAGAATACACACTGGGATTAACAGGCTCCACTTTAACTTAAGTCAGAGGAACTTACTTGAAGAGTTTCTTCCAGAGGAAGCCGGGCACTTTGAATCCCTCGTCAAACTCTGCGTCGCTGTCGTCCGTCTCCTCTTCGCCTCGTTCTCTCTTGTCCTCACGCTCTCTAATGCGCTGTCTCCTCCAGCTCCTGGAAGGTAACGTACAGAGGACATGCTCATGTTGCATCCTTGCAAGTGGAACACACACCAGTTTCTGTGTACTCTTGTTCGACACATTCTAGACTGAAGTTCGTCTAGGACTGTAACTTGTAATAGTGGCTGGGGCAGGCATTAAAGACAGAATTGTCTATTCCCTGCAGTTGTAATAAAAACACACACATAAACGCAATACAGGGGCCAATAACAACATGGCTTCCATGTGGATCTCTTGGACATCATGTTGACAGTGTGATGTCATACCTGCGATAGTGTATGTTGACTTACAAACATGAGCCTCTCAGATTACTTCCAAGTTACAATAAAAAATACAGGTATATATTTTGGCCCCATTGGATTTACTTTGTTGGCCTACTACAGTCTAAATAAGACAGTTGCCACTTGATCACGGACACAGACACAAAGACCCTCTTCTAGAGGGCTCAGCTCCTAGGAGCATGGCGTTAAAAAGCAAAATGGGTGGAAATGTAAAGGAGAGCAGTTTTAATGGAGCAAGAGAGAGAGAGAAAGAGGGGGGCAGTTAGAGTTACAGTCGTCACACAGCAAATGAAGATTGATACAGACAATTAGTACAGGGAGCTCCCCAGAAAGGTGCGGAGTGGAGGATAAGAATCCATCTTCATTTGGGTCTGGTCCTGTCACCCTGCCATGAAAACTGGTCCTTTAGCTAGGCCTGGGAGACCACACTCTCTAATTAAGTCAAGACTAAGCATTGGTTCAGTTAATTACACTTTTCTTCGCTCTCTCACCCCCCCCCCCCCCACACACACACACACAACTACAATACCACCCCCACTAATAATATTATTTGCTTGTCTAAGCTGGCGTCACTGTCCAAACCCTGTCAATGCCATCGAATTGACATTCCATCGCAGTAGTGCAGAGAAAAGGACACATGCCAACACCATTTATTTGGCAGCTATAAATATGAAATCTCATTAGGGCTGCTCTTCCATTAATTTGAGCATTACAGTGAGTGTATAAAGCCATGTGCGGGAGGATAATTAGGCCAGTGTGAGAGCAGAGCGAGTGGGAGAGAATTTGCTTAGTCAAGAAACAGCTGCCAATCTCATCTGGGATTAACGCTTCCCCTGCTCCTATGGGGCCCAACGGCAACCAACTGGTTTCCGCTCTACAGAGAACAACAGTAAAATAGAATACCAAAACTGCAATTATAAATATGTTGCTCCGTAGATAACAGGCTAAATTTGGTACTCCGTGAGATCATGTGTAGCTAACTGGCTATGTGCTTTCTTTAAAATTTCTGTCACCCCAATTTTGGGCATCGTTATATGGCCGAAATGTTGCAACCTCTGTGCCCAGAATGTTTGCCTATGTATTTTGGTTTCACTTGTTTGTTATTTTCTGTCAATCTGCCATCTATAGTTTGAGGTATCATTTCATGTTCATGATATGGCTGTGGTGCTTGTTGCTGTAAGTCCGGCAATGATTGGTAACCCCTGCACAGAACTCACCTATCAGACTAGCCTGATTGTGTGATTGGCACTCAGTGTTTGCTGCACCTGTGCAGTGTGACTCTGTCAGTCCAGGCAGGGTGAATCTGAACAGAGTGGGTGTATTATTTCCAAAATCTTGCTGAATTAGTTTCTATTGGATCTTACCACTGGTTGAATATTACTTTTATTTCCATTGTGGATTACTACAGTTACAGGACTTAAAGCTTTCAGTTTGTGATCTGATTTCAATGGTGGTAAGAGGAGTTTACTTCATGGATAGTGCCAGGACACTAATTGATTTAATGTAAACCTTTTGAGAGCCTGTTTTTTTAATTTAATATTTTGTTTTAAGGTATATTTTGCTTCGCTGTTTAATACATTTCAGCTAAATCTATCTTTTAGTGATTGTATTCTGAAGTGATCCTCCATCTCACTCGTTTGATATAATTGGTCATCTATTATTGTTGTAATTTACAACCACACAGAGATTGTAGATTGGCTATTTCTGGTATTCGCTCTATGATGAAGAATTTAGTGCTTAAATGGTCAAGTACCCGTAACCAGGTTTTCCATGTACACACATGCAGGCTGTGCAACACTAAGATTTGGTGGTGAAAAAAATATATATATATTTCCAATAGTCACTTGAAAAATCCTATAGTAAACATTTAAAACCGTAAGTAAAAGCAAGGGCCGCTCACCTTATTCTTTGTTTGTAGTAATTCAAATCTCCATCATCTCTGCATTTTTTCTCTTTTTTCCCTTTCTTCCCAGAATCCGCCTCTTCCTCTGAACTGTCGGGGCAGTATTCCTCCTCACTGTCCTTTTTCTTCTTGGGTTTTCTTTGACCTTTCCCTGCGCTCTGCTTTTTATAGGGCTTCAATTCATACTCTTCATCTTCATCATTCCCCCCAAAGATCTCCTCGATGTCTTCTCTTGCCTGTTGTTCGGGATCGAAGCCCTCGTCGCTGGGTAGATACTCGGAGCCTTCGCTGTCCGTCTCCTCCCAGTCGGCACGGGGCTTTTTCCGGGGTTTCGGTGGAAGTGGTTCGACCTTGGGCCGGGCCTTAGGGTGGGCCTTCAGAGCGGTTTTCTGGAGCTTGTGCAGACGTTTTTGTAGCTTCTTGTCCTTAGGGGAGGAGGCGAGGAGTGCTCCATTGCTCTTTTTCTTGCCCTCCCCCTCGGGGCACTTTTTCTTCTTCTGGGGTGTTGGCCTCTTCCTGTCCGTAGCCAACTTGGCCTGGTCCATCAGGTACTGGTCAAAGGCAGAGTTCTCCATCAGCATCATTTTCCGGGGTTCCTTCTTCTCCACCTTCTGTGGGATCCGCGTTCCAAACGGCGTCATTTGGCCAGTCCGTATGAGCTCCTCCCACTCCGTCTCCTGGGATGGCATGAGCATGCTGCCCAGTGTGGATGGCCCCGGTTCTAGCAGGACAACACATGATACACAGGGGACGTTAGGTTTTTGTGTTTTGGGTGCTAATTCTGGTTCATAAGTGACATAGGGGGATAACACTCACCTTCCTCCCCATCATCCTCTGGCTCTGCGAGGAGATCAGCCTCGACCTTCGTGGATAGTCTCCGCTGTTTAGCCCGGATCTTCTTCAGCTGATTCTCCTGTACGGATAAGGTGTATAAGCTCATTAGAAATGGTCTCATGGCATTAGTGTTCTAGAGCAGCTAGTAGTCCTGTATAAAAACTTTTATAAAAACCTGTATAAATTATGTTTTTCGTGGCGATTTTACACTGCATGATACTGGCTCAACTTGAGCTTTCGTGGGGGGAGTTTCATTAGACAAAAATGTCTACCTCTGTCAGAGGGAACCGTCACTATCCCATGGAGGTTCCCAAATATGCAGTGTAAAGCTATTTGAGTAGAGCTGGTACTGTAACTGTACAGTGACAAAGCACCATTAGACATCAAAGCAATGTTAGACTGGCACATTCCTTCATAATGTGAATGCAGCCACATGCAGTGCCTCATACCTTATTCTCCCTCTGTCGCATGACAGCATCCAACTTCCTGCTGATGTCCTTGCTGGAGGCAGCGTAGGGTCTCAGCTGCTCTATGATCTTGTTGATGTGTTTTAGAGCCGTGGTAGCCGACCTGAAAAAAAAAGCACAGCTAGGAATAAGATTTGATTTGCCAATTCATTGTCTGAATTGACTAATAAAATGTGACAACCTTTCACTTTTTGAGGGGCACTATTCCATCCTATACCCAGCTTTTGTATGTGTCTGTGTACCTCACAGTGATGATTTGATTAATTGCACACATAATGTAATGATGTATGATGATACGGGCACCCCTCACTTCACACACTTTTTTTATGACTTTCAGTGAATTTTTAAACAGTAATTCAAATGACAGTATCTAAAGGAGACTATTGATTCAGCCTCCAAAAATTGCAGTAAACAAAAAAAGACTAGACTGAAGAATCTTGCACTTAACCCTGATCAATGCAATATGGGCATTATCTGCCATCAGAAGTGCACGTAGGACGTTTAAAGATCTTACTTTATTCTAGTCTTCTCTAGTTTGATTTTGGCTTACCGGATGTCTTCCATAACAGAGCGGTATTCCTTCTCGGCTTCGGCCTTGGCCGCAGCGTCGCTGGCCTCCTGGATGGCCTGGTCCACCTGCTGCAGCACCCCCTGTTCCAGGACGTCCTGGTCGTACACGGCCACCCCCAGGCCCTGCAGCTCTGCTGCCCCGGAGCTGGCACATGCTGCCTGGATACGCTGCCGGTCGATCTGCACCAGGGAGCCAGGCCGCTTGCCACCTGGTGGAAGCACATTCACCAGGCATTAAAACAAACGCGCGTCTTTGTCCGTTGAATCTGCTATAATATATTACAAGTTTAATATATTCAAGTTTCTGATACTGATTATTTTAAATGTCAAACCTTTAGTCTGACAGATTTTCATTTCGCCTCACAGAAGATTTTTGAGGGGTCCCTCCTACACACAGCTTTAATTTTAGTTTTTCAACAATGTTTGTCTTAACAATGCAACTGAATGAAGAGAAATTAATGTTGCCTAGACAAACATTATGTAATCAATGTTGTAAGATGATGAGAACAGATCTCATTTCACGCACGAGTGAATTGAACCTTAGGAACAATTCCTCAGGAAACGCAATTCCATATGATCCTGATAATCGGCCTGAAAATTAGCCGTGTATTTAAACTCAACAATCCTGTGATCAAAAGCAAAATCATTGTCGAATTAAACACTAAACTGCCGGGGTCTAACCTTGGCAGCTACACTGCCATTCATTCCACAGGTTTCTTCTACTTCACATTTTCCAGTCTAATCGGGTAGAGCGCCCACAAGCTATGAACTTGAATTTGCACATACTGTATGGTCCGTTTCTGTATCTAATAAATACACAAAACCTGCAAAGCAAAATGGTCCCAGTCTACCATGGGTAGACCTACAAACTGCATTTGTAAAGGAAAGCAGTGTAGATTATTAACACAAGGAAATAACTAATCGAATAATGAAGGTCAACGTGTTGAAAGGACAATCAGTGAGTCATCGCGGATTATGTGTGTGTAGTGTAAGGGGAGGGCAGGGATTTATTTCAAGCAACTTAATAAACAGTTTAGTGTTGGTGCGCACAAAAGCTGTAGATGTGAAAACGACCACCAAAACAATATTATTTTAAACTATAAATATCAACAGTTGTCGCATTGGTCATCATCATCGGTTTAAAGTCTTCTTTCCAAGCACCACTGGGATAGACTTAACTTGATATGGCTTTCTTTGAAAGCCATATCAAGCCATGGTCCATGGCCACCTTGTGGTCGATGCTGAGCATGCCCATGTCAGTGAACACTGCCATCTGCCGGGTCCATCCAAGTTAAATCAATGTTACTTTCTTCACCCAATCGTTCTCTTCCTTTCTTACTAAAGGAAGAGAATGATTGAGTGAAGAAAGTAAAGTTGATTTAACTTGGATGGTACAGTCACTGTCTGTACCATCGCAGCCTGCCTCTCCTCACCACATCCACTATTGCCCCCACTTCCATCCTGTCTTAGCTCTGCACTGGTCCTTCGTTCAATGATACACCATACGGCCGTCTGATGATCATCCACATCTCTGCTCTGTTAAGTTTCTCCTCATCTCGTCTGACCCAGGAAGAGTATACTTGCCTTACTTTCATCTTCAGGGATGAGGCCATTGGTGTTCAAAAATGGCATGAAATGCCATTTTAACCAGGCTAAACGAAAGCACTCACCCCTTAGTGAGAGTTGTCACAGACTGGGCTTACCTTCCCCAGGTCCTGTGTTTTCGGGGTATGCTGCGGCAGCAGCGGCCTCTGAGTTGATGTCAGCCTCTTGGCTGGTTCCTCCAGAGCCTCTGCTGGTCCCACTCTCCTCCTCTGGCCCTCCAGCAGGGCCTCTGGTGGTCCCTCCATTGGTGAGAGAAGCAGCACTCACTGGACTGGACAGCGATGAGGATGCCTGCTCCCCTCTGCCGCCATCTACTGGCATGATGACGCAACTGCAGCACATGACAAAACAAGGGTCAAAGCTTGACTCGGAGATCACTGGCGTTTTGTTGTTTTATAAGTAAAAAGAGACAGCTGTAATCATGTTAAACGCTCATGTATCGCTACTCAAACTCCCGAATTATATAGGATAGGAAGTTGTAGAAACACGAATTTTAATAGGCTGCCCTTGTTTAGCCTGAGAGATGGGACAATTGACTGAGTGACTGAGTTTGTACTGGCTGTCAGTCAAGCTGTCAGCTTTAATATAAGTTATAACCTTATTAAATCATGCAAAAACATCGTTGTGAAATATGTTCTACTCGACAGCCTTCAAAAAGAAACGGTGGGGTTCTTATACGCACGGTTGTAATAAAGGTATTATTCACCACACAGCTCCTGCTTTGTTTACGTGGCTAGGCTAGCCCTGCTAACAGTTAGCCCCAGGCAGGGGGCTAAGCTATAGAATCTAATGTACTCCCCGACACTGTCAGTTTCATTAGTAGGCGATATACGTGTTAAGTACGACTATCTGTCTGGAGGATGGAAAAGACAGGAATCACTTACAAAACGTTCAGCTACACAAGACCAATGGCTGCGTTCTGCATGCTGGCTGCCAAGCTAGACTCCTTTCTCTTTTTCTCGGGCTTCAGGTCCGGATCGGTGTAGACAGACTCAGACACATATCTAGTAAATGAGTTGCGACATTGAAGGGTCAGAAACAGAGCTCGAGCAGCAACCCCCTTTGTTTTTGTCTTTTTTTTTAGCTTCAGTGGAAAGGCAAGAACAGCTGCATAAACAGTATGCAGCCTGAATATGAACAAGCTTGAGTTGGAAATACGTTGTTTTCAACGGGGCGGTGCAAATGAGTGCTATTTTAAGCATGTGTGCAACATGCCAACCGTTTTAAAGTAACACGGTATAATTAATACCTTAAATTGATTGAGATTTATAGTACAATTCAAGCACAACTCAATACAAACTGACAACTAATGATTGTATAATATACAATAATAACTAAAGTGTATTTAACGTTTCGTGTATTATACATCGCTACGAAACTAAAATAAAGTGATTTAGGCTTCATTTCTGCCTACTTCCGGTCAAGGACTTGTCCCCTTTTGTATGAGAAGAGCCGCCATTGGACTGGCCCCATGAAGTGAACGGAGTCTGCGTAACTCTGTCTCTCTCCAAGACCTGGGCAAACTGTAGTGTAGAGATCATAGAGTTATAAATATAGAGGACGGACTGGAGCGATAGCCCCGCCCCCTTGCCGTTCATTTCAATACAAGTTGCTCAGTGGCGCTTTGAAGCACCCGGAAGACCGCCGGAAGTTCCCATTGGAATAACATTGTAAGCAACTTCCGGACACCAAAATTTGGTGGTCACCAGTGTGCCGCCATGACACCTGTGACGTCACGAAGCCCGTTCACTTCCATTATAAGGCTGCACTTCCACTTTTCGCCACCACGGCCCATTGCTTCAAGCTTGGGGGCGCTGTCGGTGGATGTAGGGTAGAGATTAGAGAAGCAGACTATTACTCTATGGAAGCAGCGGACACGGAAACAGGTTGTGTGTGTGAGTGCTGTCTGCTTAAATGTAGCTCTCTACAGACAATAGTCCTTAAGGTGGTTGTATTCCATTGGCCATTTCTTTTGTCACAACAGTTCACAAATCTTGCTGCTGTGTTTGCACACTGTTTCTGTAAGTATTATGGGAGTTTTTCGACATTTGTCATAATAATCCCAGTTGATAAATGCATAAATGCCACCCTCGAGGCCTGTCCTGTTCTCATATTCCATGTTAAACTGTTCCAAAGTGCCAGTGCTCGTGCATACATCCAACTGGGTGTCCAGTAGCCTAATCTGATGTACTTGATTGTTTAAAAATGGATTCAATTTGCTAATAAAAAATAGACAATATTTATGATGGACATGAAAGCCATTCCACTGAAGCTAAAAAACAGACAAACAAAGTGGGCTGCACACCCTGCCCTACCCAGGATTCATACTGCCTTTGGATTGAATATTCAATGTTGTGCAGCCTAGAATGCTTTTTTCAATGTAAGCCTACTCATTTTCTTTCAGACTCCAGGCCTGGGCTACAGGAACTGTAAATGGATCATCTCTTCGAACCCGATATTTCTGTTCTACGCGCTGCCTGAGACATACTGGTAAGGCATGAACGCTCTCTTCTTACCATTGCTTGATAAAGGCTTGGACGTTAGGCTATTCAACTAACTTTATAAGGACTGAACTGTTCACTCTTTGTTTTCAAGTAGCCTAACAAGACTTAGTCAAAGGGTTATATTCCTGTCCAGATAAAAGATATTAAACAAAGAAATATTACATGGATTCACCTGGGACATTCTCGGTATACCAAGGTCATCAGGGTTTCGGTTCTCACAACATACCCCTCACTCAGGAGACCTGGAAGTTCCTTTGATTAAAAACGCCGGGACAATGCTCGACACACCTTCCCATTGCAATCAGAACTGGAGATTCACTTCCAAAAGTTCCAATCTTCCGCAGCAGTCTGAAAACGCACCTCTTCAGACTCCAGCGTAGCCCCCACAGTACTTGCCGCACACATACATAGTACTTGCCCTGGCTTCAACCTCATGTTGTAGTGTATACATAGCCACAACTTACGTAACCTAAATAGCAATTTACATAGCACTTAAGACTTAACTGTATCTGTGTAGACATATACCCTCTTGGCCTGAATATGAGACAGTGTTTTTTCCAAAGGAAATATCCTAAAAAAAAGTCGTCTTATATTTGGGGACCACATTATTTGACATTCAATGTTTATAGTCTTATATTCGGGACAATACAGTAGTTTCTTTAGATATGTATCTAAAGAAACTATTCCACTGTTGCGTTCTGAAGCTTCATGGTGATTTGTATTTTATTTTTTATTATTTTATATTTTATGTTTTGAGGTATTGTATGTTTTTTTTGTTCTTGCTTTTGCTTACTTATAAGTCACCCTGGATTTAGAGAATCTGCTAAATCGGTAGGCTAGCCTACCTACCTACCAACAGTTTTATTAGGGAAAGACCAGGGCCACACAGTCCGCTGGGTTGGTCTCTTGGGTATGAGATCTTTACCTAAACCAGACATCTACTGTATATTGTCTATACACACGGTATCTATATTTGAGGAACATGACTGAACATATCTGATTTCCCTTTCATAATTTCATGCCCATTCGTTCAGTATTAACAAGAACTATAGTGAAAAGTAACCATACATGAAGATACAAACTGAGCAGACAAGAAGCAAGCCCAGATTTAGTAGCAATTTAGTTCTGGAAGGCTCATACAGCACCTCCATGACATCCCTCTCATCCTCTTTGCTTCCCTTTAGTGTGGTGGTCTGTGCCCCCTCCTTATACCCACAAAACCAACTGAACACACCCATGCCATTCTTTTCTTTTTTATTTATGATCAGCTCTGCCTTCAAATAACCAATCTGTTCTCCAGGGGTGGTTGCTGGGTCAAGTTCAATGGATTGGAACAGGGGCTCAATGTTGACACCATCTAGACACTTCTCATCCAGGGGGAAATCTTTATGGTGGCTTTCATTGCGATTGCTGTTCTCAGTGTCATCTTGATCCTTGCAGGGAGCCTTTTCAATGTTGCGTAGCCCCCACAAAGTTGTGGTGCGAACCTGTTCTTTATCTGGAGGACAGGTGCAGAGACTGACTAACACAGTGACAATCCCTGAGGCCCAAAACAACCCTGCTGCCACATACATGTAATGCACATGTGTGATGAAGAAAGGCCTATCATCTAGCTGATCACAGGGAGGCTTACGGTAGATAAATACCAGGATCAGACGCAGAATACCTAGTGTGAAACCTGTCATGACTCCCCAAAATGCACCTGTTTCGTTACAGCGTTTCCAGAACACAGCCAGTAGGAAGAGAGCGGCGATAGGTGGAGTCAGGTAGCCAGTTATTTCCTGTATGTAGAAGAACAACTGGCCACCCTGCATTTCAGTGATGACAGGGACCCAGGCAATGCTAATGGCCACCATAAACACCACAGACAGTCGTCCCACAATCAGTAGTTCCCTATGGGATGCACCTTTTCGAGCACTCTGGTAGATGTCCAGGGTGAATATGGTGCTGGCACTGTTGAAGATGGAGTCTAAATCACTCATCAGGGCAGCAATCAAGACTGCCATCATCAGACCCCTCAGACCCACAGGCATCACAGACATGACCAGACGTGGATAGGCGATGTTAGAGCAACCAGCCTGAGAGCCACAGACTGCCATGCAGTGCTCTGGTCCAATGCAGGCAATCTCATCTGCGAATAAGATCCGAGAAATCATACCTGGAATGACGATTATAAACATTGGCAGGACTTTAAGAAAACCAGCCATGAGTGTGGCACCCTTAGCATGAGCAATGTTCTTTGCTGCAAGCACTCTCTGGACAATGACCTGGTCAGCACACCAGTACCAGATGGAAGCCGGGGTTTGGCCAAGAAGGAACCCTGGCCACGGCATGTCTCCGTCTAGAGGTCCACGAAGCATTTGCAAAGCATTAGGCTTCGGCTCTATGTGGCAGGATTGAGAATATGTGAATTTTCCACTGGCCATGATAGCAGAAACATTGGGGACAGCCTGCATGTACTTTGACCTAACACCCTCCATCCCACCCACCTTAACAAGACTCATCACCATCAAGATGAAGGCTCCACCAATCATCAACACTGCCTGAAGAGCATCTGTGTACATTACTGCCACAAGTCCACCGGTTATTGTGAGCAGTGCAGTCATACTAATCAGAAATAAAATGGACAGATAAAGGTTCCAACCCAGTGACTCTTGGATGAACAGAGCTCCAGTATATAAACTTACAGATATTTTGGTAAACATGCAGAGCAACAAAGACAAAACGGCAAAGTAAACCTTCAGCCTGTTGCCTCCGAAGCGTTTGTATAGGTACTCTGGCATTGTGTAGACTCCTGAATGGATGTAAACAGGGATGAAGATCCAGCCGAGTAGCTGTAGTAGTAGAAGTGCATTGAACTCAAATGCTCCTACAGCAAAGCCACTTGCAGCTCCAGATCCAGCCATCCCTACGAAATGTCTACTGCCGATGTTGCTGACAAAGAGTGATGCACCGATCACCATCCATGTCATAGAGCGCCCAGCCAAGAAGTAGCCACTTACAGTGTTACGATTAGTCTTCCATATTGCAAAAAGCCCGATGGCTAGCACCAGAACAAAATAAAGTGCTACGACAGCAACATCAGCTGCCTCCAGTCCAGGATCCATAAAGAAACACTTTAATTTGACTATAAGTTATAACAAATGGTTGAATATGTCAGATAAAGGACACAATAACAGACATGAAGAAAACGAAGCAAGAGTCTACAGCTGTATGGATCAACCTATACTATAGGCATATAATATACGGCATATGACGTTTTCTGTAGCCTACATATATGGAGTGGACATGAGCGGATGCTCAACAGTCTATAGGGTTGTTGTGGGCTTCCAAATTACAGATCAACAAACTCATTGGTGCAACCACCCGGTCCATATGATTTTAGGCTTAACAAGCAATAAGTCCATTGTCCACAGGGAGAACTACAATAATAAAATGAAAAGACATTGAAATGTTACACCCGGAACTCAGCAATTGCAATGTGGAAGGAGGAAATGTTAAACAGAAAACATTTAACACAATTTGGTAAAAAAAAAAAAAAAAGAAAAAAGAAAACATACAGTATGTCCCAAAAAGGTAAATTATGAATTCACTCAATCTCAGTTTTTCTGCGTAGTCGTGAGGAAAAAAGGCATATATACCCCTTGTTATAACATGTACACAATGTAGCAATGTGACATAACTTTAGTTAGACAAAACTTTAATACATAATCATTTTTGTCTCCACCAGGCCGAATGCATGAACAGAACGTTTTGCTGTGTGTGTGTGTGTGTGTGTGTGTGTGTGTGTGTGTGTGTGTGTGTGTGTGTGTGTGTGTGTGTGTGTGTGTGTGTGTGTGTGTGTGTGTGTGTGTGTGTGTGTGTGTGTGCGCGTGCGCGTGCGCGTGCGCGCCGGTCCCTCCTCCGTCTGTTACCAGCTATTCTCAAGCACTGTTAACCCAGTCAATGCTAAACTTTGAACACACACCTGTTGGGGAATGAGAAAGCTTTTCACATTTTACTTACTGTATGTATAACTGCACAGATCTGCATTAAACATTGCAAATGCAACAGGGAGAGATGGAACTGTTACGTCACTGTGTGGGGGTGACTGTTGCCCTCACAGGGTGACGTGACCTGAGCTGGTGGAGGTAATTGTCTCCACCGTAAGGTGGTGACTGTTTCGCCCCTTGTCCGTCCGTACATACGTGCATGCTTCTGTCCGTCCACGTGCCTGTTACGTCACCCACAGGGGTGTAACATAGTCACCACCAGTGACTGTTATATCACCCGCATGGTGACATGGTAACCCTGACCCAAGACAGTGGAGGCATGGGCCTAGTTTTTTATAGCATTGTAGTTTATATAAAACGTACAGTATAGGGTCCCCCAAAAAAGAGGTAACGAAAAAAAAGAGGTAGTAATTAGTAGTGGCGCAGTCCTTGTCAGTTATTGTCTCCACCAGTATGGTGGAGAGTGTTACCCCCTGTCCGTCCGTCCGTCCTTCCGTGTGTCCGCCCGTGCAGGCCCTGGCCGCACCGATTGGCCGGTTTAGGTGATGTCATCTAAACCGGTGACATCACCTAAACCGGGAGCGCCACCAGGAGGCCACAGCCTGATCTGGCCTGGTGGAGACCTGTGCCACGAGGGGCACTCATCTAGTTCACTATGGGTGTTATTAATTTTGTGTCAGTAAAATAACCCCCAAAGTCGTACATTTTTGCATGTGTTTAAGCATTTTGTATTTTTTGGCTTAGTTATTTTGTCTGTTCGTTATTTTTTAAAACAATCCCTTGCTGTAAATCCTGCAGAAATGCAGGTGAATATCACACGTCATAATTGATATGCGTGTGGAGACACTATCCGGCCTGATGGGGAGAACAAAGCTCTGGTGTAGTGGGGGCCCTTTGGCTGGCAGTGGCCCAGGGGCCCATCTTTTCTAGATCCCTCTATGTGTACGCATGTACTGTATGTATTTATATTTGCTCACCCATTTCTTTGTCTTTTTAGTTTTATAGTCCCTGTTTTCATCCCATCTGGGCTGGAATATCTATCTGGTCCACTCTCTTATATACATTTATATTTCTATTGATGTTTGATGCAACTTTTTGGTTTTTCTTTTATGCACCTTGTTATAAAAAGTTGAAAAAAGAATTATTATTGCACATAAGACAAATGTATCAATAAATTAGGGTAAACAAAAAAACTAAAACCCTTAAGTTTCTAAAAACAGACACGTAAAATCTGATTCAGGGTTCATGGTATTGAGCAAAAAGTGTTCTATCAAGCAGTCTTGGAGAGCCTGGTCAGATTTGGCATCAGTTTGGTTTGGCAAACTCTCAGTGAGGTCCAAACTATTGATCTGATTGATCTGGGTAAGACAACTCCCCTCTCTGCAGAGCTATTTATGAGTAGGCTATGTTAAAACAGGCTTAAAAATGTCAGTGATGTTACTCTGTGATGTTATGGAAGTACATTAGCTTTAAAAGGTTGTTTGTACCAGCATCAACTAACCTTCCACAGTAGTGACTGTGGAAGGTTAAGATATTGTGTATATTTGTGTAATGTGTTTCTTTTGTCATTGATGTTGTTTTATGTATGGCTGCAGTAGTTAAGGTAACCATATCCAGGGACGTCTTGATGTCATAATTCAGGATTTCAAATCGAGTACAGCAAAAATGGCAGATCTACAAGGTCAGAACACACCACAGGCTATTTTTGATATGACACTGCATGTAATGTGTCCTTCTGGAGGGAGTGTGGAACTGGAGTGTAGAACTACAGTGGTCTTCCACTCCAGAGTGTGGATCTACAGTGGTCTTCTCAATTTGCTCCATTTGCTCACCACTGATGTCATGTTATTTTAACAGATTTAAAAACACATCTACTTTGTAGCAGAAAAAGAGACAATAAGAGAGCTTTACAACAGAAAGACAAGAACCGATCTGGTCAAGCTAGTGCGGTGTAAACCCAAGACAAATTTCCATGGACATTAAAGTTTACCTTGACTTGAAGGTTAACAGTAAGTAGTCCAGTGTTGGACAAAACTACCACGAGAAGTGAATATACATATAGATGCCCAATGAGCAGACAAGTAGCATGCCCAGATTTAATAGCTGTTTAATTCTCGGAGGCTCGTACAGCACCTCCATGATGTCCTTCTCCTCCGTCTTGCTTCCCTTTGGTGTGGTGTTATGAGCCCCCTTCTTGCAGCCACAAAACCGAATAATCAGATTCTGACCCATTCCACGCTTTTCTTCAATCTGTTCTCCAGTGTCGGCTTCTGGGGTTGTTTCCGTTTTTGTTGCTTGGTCAAGACCAGCGGATGGGAACGGAAGCTGGGGGTTGGCGCCATCAAGACTCGTCTCACCTAGGGGAAGATCTTTATGGTGGCTTTCATTACAATTGCATGTCTCATCCAGAGGAAGATCCTTATGGTTGCTCTCATTACAACTGCTCTTCTCAATGTCATCTAGATCCTTGAGGGGAACCTTTTCAATGTTGTGCAGCCCCCAAAAGGTAGTGTTGCGAACCTGTTCTTTATCTGGTGGGGAAGTACAGAGACTGACCAACACAGTGACAAAACCTGATGTCCAAAACAAAACCGCTGCAACATACATGTAATGGACATGTGTGATGAAAAAAGGCCTATCATCTGGTTCATCACAGAGGGGTTCACGGTAGATAAATGCCAGGATCAGACGCAGAATACCTAGTGTGAAACCTGTCATGCTTCCCCAGAATGCACCCGTTTCATTGCAGCGTTTCCAGAACACACCGAGTAGGAAGAGAGCAGCGATAGGTGGGGTCAGGTAGCCAGTTATTTCCTGTATGTAGAAGAACAACTGCCCGCCCTGCATTTCAGTGATGACAGGGACCCAGGCAATGCTAATGGCCACCATGAACACCACAGACAGTCGGCCCACAATCAGTAGTTCCCTATGGGATGCACCTTTTCGAGCACTCTTGTAGATGTCCAGGGTAAATATGGTGCTGGCACTGTTGAAGATGGAGTCTAAATCACTCATCAGGGCAGCAATCAAGACTGCCATCATCAGACCCCTCAGACCCACAGGCATCACAGACATGACCAGACGTGGATAGGCGATGTTAGAGCAACCAGCCTGAGAGCCACAGACTGCCATGCAGTGCTCTGGTCCAATGCAAGCAATCTCATCGGTGAATAAGATCCGGGAAACCATACCTGGGATTACAATTATAAACATAGTCAGGGCTTTAAATAGTCCAGCCAAGAGTGTGGCACCCTTAGCATGAGCAATGTTCTTTGCTGCAAGCACTCTCTGGACAATGACCTGGTCAGCACACCAGTACCAGATGGCTGCCGGGGTTTGGCCAAGGAGGAACCCTGGCCACGGCATGTGTTCGTCTAGAGGTCCACGAAGTATTTGCAAAGCATTGGGCTTCGGCTCGATGTCGCAGGAATGAGAATATGTGAAGTTTCCACTGGCCATGATAGCAGAAACATTGGGAACAGCTTGCATATACTTTGTCCTAAGACCCTCCATCCCACCCACCTTAACAAGGCTCATCACCATCAAAACAAACCCTCCACCGATCATCAGCATCGCCTGAACTACATCTGTGTACATTACTGCCGTAAGTCCACCAGTTATTGTGAACAGTGCAGTCATACCGATCAGCAAGATAATGGACAGATAAAGGTTCCAACCTATTGACTCCTGAATGAACAGAGCTCCAGAGTACAAGTTCACAGATATTTCGGTAAGCATGTAGAGCAATAAAGACAAGCATGCGTAGTAAACCCTCAGTCTGTTGCCTCCAAAGCGTTTGGACAGGTACTCCGGCATAGTGTAGACGCCCGAGTGGAGGTACACAGGGGCGAACACCCACCCTAGTAGCTGCAGTATCAAGAGTACGTTAAACTCAAATGCTCCTACAGCAAAGCCACTTGCAGCCCCTGATCCAGCCAGGCCTATGAAATGTTCACTGCCGACGTTGCTGACAAAAAGTGAGGCACCCATCACCATCCATGGCATAGCACGCCCAGCCAGGAAGTAGCCACTTACAGTGTTGCCTTTGGTTTTCCACAGGACACTAAACCCAACGCCTAACACCAGCACAAAATAAAGTGCTAAAACAGCAAGATCAATTGCACTCATGATGAAACACTTGCCGTGCTGACTATAACACAGATGGTAAAATAATTCAGACAACGGACACCGTAGTTGACGAGGGAACGGCTGTATGAATCAACATATACTATGATTTGATATGCGTTTTATACGGGCATACAGTATATGACGTGTACTGTACATATATGGACTGGACTTGACTGACGTCAGAGTGAAGTGTTCTAGAGCAGATTAATGAAACAGTTTGTGTATTTACTTGTGGGAGCGGAGCAGGCCAAGTTAAGCGATCGGTGGTAGGCCATCGGTCAAGTGATTAGTATGTCCTAATGACTGTTTGTAGGGCATTCCAGATTTTGATGGCATACGAGTGGAAATCCTTGTTTATGCTGAATCTAGGTTGCACATGGTATGTTGAACTCTGATGTTGTAGGAGTGGACTTGGTTGACACTAAGGAAGTATTTGGACAGGTACATGGGTATTTTGGTAGTGTATTGAATATTGTGTACAACCCTAAGCCAACCCAACCTGTCAAAGGTTGTTGTTGTCAAAGGTGTTTTTGGTGACCAATGAGTATATCCTGTATTGGCTGACCTTTTTGATTACGTTGGTGGCCATTTTATCACTGGAAAGATTTGCCTGCAGTATGGAACCTATAGATAATTTTGTCCTTCTGTGGGATAATGTCACCCACACTAACCGGGGAGCCATCTGCCCTGCTGAACTTATTATTTGATCCAAAGAGAATGGATTCTGCTTTTCCCAGGCGTGAAGATAGTTTATCAGAGCCTAATGCAGATACTGCCGAGTTCAGAGCTGAGGGCCTTTTTGACCTTTAGTTTGTTGTCCGAGACCAGCAGTGCTGACTCATCTGTGAACACGAACAAGTTGGAATCACAGGCTGATGTTATGCCATTTACATATATTAGTCAGTAGAGACCATAGTATGCTTACAGCTCACTGGGGGGGGCAGATTTCCGTTCACCTCCACCAATTGTCCTCGGTAGTTGCCAGAGTCTAACTTGCTCCCTCTCTTGTGTAGGACTGCTACATTGGCCAGTCTGGAGCCATCTCTGCCTTTTCAGTCATGTGATGTGAGCTTGCAGATCAGCTGTTCACTGTGCACAACACAACATACAGTATAAATGAGGGTGCATCTCACTAGCCAACACAGACTTTACAAATTGTATGCAAAAAAAGGCTCTGATCAAATCAAATAGTTTTACATATTCACGTTTGGGAAGATGACACCACAACCACACTTTCTGTTAGCAACAGAGTTGCAAGTCCCCTTTCCAGACTAAAGGGGATGCTGGTCAAACATTTGTGCTATGTTTCAACTACGTAGTCTGAACAGGTGCGTACGTTAGAGACCTTCAGGACAGACGATGTCTTAATTGCTACACCTACTACAAGGTGAAGTGAACATAGGTGTAGATGCACAATGAGCAGACAAGCAGCAGGCCTAGATTTAGTAGCTGTCTAATTCTCGGAGGCTCATACAGCACCTCCACGATGTCCCTCTCTTCGCTCTTGTCTTCCTTTGGTTTTGTGATTTGAGCTTCCTCCTTGTACCAACAAAACCACTCGATCACACGCTGATACAAACCACGGTTGTCTTCCTCATCTATCGGCTCTGTGTTTGCATTGCCAATCTGTTCTGCAGGGGTGGTTTCTGGGATTGTCTCTGTGCCTGTTGCTGGTTCAAGATCAGTGGATGAGATATTGTTATGCAGGCTTTCATTACGATTGCTTTTCTCGATGCCATCTCCATTCTTGAGGGGGGCCTTTTCAATGTTGCGCAGCCCCCAAAAAGTAGTGGTGCGAACCTGTTCTTTATCTGGTGGAGGTGTGCAGAGACTGACCAACACAGTGACAAAGCCTGACACCCAAAACAACCCTGCTGCCACATATAGGTAATGGACATGCATGAAGGAAGGCCTATCATCTGATTGATCACAGAGAGGCTCACGGTAGATAAATACCAGGATCAGACGCAGAATACCTAGTGTGAAACCTGTCATGACTCCCCAGAATGCACCTGTTTCGTTACAGCGTTTCCAGAACACAGCCAGTAGGAAGAGAGCAGAGATAGGTGGAGTCAGGTAGCCAGTTATTTCCTGTATGTAGATGAACAACTGCCCGCCCTGCATTTCAGTGATGACAGGGATCCATGCAATACTAATGGCCACCAATAATACCACAAACAGTCGGACCACAATCAGTAATTCCCTAGGGGATGCATCTTTTCGAGCGCTCTGGTAGATGTCCAGGGTGAATAGGGTGCTGGCACTGTTGTAGACAGAGTCTAAATCAGTCATCAGGGCGGCAAACAAGACTGCCATCATCAGACCCCTCAGACCCACAGGCATCACAGACATGACCAGACGTGGATAGGCGATGTTAGAGCAACCAGCCGGTGAGCCACAGACTGCCATGCAGTGCTCTGGTCCAATGCAAGCAATTTCATCTGCAAGTAGGATCCGGGAAATCATACCTGGGATGACAAATATGAACATGGGCAGGACTTTAAGTAATCCAGCCATGAGTGTGGCACCCTTAGCATGACAAATGTTCTTTGCTGCAAGTACACCCTGGACAGTGATCTGGTCAGTACACCAGTACCAGATGGAAGACGGGATTTGGCCAAGAAGGAACCCTGGCCATGGCATGTCTTTGTCTAGAGGTCCACGAAGCATGTGCAAAGCGTTAGGCTTCGGCTCTATGTGGCAGGAGTGAGAATATGTGAAGTTTCCACTGGCCAAGATAGCAGAAACATTGGGGACAGCCTGCATGTACTTTGTCCTAACACCCTCCATCCCACCCACCTTAACAAGGCTCACCGCCATCAAGCAGAGGGCCCCGCCGATCATCAACACTGCCTGATAAACATCGGTGTACATTACTGCCGCAAGTCCACCAAATAGCGTGAGCACTGCAGACATACTGATCAGAAAGATAATGGACAGATAAAGGTTCCAACCGACAGACACCTGAATGAACAGAGCTCCAGAATACAAGTTTACAGATAATTCGGTAAGCACATAGAGCAATATAGACAAGGCAGCAAAGTAAACCCTCAGCCTGTTACCTCCAAAGCGCTTGGCCAGATACTCTGGGGTAGTATAGACTCCTGAGTGGAGGTACACTGGGATGAAGAACCAACCCAGTAGCTGCACTACTATGAGTACATTGAACTCAAACGCTCCTACTGCAAAGCCACTTGCAGCTCCCGAACCAGCCATGCCTATTAAATGTTCACTGCCAATGTTGCTGATAAAAATGGATAATCCCATCACCATCCATGGCATAGAGCGATCAGCCAGGAAGTAGCCACTTACAGTGTTGCCTTTGTTCTTCCGCATGGCAAAAAACCCAAAGCCTAGCAGTACTAGAAAATAGAGTACTAGGAAAGCGATGTCCATGGCCTCCATTGTTTCAGGAGCCATTTTTCAGATTACTTCTAAGGACAAAATCAATGTTCACAAGTTTGTTTTATAAAAAGCAATGTAACAGGAAGAAGACAGCTCAAGTCAAACGCACAACTGCTCCCATAGAGAAGCTTACTGCAGGACAAACACTGTTGTTGCACAGGACAGTGTGTGCACGCGCATGTGTGTAAAATTGGGCCAAATTGTAGCCACGATGTGTGGGCCACGGGGTGAACCGCTGTGAGGTGCTTTGCTGCAGGGGAGCAAGAAAAGTATGATAAAATGAGAAGTCTGAAAAATGTGGGAAAAGTCTGAGAAAAGTATGACAAAAGACCCTGGCTGTGACAGCATTGGGCTTGGATGATATCTTGATGAAGGTAGCGGGGAAGATCGACAGTAATGTGTAATATCACCCCCTGTATCGGGACCTCGCCTCCCTCTGTTGGGATCTCTCCATATCCCTCCCCCGGCCCTTTATAAGGGGCTCAATATGTCATCATGGGTCGCGTCACACTACTACCTGAGCCTGGGTCGCTGGTCTGCGACCACATTGGGTAAAACAAAAAAATAAGAAAATAAATTAGCAAAGGCAATGGAGAACTCATCATCCTCTGCCACGATAAGTCCTCAATTTATGATAAATTCCCAGTTTATGAAAAGTCATGATGACATATTAAAGAGTAGCTCAATATTTTGATGAGAAATATTTTTAGTCTGCTGTAGGTAAGGCATGCAGTGTATTGCTTGAAATTGTTTCTCCATATCAAGGTCTTGAACTCTACAGTATGCTATGAATGGGGTCATGTCTATGTTCCCTCAGCTCTAAGTTCCCTCAGCTCTATGTTCCCTCAGCTCTATGTTCCCTCATGCTTATGGACATGAAGGCAACTTTAGTGTCATGTGGAATCTTTCCACGACCCCTCGGGGAATCACAACCCCTTGGGCGTTGCGATTAATTTTTGGGGGTCCCCAGATGATGATGATTATTATTAATAATAATAATAATCAGAATTTTAGTTAGGTGCACTGTGCACCTTTGTATGTCATTTCTCTACCGTTCTCGTGCTCACAGGAACAGGGTAGGGATGTTACAGTAACTAACACCACTCACTTTATGAAGAGAGTGGGGGTTATTAAATAAAGTTTGCATTAAAAGGCAACTTTTTTCTTGAATGCATGTACTGTATATAGGTTCTTAAAAGGACACGCACGCACGCACACACACACAGTGTTAGTTCTGTTGAATCATTAAGAATTATTCAAATTAATCACAGCTTCAAAATTAATTTAATCATGATTAATCACCGTTCAAACTAATTCTAAAATATCTATCTTATTTATCAAAATAGGTAATCTTATTTATCAAAATACAAGCCCCATCCTCCAGCTATACTCTATGGCTCTGGTTACAGGGAGACACACAGCTATGTCTCTGTAAAACCGTGCTCTACTGAGTTTTTTTTTTTTTTTTTCTTCAATGAGAAAATGGTCAGTCGGTTGAGTCAGTGTGCACATGTTTTAATCGGATTAATCAGAAACATTAATTAACTAATTAACTTGTTATTTTCAACAGCCTATATACCGGTAACTACAAGAGTTGTCATATTTGCACAATTCCATTAAAAAACTTGAACTTTCATTAATTATAGATTCAGTGCACACAATGTAAATGATTTAAAGTATTTATTTGTTTATTTTTACACAATTTTGGTTTCCCCACCAAAAACCCACCAAAACAGGATTTAAAAAATTAGAATATTTTACGAGACCACTAAAAAGAAAAATGTTTTAAACAAGAAATGTCGACTATCTGAAAGGTATATTGATGTATGCAGTCTATACTTGGTCTAGGCTACTTCTGAACAAATTATTTCATTAATGGGGCGTGCCATAGATAGGTGATCAACCTGTGGCACTGTAGAGGTGTTATGGAAGCTTTTGGTTTGATACTGGCTGCAAATTAATTTGTATTGTTCAGACTTATGTCTCACACCTTCCTCTTGACAATACAACCCAAATTCTATGTTGTGTTAAAGTCAGGACAGTTGGCTGGACAGTTAAGCACAGTAATACCATGGTCAGTACAGCAGCTAGTAGTTTTGGCTCTGTGAGCAGGTGCCAAATTGAGCTGGACAGGAAAATTAGCATCTCCATGACGCTTGTCAACATACTGAAGCACAGGGTCCTCTAAAAAGATGGCTGTGTTGAAACCACTGTCAAGTTTTCACTGTCAGTGGATCAACACCAGCCAATAACATGGCCTAGACTAGAGACTGGACTTGGCAAAACACATGATTTAGGCCATGTTATCGGCTGAAAACTTCAACACAGCCATCTTTTTAGAAGCTTCATGGAGATGCTAATTTTCCTATCCAGCTCGATTTGGCACCTGCCCACAGAGCTAAAACTATTCGTAACTGCTGTACTAACCATGGTATTACTGCACTTAACTGAGCAGCCAACTGTCCTGACTTTAACCCGACATAGAGGGTTGTATGGCCAAGAGGAAGGTGTGAGACATTGATGCCCCATTGATGAAATATTTGGACCCCAGACCAAGTATTACTGCATAGATTAATATACTTTTAAGATAGTCAACATTTCTTGTTTAATTTTTTTTAAATCCTGTTTTGGTGGGTTTTATGAGCTGGAAGCCAAAATTCTGTAAAATAAATAAATAAATACTTGAAATCATTTACAATGTGTGCACTGAATATATAATTAATGGAAGTTCAAGGTTTTTAATGGAATTGTGGAAATAAACCAACTTTTCCACGATATTCATTTTTTTAAAGGTAGGGGAAGTGATTTCACTTTTGTCAGATATCACCCAAAAAAAGTTTTTTTTTTCTGTTAAATGCTCTATTATAAGGTGTGCAGACTGCAGACCATATATGGAGTTTCGCCCTCCCCCACGTTAGCAGAGGAGGTAATAAAAGTTCCCCAGGTGGAGGGTGAATTCTCCTCCAATCGGGATCGAGCAGCAGGTTCACATAGTGTAGCAACTCTTGGGCGCCCCTTGTGCACCAGGCTGGTACTACACGATGAATTTCAAATCACTTCCCTTAGCTTTAATGCAGCTGGTGCCTTTTCACTGGACGAATTTCAGGTGTAGTCAACCGATCATGCTGGTGCATGCAACGATCTGACCGCCCATTGTTTTGTTCAAAATTACTAGCCCTGTATCTAACTCTCAGAGATACTTTCAGGGATTTTGCACATGTTCCAATTAATTAGACTTAGGATCTCTGGGACTTAGGATCTACGGCCAGTCCCCGCCAATCAGACAGCTTTGCTCGTCCCACTGGATGATGGGAAATTTTGATTTGAGGGTGAGTTTTAGATAATGTTAGTAATTTTAGTATTATTATTATTTAGTATTATTTTTAGTAATTTTACTTGGTTTTTGGCCAAGTAATTTTAGATCAATGGCAGCCCTTATTGGTTACCCTGATTGGTAATCTTCTCCCATTGCGTGCACCGATTCGGTGGTGTCCACCCAGTATTCCGACCTCCCATAATTCCGACCTCCCATAATTCTGAAAAAATAAATAAATAAATAAATAAGAACTTCTATACGTCCGACATCCCGTTTTTCCGACCATCGGAAGAACAGGATTTTGTGATTATGGAAGGTCGGAATTATGGGAGGTCGGAATAATAGTGTCAGCCCCTTACTCCTTTCTGGCCAAATCCATTTGAAAAAACGTCACTCCTGGAAATGGTACTGGGTAGACCTACCTCATCCTACTCAGCTATGGACAGTTAACACAGGAGTTATATGTAGGCTATTCCTTGAATTACTGGAAGCCAGTAAATACTTTGATGACAAATTATAGAAAAGCAGTAATTATTTAACTTCTGCAGTTGTCAAGATAATTTCACAAGAACACTTGCAACGAGACAGATTGACAGAATGTAATATAGAAAGTAGCCTGCAGTAATGCAGAAAGAGAAGTACATTCGATTTTTTTGTTAAGTTATATATTTATATTACAAGTTACTGCATTACTCAAACACTGTCAGTGATTAGGGTCATTTTTGTCATTCAGCTGCTAACACAGGGGTAGTATGTCTCAGGACACCCTCTCCACCACCCTGCAAACCAGGCTTCAAACAAACCTATCACCCAGCCCTAGCATCAAGAGTGTTGATTTCACATTTAACTAAGTGTACAAATGGATCAATAGAGTTGTGTGTTCAGTGCATATGATCAGCACACTCTATAGTAGAGATGATTCTTATTCAATTTCAAATAGCCCTACAAGTAGCAGTAATTGAACTCCCAAAGAATGGGTAGGCCTGAATTTCAAGTCTGCGCAGCAGTCCAGTAGATGGAGGTATTGCACAGAAGAAGAAGGGGACACCATGCTTCACACTCACACTCGCCTCACACATACACGCGCTCGCGCGCGCGCACGCGCGCGCACACACACACACACACACACACACACACACACACACACACACACACACACACACACACACACACACACACACACACACACACACACACTGCCTCATGCTGTCGTTGAACCAGCTGACGTCCAGCAGCTCCATTTGGAGCAGCAGCTCCTCACCGTGTCCCTCCTCCTTGGCTTTTTCATGTCAGTGCTTTGTAGGTCTAGACAGCAAAAGTTATTTTTACAAACATGAAGGTGGATGTTCGAAATATAGGCTACCATATACCATATTTAGGCTAACTAAAGTTAGTCTATTGTGTTTGTCAAACTCCACACTCCTCATATCCCCTTTTAAGCACAAGGGCTCTTTCATGTATCAAGAGAAAGTTGGCTGAAATTTTGAAAATAGTGGAGGTTGAACTATACATTTAGCCGGGTTTCATCAATGCACAGCTTTTCCTGTCCATAGATTATACAGTATATCCACACATGTGCATTTACATGGAATATTACAAATCTATGAATATTAATTTACATGTTTGTAGCCTAATATCTCATGCAGAATTTGCACAGTGCCTGCAGAATTCTTTGTCCAATCAGCAGACTAGTTTGGATGAAAGCATGTCTTATTACAGTAATATATAGACTTCTGTTTTCACTGTTAACATTTCTATTTGACTTGTGCAAGAGAAATGTATCTTATGTAAAAACATAAAGGTTCTTCTCATTCCTTACACACAATGTCATTATTTTTAAATGTTCCTGAAGTCATTTTTGGGCCCATTAACTAATGGCTTATACCTGTAAAATGATGCCTGTATCACGCCACAGATTTTAGATTTTTATTGCAAAACCAAGACAAACACACTTCAAGATACTAAAACAGGGTAGCAATTAAAAGCAAAATAAAGTAAAGCGAACTAAATCGATAGGCTATACACATCATTACAGTATGTTCTCTCATGGACTTGTGTTCAGTGTAATTGACACAAGATTACAACACATATAAACACAATCTAACACCACTGAAAAGTCCCAGAAAGTAAATATTATTTAATATTCAGTAAATAATAATTTTTGTGCAGGGACAATTTGCACAAACCAACACATCCGTTCCAATGCATTATGAGATTAAAAAATATGAATTTCAGTCATTAAATTGATGAAATTGATTACCAATTATGAGAAGTACACTAATACACTTGTTTATACTCATATTGAATTTGTTAAAACGTCACGTTCGGGTAAAAAAAAAAAAACAAAAAAAAACAATAATGCCTTTAGTTTACTCATAGGAAATTTGAAATAAGAATTGAATGCACAGAATATCAGAACACGAAGCACTTGTTGTCTCTGCTTAGCCGAATGCACAGGGAACCTGTTCTATGTGTAGTCGAACCCTAATGACAAATAAATGTACTTCTTCTTAATAATTGAACACCGTTGTCCTCCTGTTTCATTGATAAGTATTCAACAAAGGTAACTGAAAAACATGTTATTTCAATGTTAGGGATGGAGAGAAAAAATGTGCGAAGCATGGCACAAACACAGACAGAACACCATAAAAAAACTATATAGAATTTGTGCAAGATACCTGTTTGCACACACCAAAAATCTGTCAGTCTCCAACCCCAATGAAGCTTTATAGTCACACAAACCTTGATTAAATATGGAATGAATGGAAATATTGTCAAATCTTTGAAAATGAAACTGCTGATCATCAATAGCACATGCCCTCCTCAACTCCTACTACTGTACCAAACCAATCTGCCCAATAGTCCAGTGTTGGACTAAACTACAAGGAGAAATGAACATACATGTAGATGCCCAATGAGCAGACAAGCAGCAGGGCCAGATTTAGTAGCTGCCTAATTCTCGGAGGCTCATAGAGCACCTCCATGATGTCCCTCTCATTGCTCTTGTCTTCCTTTGGGGTGGTGATTTGAGCTTCCCCCTTGTACCAACAAAACCACTTGATCAGACGCTGACCCATACCCTGCTTTTCTTCCTCATCGATGAGCTCTACGTTTGAATTGCCAATCTGTTCTGCAGGGGTGGTTTCTGGGGTTGTCTCTGTGCCTGTTGCTAGTTCAAGACCAGTGGATGGGAATGGCTGGATGTCGACACCATCAAGACATGTCTCATCCAGGGAGAAATCGTTATGCGGGCTTTCATTACGATTGCTGTCCTCGATGCCATCTTGATCTTTGAGGGGAGACTTTTCAATGTTGCGCAGCCCCCAAAAAGTAGTGGTGCGAACCTGTTCTTCATCTGGTGGGGGCGTGCGGAGGCTTACCCACACAGTGACAAAGCCTGACACCCAAAACAACCCTGCTGCCACATACATGTAGTGCACATGCATGAAAGAAGGCCTATCATCTGGCTGATCACAGAGAGGCTCACGGTAGATAAATGCCAGGATCAGACGCAGAATACCTAGTATGAAACCTGTCATGCATCCCCTGAATGCACCTGTTTCATTGCAGCGTTTCCAGAACACAGCCAATAGGAAGAGAGCAGCGATAGGTGGGGTCAGGTAACCAGTTATTTCCTGTATGTAGAAGAACAACTGCCCGCCCTGCATTTCAGTGATGACAGGGACCCAGGCAATGCTAATGGCCACCATAAACACCACAAACAGTCTGCCCACAAACAGTAGCTCTTTGGGGGATGCATCTTTTCGAACACTCTGGTAGATGTCCAGGGTGAAGAGAGTGCTGGCGCTGTTGAATATGGAGTCTAAATCACTCATCAGGGCGGCAAACAAGACTGCCATCATCAGACCCCTCAGACCGACAGGCATCACAGACATGACCAGACGTGGATAGGCGATGTTAGAGCAACCAGCCGGTGAGCCACAGACTGCCATGCAGTGCTCTGGTCCAATGCAAGCAATCTCATCTGCGAATAAGATCCGGGAAATCATACCTGGGATGACAATTATGAACATGGGCAGGGCTTTAAGTAATCCAGCCATGAGTGTGGCACCCTTAGCATGACAAATGCTCTTTGCTGCAAGCACTCTCTGGACAATGACCTGGTCAGCACACCAGTACCAGATGGAAGCTGGGATTTGGCCAAGAAGGAACCCTGGCCACGGCATGTCTTCGTCTAGAGGTCCACGAAGCATGTGCAAAGCATTAGAATTTGGCTCGATGTCACAGGAGTGAGAATATGTGAAGTTTCCACTGGCCAAGATAGCAGAAACATTGGGGACAGCCTGCATGTACTTTGTCCTAACATTCTCCATCCCACCCACCCTAACAAGACTCATGGCCATTAAGCTGAGAGCTCCACCAATCATCAACACTGCCTGATAAACATCAGTGTACATTACTGCTGCAAGTCCACCAAATACTGTGAGCACTGCAGTCATACTGATCAGAAAGATGATGGACAGATAAAGGTTCCAACCTAGTGACACCTGAATGAACAGAGCTCCAGAATACAAGTTTACCGATATTTCGGTAAGCATGTAGAGCAATATAGACAAGGCAGCAAAGTAAACCCTCAGCCTGCTGCCTCCAAAGCGCTTGGCCAGATACTCTGGCATGGTGTAGACACCTGAGTGGAGGTACACAGGGGTGAAAACCCAGCCTAGTAGCTGCAGTATCAAGAGTACGTTGAACTCAAATGCTCCTACAGCAAATCCACTTGCAGCTCCCGAACCAGCCATGCCTACAAAATGTTCACTGCCGATGTTGCTGACAAAAAGGGATGCTCCCATCACCATCCATGGCATAGAGCGTGCAGCCAGGAAGTAGCCACTTACAGTGTTGCCTTTGTTCCTCCGCATGGCAAAAAACCCAAAGCCTAGCAGTACCACAAAGTAAAGTACTATGACAACGATGTCAGCGGCCTCCATTCTTTCAGGAGCCATTTTTCAGATTATTATAAGGACAAAATCAATGTTCACAACTGCCTCTTTAAAGGCATGTAAAAAACAAACAAACAAAAAAAAAAAAACGCTTTTGATTTTTATAAAAAGCAAATTAACAGAAAGAAAACTCTTCAAGTCAAACCCACAACTGCTCCAGTATAGATGCTTACTGTAGGTAACAGTACTTATAAATAAATTAGCAAAGGAAATGTTTGCTGGTGGGGGCTGTGGATTTTCTATTTGTAGAGGAGGATGCTGCAGGCCTCTGGTCTACAGTAGATTCAGAATATTCCTGCAAGACAGAAAAGACAAATAAATATATCATTAGTAAATGATGAATGATGAATATTGACATTGCTTCTTATATTGACAAACGTACTTTTGAAAGAACGACATTATCTTATACTATTATAAGATGTGGTGCAGTTCCCTACTATATACTGTAGCATTTAGAGATTGTGGAGGAGTTATTGTGGCTAAGCTCAATCAGGTGGCTGCAGGTCCTGTTCTCAAAATAAGGGTGAAACTCTGTCTTTTTCTGGGAATACAGTGACTCACCAGTTCCTAGTGTATCCATGCAGTCTAGGTGTGCCTCTGCAGAGGGCCGTCCCTTAAGTCACTGTTGCTCTGCGTGGACCGGTGTTGTGTGAGGAGAGGATTCTGGTGGTACACCAAAACTGGTGGTGGGTTTTCTGTATTCAGGGCATAGAAATATAAAGCATCAGCATTTGGTTAAGATGACAGCACCTGCACCTGTTTGTCCCCACAGTCGGCCATGTACAGAGTGTGTAAGGACCAATGCAATGTGACATGTCTTAGGCATGTCTGCCATGATAAGTCCTCAATTCATGATAAGTTCCCAAATTATGAAAAGTCATGATGAAATGTTGAAGAAGATTAGCTCTATTGAAGAGTAAAGAAGAGTAGTTTTATGGACAGCTTTACATTGGGGAAAATATACCCATGTACTGTAATTACTCGAATCTGGCCCAGTGAATTATTTTGCAATATCTGATGGATTGAAGTACAGAGACTCTAACCCCACCTGAAGAATGCTTTTATCCATGTTAAGAGTGTACTTAAAGCAGTATACTGTTTTACAGTGTTTCTCTCCATATCAAGGCCTTGAACTCCTGAAAGAAAGTGTTTACCTCACTAGTTTTCACTGCTCCACTGCGCTGTGCTGTGCTGTGGTGTGGTGTGGTGTGTTGAGTGATGATGACTCCCACCTACGGACTCCTCTGTTCCTGCATGGAGAGTATAAAAAATATTATTTTATACTTTGGCTATATACAAATTGGAAAACACTCCAGTGAAGTTAAATAAATAAATAAAAATACTTAAAAAATGTTTTTTACAATAGTATAAATGTACTTTACATTTACGACAGAAAAGGGAAAGGAGCAATAAAAGCTGTGATGACACTGTATACTCCTACAAACTACAAAAACACTCGAAAGTGAAAGGATTGCATGGCAACATACATTTCACTATGGCTATCTTCTGATTAAACACAGAACTATCACTGTACAATTATACCAAACAAGTTTTTATCCATTAACTGTTATATCAAGTTATTATATATGGTGTGTATACTTATACTGTATAATATAAAACAAACATTTATGCCTGTTTAAACCCTGTTAATGACCCTATCACATATATACATTTCCCAATATATAAAAAACATGCAATCTCACTGGAAGCAAATCAACTGTCATTGGAATAAAGTCATTTCACTCACGCGTTCAGTTGAAGGCCCTCTATTTGGTCACTGCTCCGCCTGGACTGTGTTGAGATAAGGATTCTACTCTGGTGCTTTATTTCCTGCCTGCATACAGAGGGAGAAAAACAGTATTTTATACTTTGGCGATTCAAACAGTAGATATACAAATACTCCATAAAAGTAACATTTAGAAATAATATCAATAATACCCAATAAATGTGTGCTTAAACATCCCTACAATACGTTACACATGATTAAAAAAAGAAAGCAGAAACAAGAAAATCAAACTGTAGACTCGTACTGCTACAAATAAACTACGAAAGGTTTGCTTAAAGACTTGAAGATGAAACGATTATAGAGAAACATACCCGTATAATAGTTACACTATGACCACTTCACAGTTTAAAGCGCATTTGTAATTTCAACTTTGGCAATGATGTGAGCACTGAATAAACTTACCTTCCCCGTAGGTAGGCAGAGTGGGGCACTGAGGATGGCAGGGAGTGGCAGGCAACACCATTAAAGCAGTGCTTGCATGATGACAACGTCATCACAGAGAGGTCCACCCCTTGGCTCCTAGCTCCCTTACTTACGGACCCAAAACTAAAGATTTTCTTTTTTGTTTTTTCCCCACAATTCCACTATGCTGTATTTTGAAGAGATATAGGAGGCCAACTTTGATAACAATTATAAATAACTAAATAACAATTCTTCCACATTTTCTGATTGTATAGATTATTGGAAGAATAAGTCATTCAATATGTTTAAGAGCATAAAAGCGGACAATTAAAATGTTTCAGAATAATGCAACTCTTGACAAACAAGGGTGACTAACTGCCTCTGGGTCAGAATGCCCAAATATAGAGTGTGTAAAGTGCAGTGTGGTGTGCTGCCTCCTTCACATTCACTAGATCCTGTGATTCTTCCATGGCCAGTAATAATTTTCCTGATGTTTACTAGGACTGTAGTAGAAAAAATAAATTGCTTTAAAAAGTTGTAAACAAATGTACAGTATGTTTGTCCCAAAACATTGTGTATGTTGTCATGATTTGTCATGACCAGGTTGGCTTTGTCTGCACTCTGCAGCGTAATCGTCTTTTATACAGATCATTTTCAAAGTATATGAGGAAAATGAATGGGGAATCCATTTCTGGAACCAGGGTGACGTTACGAGGGGGCAGGACTGCTTAGCTCTATTACTGTATTGTCTGTGTGTGTGTTAATTGAACAAGTTTCTCCCTGTCTCAAGTGAGGCCTTGGGGTAAAATACCCTAGTTTCAGTTTGGGCTTTGGAAGCACAGCCTTTCGTCCAATCAGGATGAGAAGGGCCTTCCTTCCACTGTAGAGTGTGTGCATGTGCACATCTTGTTACGGGATGTTCCAAATCAAAATCACTGAATGCTCCTTTAAATGAATATAACAGGCCCGAATGTAACCACTTGGGACAGGGCCATTGAAGCTTTGGTGCTGGAAATATTTTGCATATTATGAATATTTTATTAGCTAGTATTCATCACTGAAATAAACAAATACATCATCGAAAAGGTTGTTTATTTTATACATAATAATGTATTGGTCTTTACAAATGACCAATATTTGTAGAAACTCCCAGTCACTACATGAAGATGTAGAGTTAGCTATCCTGAGCAGGCTACAGGCCTACTCTTGTAACTGGAAGGATGCAGTATGTGTCTGTCTGCTGTTTCTAGTGAATTGTAACAGGATACACTATGTGGCTCTTCGTCAGCTCTTTCTTCATTCAATTGAATTTTCAGTTCAAATGGCTTTATTGGCATGAAAAAACATTTACATTGCCAAAGCAAAAAGCAGAATACAACAGTACAAGAATACAATCAATAGAAAAAAGTATGTATACATTTGAAAGTCAGAATCTTCAATAAATCAATTTCTATGGAGGCACTGTTCATTTAATAGTTATGGAGTTCTATAGAGATTTGGCCTTATGAGAACTAACGGTCCAGATACATTTGGTTACAATTGACCTGCTGTGGCCGGGTGGAAATTGATTCAAACGTAACAAGTTGGGTGACATGTTCACTTTAAATATGCAGGTGAAGCTCTGGGTTAGAGTTCTTCTAGTCGTCTAAAAGGAGGGGCCTTGTTTGGGACAGGGTTTGTCCCCTCAACCCAGAACGTAAAAATGAAACCAAATGGACCCTTGCGGGTCCATTTGGTTTCATTTTTACACTCTCAAGAGTTAAAATATTCATCATCTGAATTAGCCCAAGTCTACACAACTAGAAGATGTACAAAAGCAAAAGAAATCTTTAGTTTTGGGGTCTGTGGGGCTAAAATGTCCTCAAGTGGTGGTCCGTGGCTCAAATTCTGAAGAAATAGTGGTCCCTGGCATCAAAAAGGTTGAAAACCCCTGGTATAGAGTAAAGTGATACAACAGTAACATCATCTACCTCCATTCCAGGACCCATAGGGAAAGCTCAGGAAACACTCTGATCTGCTACCCACAAATGTTTCAGTAATTCAGAAGGGCACTATAGCTGATAAGACAGAAACTAACCTAGGTGTATGAATCAACATACAGTAAGTACGACTATATGTCATCTGATGTGAGGCATTATTTCCATATGGACATATTTGACATGTCCTATACATATAGAGTGGACATGATTGACATCAGAGTGAAGTGTTCTTGAGCAGATACTGAAACAGTCTCTCTGTGTATACCTGTATGTATGTATCAGCAGGGGTGTAGTGGAGGGGGGACGCGGGCGTCCCCCCCACTTAAATATTTTTGGGGCAAAAGTAGGCCTATGTTTTTTGTCTTGTCATTTACTTTTATGGATACAATCAGGCGCTGTAAACAGTCTTTCTCAATATGCTATACTTGTTTTAATAGCATTTTCAATATTTTACTATGTCATTAATATACCTTAGAGATGTTGTGTGCACATGGTAAAAAGTTCCCCCATTCTGTGTTTCCTAGAAATGTAGGTCTGAAAAAAACATTAGCATGGTGAAATACATCTGAGAGTGTACACTCTCAGAAAAAAAATGAAAATGGGTGAAATTCCCCTTTAAGAGGCGTCCCCCACTTCTAAAAGTCCCACTACAACACTGTGTATCAGGGGTTGTGTGTCTAGACTGGATCGGAACACTGAGCAGAGAAATGACCCTAAACTCACTCACTGTTTGTCACCAGGACCATGAGGTTTTATAGTGCTGTGTGTTGTTTTAATTAATACATTATCAAACTGTCCAATGTCAACCTCTCAGTACAGAAAGAAATATTGGTTTATAGTGACACTGTGAATGTTTTAAATTATGTACAAAGCTTTGTGGAGCCCAGTTTTGGTTATGTCATTATCAACAGTCAGTAAAGGACCACTTTGTGATCCCTACCTACTCTTACATGCCCCCTACTAATCTTATCATATACTGCGTATACGAGACACATCAGATCTTCAATGCATCACCATCATTATCCACTTAGGGACAACACACACCAATCACAATGCACACCCTCATTACCAGTTATCTTTGACCCTATACAACCATTGACAGAGGTATTAGTTACGTTGTACATCACCAGGGATCCTTAAGTTGGGCTAATGCATAGACATGCATAAACAGATATGTACACATGTACCAGTACCCATGTACCTTCGATTACACCACCACCACCTGACACCAAAAGATATCCATCACCAATCACCAAATTGAGCCAATCAGTGGCTGACCACAGTACTTGCACTCTGCTTGCGCAAGTAATAATGTATTGGTTGTCTCAAAGTCAAATGCACTACATTATTGTACATTATGTCAGCTCATGTCTGTTCACATTTACAAACTTCTAGCCATACTCCCTTTTCAGGAGCTGCAATGGTCTTTGCTATGGGGGTGGAATGTTGTTTAATCGATGATGTGAGATGTCATGCAGTCCATAAAACAGAATGGGTTAAACAAGGACTTAAAAAAAAGTATTTCTTTTTCATCTGAAGTCATAATACCCCCTTTCAAACACAAGGGCTCTTTCATGTTTCAAGCTCTTTTAATTGCGGGGAAACAGAGAGAAACATTGTATTTCTCATACTTGTTTTGGTCTGTTTTTTAATGTAAGAGATATTTTTCATCAAAAATTCTAACCTGGGTAAACTATGCGTTTACCCAGGTTTCATCCAGGTGTCCATAGATCATCCACACATTTATCCACAAATGCCTTCACATGCAGCATTACTATGAATACTAATTTAAATGTTTGTAATATCTCATACAGTACATGCCACTTCCAATATAATAGTACCTTTTCACTGCATGGTATGGCAGTCCTGAAGGCGATTCCCCACTCACTATTATTTGATATTTGGTACAAGCAATGCCCTGAATATAAGCCAACTTATGAATAGCTGCATCAGACCAGACAGTGATACTTTGATTGACATCCTTTTAACAAATGCTGTACAGAAAAAAATGCACAAAAGTCCACAGAGGCCTGCACACGGTCTGCACTCGCCAAATGAACTTAGGCAACATTTCGGTCAAAGACCTTCTTCATGCATCTGACGAATGCAGTACGCAAGTACAAAGCCTGCAGGAATGTTTTAAAATATTTAAACAGTAACATTTAATTGTACAAACATCAAGGCCCAGAAAGTATAGCTACTAGCTATTGTGCAGGAACAAATTGCACCCACCAATGGTGACAGTAGCAAAGAGGGTCAAGGCCCAGATGTACAGAAAGGAAAGATTAAGACCTTTCAGCTCTGATTTCACTGGAATTAATCAACAGAACACATGTATTTCAAAGATTGGTATGAAAATAGTCATATTTTGTTTTGTTAAATGCCACAGTACTACAGAGAACACTAAACAGATGATCTTTAGTTTTAGTCGCACACATGAACCAGCAGTCATGGGGGGATGCAAATTGAGCAGGTTGTGTCATACAAGTACCCGGGGATCGAAATGGCACAAATGGAATGTCCATGAGGATTACATGTGTGCTGTGCACAACGCTTGTAATTTCTCCGCTCAAGCTCTTTGGATGCATGGAAGTTTGGTTATGTCTGCCCAGTCATCAAGAATAGCCAAAATGAAAAACAAAAAAAGGTAATTGATTTTCAAGAAAAAGGTGGTTAGTTTGGCTAATAAAGTGTTGTCTGGTTGCTTGGCTCTCAGTGGGGTAGGAACTTGACTTGACCGTTTGTCTGTTACTAATAACTATTAATTGAGATTCTGTTCTCTTGGTGAATAATCTTTCATCCTGATGCATACTCTGCTGTATTTTTTAATACTTCCTCGGACTGCAATTTGCACTGTTTTAGCTTGTGATTCGCTTGTGATACTACCTTGCACAGTGCTGCAATTTGTGTATTGTCTGTGTGATTTTAAAAACATTGATGTAGGCTACTGTACCAGTGCACTTTTGCCCAGAATAGTTTCCCCTTGTACGACAATAAAGTATGTCTAATCTCATATCAGTGTAACTGGTGCTCAGTGTTGTAGTCGGACTTTTAGAAGTGGGGGGACGACCCACCGCACCCAGACACGTGCATGCACACACATTTGTGCGCACGTGTGCAACACACACAAGCACACTATTAAAACATATACTGTAATGTATAGCCTATTTAGAAACAGGGTTTACAATCCATAAAAGTAAATGACGAGTCAAAAAAACATATTTTGCCCGAAAATATATTTTAGATGTGAGAGAAGCCCCCCTCCACTACACACCTGCTGGTGCCACAATGATGTGCTGTATTTCTAGGGAGAGCTGGTTGTTTTGCCAGTCAGTCACTCTGAGGGCAGGGCCCAGGGGACATGCCCCCATGTAGCCTACATACTTCATTCAATACTGGCACCCGTAAAATCTGAACTCCCCACCCACCCCGCCCTCACTGTAGTGTTTGTTTCTATTGTTGTATTGTTTTTGTTTGTTTTGTTTTGCTATGATGATTGCTGGTTTGGCTCTCTAATATAGGTATAATTGTTATGATTAATTGAAGATGGTATACTAGACCCTGTAATATAAACAGGTGTAATGCTCAATTATTATGGTGACGTCACAGTTATTTTTTGTATTGAGTTGTGCTTGAAATTTGCTTTAATTTTGTTAATACACAATCAGAAATTCAGAATAGGCCACAGCATTAGCCTCTGTGGTGGCACAGTGACAGAGCTCAGTTCAGAGTATATCCGCCAGATGGCGCCCTCTAACCACAACCCTGATGCAGACCCGACTAGCGCAACACTTCTTAAAATAGCAATGGTTGGCTTATACTAAATTAATATAACAGCCCCGAATTTAATCATTTTAGGGCCAGGGCCATTGACCTTTTAGTGCTGTAAATATTTTTGAAAGCACAATAGGCCAAAATGCCAGGGCAATGCAGCAGGAAGGCCATTAGGCTAACAAATCCATTCTTTTCTTTTTTTTCTTTCTTTCTTTTTTTTGCTTCTTTCATCACCGAAATTAAATGGTTATTTTGCAAAATAATGTATTGGTCACTTGGTCGACCAGATGTTTCTCTTTGCGTGGGACAGTCCCACATTTCCAATTCCAAGACTTTTTAGGTGTCCCATAAATTGAGACCCTGTTTGTCCCACATTGTGACTGACAGGTGTCAGTGTGTCTAAATGGCTTAATATGCGGCTTTCTGTTGTCTCTTTTTTCTTCCATAGATGTGTTTTAATAACCCTTATGTTAGTGCAGTAGGCTATTTCCACACTCACTTCAGAGGGGCCACACTACAAAAAAGCACTAGATTATTCGCCAGGAGTTTTTCACTAATTTTGGCGCTAGGGGGTCTGGAAAAAGCCGAATATAACGACAAATTCCAAGTTGGCAACACTGGCTGCAGCCTCGCAGGCCGGTGCCTCCTCCTGTAGCCACGCCCCCTTTCCATCCACACCTGTTGCAATAATAAACTGCAGACTAGCTCCACGCAGCTCCTAAAACAAAGAGTGAATTAAACAACTTAATGCAACTTTACACCATTATGGAAGGTGATCGAGTGCTGCGTTTGCTGCGAAGTGAGAACTGCTCAGCCACAACACGAGTGTGTGTGAAAGAATAATAAAGTGTTTTCTGTTTTGGTCGTTTCGTATTGTTTTTGTTCTGAATCTGTAGGTGAGTTATAGGCCTTCGTGTGTGTGTGTGTGTGTGTGTGTGTGTGTGTGTGTGTGTGTGTGTGTGTGTGTGTGTGTGTGTGTGTGTGTGTGTGTGTGTAAAATGGGAAAAAAATGAAAATGAAGTACTGTGCCTCATAGCAGTTCATTCTTTACAGTGATGGTTTTAGTGAAAGTGATATCGAACATCTAGTCTATATATTGATTAATTTCAAGGTTAGTCCAGGTGTCTTATATGTCCAAAGTCCCTTCAGCTTATTTATGCAACATAAAACTAGCATTATGTATATGTCCTATATGTAGAATATTTCATTCTCCTGGTATTCAAGCATTAGTGAAGCATGCCGTTGACAGAAGTTTCTTTTCGGTCCTTTCTTACTTGAAAAGATGAATGTGTTTACTGTAGAAACCGACCATTGTGTGTATTGTGACAGGATGTCTTTATGTCACTGTACACTACCAGGCTGTGTGTTGTAACCAGAAAGATGGCTCTTGGTCAGCACTTTATATGCGTTCATTTCTTATACTCAAAACCTGTGATGTCTCCCTCAATCTGCTCCACAGGCACACAAGCCAGGATGATGATGACCGATCCCATACGCTCAAACACACACCTTTTCAGCCCTGATCCATTCTCCTGTGACATGCTGTGAATACCCTATACCTGCCTCAAATCCCTGACCTCTGCAGTCTGCACTATACACCAGAATTCTATGTGCAGTACTAAACTGAGTGAGAAGATGGCAGAATGAAGCTGATCAGTGCCAGTGATACGGGGAGTACTTGGACAGCTAGCCAGATGTATGGAGGAATGAGATGAATGAAGGACAAATCATGAACTAAGGAGAGCAACGTACCTGGCTTCAACTTACACAACTGATGAAGTCAAGCACAAGACATCTCAAGGTATTGTGTTTGTTCTTTTGCTGCTGCTTGTGTTGTGTGCCGTATGTCATTTAAGATGGTACTATTTCTGTCATTTTGGACCCATCATGACTGGTTGGGTGGCAATGAAACCTTCAGTAACGGTTTCTGGCCCTGAAATTGAATGCTGATGTGAGTCTACAGTTTGTGTTTTATTTTAAGTATTACTTGCTGTTAAAGGTCTGAGCTGCACGACAGTACGCCTATATGTGGCCCGTGGATCGCTTCAATAATCCGAAAATCCGAGAATTGAAGACAACAGTAGGTTCTGTTGTGGTTGCTGAGGTTCGGTGTGAGTTGGTTCATGACTTGCATGGTGGCAAAGAATAGCCTATTTAAGATTGGTAGAACGTCCAACCTACGAAGCCAGTAATGAATCGCTCTGTGCTCAATACATAAGCCTCGCGGCCGTCCTACCCTCTCCTACGATGGCAGAGCGCGGCTTTTGGCGTCGTGTTAACAGAGTGGACGAGAGCTATGCTGTAGAGGAGCGTCACCATGGAAACCAGAGATGCCAGTGAAAGAGGTGGATCCAGTGTGTCGCCTGCTTTCTTAAATTAACTATGTTGGGCTTCTGTTGCAACTGCGACGGGCAAAAGCATTGTCTGTTTACTGTTCTCGTCGCGTCCAAGGCCTAGACACAGAAACTTAAATTCCCTATTGTTTCTATGTAGGACCCCTGCCTCAAATAGCCGGTCATCCGTGACTTGATCTGTGTCATTGACCTTTAATTGGCTGTGTTTCTGTTGATCATTTGTGTAAATGGCCTCATTTATTTCAACAGACATGATGTGTTGACTGTTGATGTATGTATGTAGTCCCTCAGTGTGGGGCAGGCATACCCCAGCACTGTACTGAACATGTTCATCTGTACTGTTAACCTGACCTTCCAAATGACTCAGTAAGAAGTTTATTTCAGTAGAGCTACAAGCAAACAACAACAGTACAACAATTAAACAAATTGTTTCAATGCAATGCAGTTGTTCAGCTTGGTTTGGCTCCAGCTCATGAATGTATGTATGTATGAATGTGCGTAAAAAAAAAAAAAAACATAAAAAGAAACCCCAAAAATAAACCCCTTGGTCTATCGAATGGCTTTTGTAGTAGACTGAAATGTGGGGCAAAAGAGGCATGCTAGTGTACTTCCATTTAAAGGCAGGTGCTGAGCGCCAAACTAGAAAATTTAGAGACAAAGTAAATGTTTGCACACTGTAGCTGTAGCAATATGTTGGCATCCCCTGAGTGGACTGAAATCAGTGTGGGCCTCTACGTGACTGCACGTAGAGGCCATATTATGAACAGCAAATGAGTTTCTACAGTAAATGCAACCCCCTGCTGCACAAGCACCTCATTGTATTTATGAAGAATATGTTAAACATGTCATGAAGTATTTCAAACGAATATGATAATTCTATATCCAACAAAGAGACTCTTTTCCTGTGGACCAACTGTCCACTGACCACAAAACCTTGATTTAATTGGAGAGTGGACAATTTTAATAGATGTTGAACTCCTCTACACTGTCATTGATAAAATACAATGTGAAGTTACAGACTAGTCAATCAATCACACTTGTGATTAAAACAAATGCAGGACAATCAAAGTTCTATCAGTTTTGCAGCACCCATGCCCATGCATACTGTACTAATAGATTTTGCTGTTTTTTTATGATCTAAAAGACTACTCCGATAATTGGCAAAGAGTTACAATGTACTGTAGACAGACAGAAAACAGACAGACAAAGTCCAGACAGAAGGGTAATATGTGTCTCTATTTCATACAGCACTATGCTACAGGATCGTTTCCCACAATGCCAGTTGAGGAAGTTTGTCATAGATTTAGCAAAATGCCACTTGTTCAGTTCTTTCTAGAGGTTGTAGATGTGCTATTTTCAGTGTTTGACACAGGGTGTTCAGCGAAGTATACTGTAAGTCGATATTGCTTTCCCTGAAATGAGTTCTAAAACTGTTGTTTACAGCGACAGGAAACAGAGAGTGGTGGAGTGATATACTGTAGAAGTAGTAATCTAAATACCCAGGTCTAATGGTTTTGATCCTGATCGTCCAACTCGGTGTCATGCAGCCGCATTCACTGTCACAACACCATCCCCAAATCTAGTATAGATACTTCTGGCCAATGTGTTTTCCCCCAAGTATGAAGAGCAAACATACACATCTGTGCTAATGGATTCCTTATTGTGTAAGTATCTATGCATGTACACACACACACGCGCACGCACGCACGCGCGCGCGCACACTATTAAATAGTACTGTAGATCTGATGACAAAGTCAACAAACAGATAAACAGTGCATACTGTGTGCGAGTCGTCTCAGATTTTCACCTCGAGAATGCCCCATGGATGCTGCACACATGAGCACTGCCAAGACAGACTTGTCTCCAAGTCAGTTTATTTACAGTGTCTTGCTAAAATAAATGTAGGTTTTAATTAAATCAAGTCTCCTGCAGTGAAGTGATTCGTCTGTTTTAAGGCCACCAGTTTCTCTAAACATTGTGCTATTTGTTCAAATAGACAGTGTCGGGATATTGCAAATTTTCTGCTGCCCTCAGATAACCTGTCACTTTGCTAAGAATAGCAAAATGGAGACATTGTACTGTGTTTCCTATAAATGGAGGTCTGAAACAATCATTAGCATGGTGAAATACATCTTGATGACATCATCAAGATGTGTTGTGAACCAATGTGAACCAAATGGACCCTAGCGGGTCCATTTGGTTCAATTTGTACACTCAGAAAAAAAAAAGAAAATGGGTGGAATTCCCCTTTAAGAGGCATCCCCCCACTTCTAAAAGCCCCACTACAACACTGTCACCCCACCACCTCCCGCGCGCGCGCACACATGCACACGCACGCACACGTACACACACACACACACACACGCACACACACACATGCACACTCTGTGGGTTTAAGAGGTATACCAGGACATGTGGATGATCCTCAATGAAGTCATAACAAAAAAGATAACAATACAACAAGACAGCGAATGAAAAACTGTGCTGCATAAAAAAGGGGATTGGATTCAATTCTTTATTGATACCATAAGGGATATTATATCTGCCTTCAGCAGCCATTAAAAACATAAAACCGTGCCATACAAGCATTTTCTGGGAGCCACTGTCAGTTTTGTTTGGGTTTAATCTAGTGTTGCAAGATTGTTTGGAGTAAACCTTTTGGTTTTTACTTTGACAGTTGGAGAACACAGCAAACTAACTGAGGTGGTGTGATCTAATTCTACTCTTTGCTATTCTTCTGTTCGATTCTGATGTTTGGCAAGGCGCTGTGTTTATTCCCTGTCTGTTTTTTTTTCTTCACTGGACATGCTGATAGAATATACAGTAGTTAAATTAGATAATATATAGACCTCACCCCAAGGAGACATATAAATGCCTATGAATTAATTGTTCCATGTACAGTATGTAGACCCTGCATAGATTAATTCATAGGTGATATGCATTTATCAGTCTCATATCCACTGTTGATAGTCACATTGTACTTGTCTATCAACTGTGGTTGTGAGACTACATGCTGCACATTAGCCAGCCAACGGCAGTTGGCATCTGTACAATACATACTAAATATACAACAAGATGAGTGAAAATATACTGTCTATCAACAATGAAATGGCTAACAAGATTTATAAGAGGGACAATGAAGGTCAAATAAACGATCAGCATGATGAATTGGCTGTGGTGAGAAGCTGTAGGAATGGAAAAGGAGACCGGAATGTACACTCATTGCTTGATTCTCTCTCTCTCTCTCTCTCTCGTCATCTCTCTCTCTCTCTCTCTCTCTCTCTCTCTCTCTCTCTCTCTCTCTCTCTCTCTCTCTCTCTCTCGTCATCCTACTATTGCACAACTCAACCACTGTACATGCTGAGTTTAGACAGAAGGCCGGGAGGAGGTAAAGTTTTAGTTTTAGAAGAACCACAATTTTGTGTGCCGGCGTGCGTGCGTGTGCGTGTGTGTGTGTGTGCATACGTGGAGCTAGACAAAGCTAATGGTGATCTTCAGGGTGAGTTATGAGCTGCACAATGAAGTTTCTACACAGGCAACAGACCCTGTCTGTTTCATCCAGTTACCATACTTTACTGGAGTATTTCCAATGTCCAATACTTTTACTCTACTCCACTACATCTCAATTATTATACTTTAATTACTTTGTAGATTGTTTAGCCTACAGAACATACATTAACCACTTTGTTCCATTTAAAAATATCCGATGTTCAAGCTCACAATGCATGATGCTACGTATTGTGTGCTTGTAGATCTAACCACTGAAATGATTTTCATACTGTACATGTGAAAATTTGAAATAGGACATTGTGTATAAAGATACTGCTTTACATACATTTTGATGACAGTACTTTTGTACTTTCTATATATATTGTCATATTCCTATATTGCAGTATTGAATACTTTTATCGAAAAGTAATACACGTGAGTGCTTTTTACAGCACTGATAAGCACCACACACACACACACACACACACACACACACACACACACACACACACACACACACACACACACACACACACACACACACACACACACACACACACACACACACACACCTATGCAACACAAAGCCATTATACACCCATCAGGAGAGACTGGCCGCCAGCCTTTAACACCAAGTTGTCAGCCTGATGTCTCGATCCACTTCACACTCGCCATCCATCATAGTTCACCCCAGCAGCGATCAGTGAAACATATAATGACTGATCTGGGGTCAGAGCGGTGAGAAGTGACCCCTGGCTGTTATCAGAGGTAGAGGGGAAAAGGGAGGGGAGGGGCTGCACAGTTTAGACAAGCTGAAAGCTTTTCTTGAAGGGAGGTCTCTGTGGGTTTACAACCGCCGTGTCTGTCCACACGCCATAACTTACGCGATTTTGAGCTGATCGGCCGCACCACGCCCACAGGATTTATAAGGTGGCAAAGTTGTACATCTTAGGTTTATGATAATGCGTCTGCACATTTTCATGTGTGAGCAATGTGTGAAGGGGATGACTGCGGCTTCTACGTGTAGAAAGGGTGCAGCAGTAGATTTATAGGGTGTAGGAAGAATAGTATTTAACGTAATCGGGCACTGTAGTGTGGTGTAGTGTTAACGCTGGGTTGAGAGGGGGGTTGTGAAGGGGTGTGAACCACTGCACCTAGACAGTGAAATAACAAAGCAATGGATCTAAGTAGAGCGGTGCATGTCGCTGAGCACAAAGCCCACAAAGCATGGGCGGATCTAGGCATGGGCATGGGGGGGCAATGCCACCCTAAATACCCAGTCTGCCCCCCCCCCCCCCCAAACATGATGTCATGCAAAACAACCCAAGATATTTCAAATTAAAGTGCTTATATTTAAAATTATTTGAAACACTACTACTGCTACTAACTACAATTTTGGCACCACTAAACCAACAGCATTTCATCATTGAAAACAGAAAACTTTCTGAGTCAGACGTTTAGCTTTATTGCATGCTGCGTGTCTGTTGCAACTTCAACAACAACTGATGTTATTTTTTATGCTTTACTTGCCTAAAAAAAAGTCCTGTAACCGAAAATGGTATGGGGGCGGCTTCGTCACTGCGATGAAGCCGCCCCCATATCATTTCCTCTTGCCCCTCCAACATGTTCTCTTGCCCCCCCAAATGGAACATGTTACATCCGCCCCTGCCACAAAGACCATGCCTTCAGCAGTTCAGCTAAATAACTGTAGTTTTATCATTTAAAGAAACATGGGTCATTTGTGGGCAAATCGCTTGCATGGCATGCTGCGCGTGGGTTGTCCAAGGTCGCACTACACCCAAGTGTGGACTCTGTGGAGTGTGTGTCTTATGTTGTCTCGTGCTCCAGTTTTAGATAAGATTGCTCACCCAAACAGGTCCCAAGCAAGCACTACAGTACACGCAAGCTTGGACTGTGCAGTGACTGCAGTCTATGGCTATGCTGTGCCAGTACTATGTAGCTGCACCACCAGCTCAGCAGCATTGCGGTTAGTTAGAACAACACACACACACACACACACACACACACACACACACACACACACACACACACACACACACACACACACACACACACACACACACACACACACACACACACACACACACACACACACACACACACACACACACTCTCCCTGGCTGAAGACTGTCAAAATGATCAAGCACTATTTGGATTGTGGCTAATTCCCTGCAAAGTACTGAAGCATAATTAAGCGTAATCTTACAATTGCCATGTGCAATTTAAAGTTAATATTTACCAAATAGATATTAAATAAAATCACATGGAATAAAATATTACATGCAATGAATAGCACAATGTAGAGAGCATTAAAATATAGTGCAAGAGGATCATAACAATCAATTCTACTGTGTGGGCTCATGGAGTGTTAAATGATGAGACCAATAATGTTCACTTTGAGCCTGAATCTAGGCTTAAACGTGTATTTGGTAATAAATGTATATGATAATTAGTGTACTGTGTGTATATTGTACTGTATGTGTGGTCACCCTGGCCTAATGTCTTACATATGTCACCCTGGCCCCATCAGTTTAAGTCTGCGTGTCTGATAGTGATTACAGGGGTTATATACTGTATGTGCATCAGACCACTACCATGCTAGATGTACAAAACAGCTGGTAGCGATTTAGTTGAGCGGCAGGTGTGTGTGTGTGTGTGAGATGGAGAGAGAGAGAGAGAGAGAGAGAGAAAATGAGCCCTCTGTGTACTCGCATCAGCTACTGTGCTCCCATAGATGACTTGATTAATTTAGGGGTGAACTATTCCACCCTTTAGCACAAGCAGCCAGCAACTTATTGTATTTCCCACTGCATTTACACAGTAAAAGCTTAATGTTAATTTAACCGCGGCTAACAAATTAACCCTGAGGACCATACATCGAACATACATCATTATTGTTTTTTGTAGTTTTGTTTTTGCGTGTATTTGGGATTTACTGTTTTTAGTTTTACAGTAGTTAGAGATGGTGAAAGAGATGGTGGAAAAAACTAAAATGAAGATTTTACATGTCATTTAGTTGCATTGTGTGTGATAGTTTCAGTCAACATTCAACAAAATATTTGTTTCCCGTTTTGCATTTCGAATGAATTAATATACAGTATAATAGCCTGCCTCTGACCAGGGCCTGAACATAGGACTACAGCAGGGGTTTTTAACCTTTTTCATCCCAGGGCCCACCATTTATTCAGCATTTGAGCCACGGACCACCACCAATTGAGGATATTTTTTAGACCCACAGACAGACCCCAAAACTAAAGATTTATTTTGCTTCTGTCCATGACCTCACTAATCTTCTAGTTGTGTACCGCCAGGGTCCATTTGGTTTCATTTTTACGTTCTCAAGAGTTACATTTGGTTAAAACAACTTAGCTGGGGACCACCTGGAACCCTCTCAAGGACCACTGGTGGTCCCCGGACCACTGGTTGAAAACCACTGGACTACAGTACAGTATAATAATCCCATCTTCGCATGGTCGCACCTCTCGGAGGGCCCAGGTCACGCCGGCACAGCATCCAGCATTCCTGCAGGGATGCGTTGCATTGCCAAGGCTGAATCACAGCTGCAGCCAACCACACCAGAGAGGATCAGGATTAGGCCTCTGTCGTACACTGACGGGTCAAACGAAACCGCCAAACCGCAACGCGGCCTCCATGTTAATGTCTATGTGTGAGCGTGTGCGTGTTCCCGTGACGCTGGTGTGTGTGTGCGTGTGTGTACAATACCGGTATGTTGTGTGCATGTGTCTTGCATGATGAATACGGTCTCTTCTCAGACAAGACTTCCAGGACCCCGGCCAGTGATAGCTGCAGACCGCAGCAGTGGAGGGATCAGGGCCGTGGTAGTGATGCACAGTGGCAGCATTGCCCTGTACACATACAGCACTGGCTGAAACATGAGCTGCTACAGATGGCAAAGAAACTGCGTGCACTACAGCAGATGCACAGATGGCTGGGCTGCTGGTATTCAGGGCAGGAAGTGATACCGAAATTGAAAATATGGAAAGTTTGTGGAACGTTTCGAGGAGTGCATTACCGCTGCCACTACGGATACTCCCTTTGAATTAGGGGATTTTATATACTTAACGTGTCACTTGACAAAAGTGACTTTGATGTCTGCCCCTCCAGTACTACGCTGTTATTAATGTGCCATTTAACATGCTTTCCCCATGTAAAAACATAAAAGGTAAATATCACAGGCCTCAACCTCCGGCCACCACTGTTGATCAAAAGCAACGTGATTCCAGGGTTCAGCGAGTGACTAATTTTCTTACTGGACCATGACAGATTCACAAGATTGTTGACATCAGGCATTTGGCCCGATCTGTATCTGTATAGTCAAAGGTATGCCTCCAAGATTAGTTAACTGGATAAAAAGAATGTTTTTGTGTGAAGGGGGGATTATATTGCTGATTTCAAACCAGCAAATTCAAACGAGCGAATTTCACATTTTGATTTCACATTTTGAGCGATACATACAGTACAGTGAGAAGCCAGAAAAAGGTGGTGCAAAAACCTTCAGGAAAATTCACCTTGTTTTGCTGAGATTTGTGGTGAGACATAGAACCAACCCAGCAGAAGCTTGCTAATATGGTCTGACCTATAGTATACCCACAAAGGTCATGTGGATGTTGCAGACATTTTGCACACGGTTGGTTGTGTAGTGGAACATTGTGTAGCGGGAAAACCACTATTGGGTGTAAGACAGGCATCAGACGTGTAGGGAGGTTCCACATGGGAGGACAGGAATGAACTGCTAGTAAAAAAGTAAACTTCCTCCTAGTTCCTACAGTGGGAACACTTGAGATTCACTTATCGTAGGCTTAGTTATAGGCTCACCCCTTAGTCCATTACACTAAATGTCTGTAATACGTACTTTACTTGAGAAAAAGCACAAAAGTGTTAGTATCAAAATGTACTTAAAGTACCATTTGCATAACATCTTTTGCAAATAGCTCATCTACAAGCTCACAGTGTCAATGTCCTAATAATAATGACTCCAGCAGACAATCCAGTGCACTTCCCACTTGAGATTCTAACTCCCATTTCTGTTGACCTCTCTTGACCTCTAACTTGTCAGTAAATGACTAAAGGGATGGTCATCATAGGTCACTAGGTTATTCACTTCATGGTTTCTGAACCAGTGGAAAGTAAATTAAAATTAATCTGCATGGTCAGGGACCACATGCAATACCTCCACAGACCACCAGTGCTCCACGGACCCCCTGTTGAATACACATGGGCTAAATGTAGTAGAGTAAAAGTACAGTACAATATTTTTCTCTGAGATGTAGGGATGTAAACGTTCCTTAAATTTGAAACTCAAGTAAAGTACAAATACCTCAGATGGTACTTGTGTTCATGTACTGTACTTAGGTGCTTTCCACCCCTTAGTGCGTCTGGGTGACTTATGATTCCCTCTTGTTCCGCCGCCATCTCAGAGGAAGGAGAAAGGGGGGGATTTATCAACGTGTACATTCTTCATTTTACTGAACTTAATACAAGTCTGGCTATAGCCCTCTGCGCTCTAGCTGTCAAAAAGGAGAGCCCATAAAAGCTCGGCTACAGTATGCTCGTCCGATTGTATGCTATGAGTACTGTCAAAGTGATGTACAACTCCCAGAGGTGCACATGTTTCGTTGCCCCCTGATATATATGTGAGAGGGCAGACTGCAGTTGCCCTGCACACTTTAATTCACATGGATTACCCTCCTCTCCCACAACTCCCCTCTCCGTGCCCAGACCTCTATGTTCATCCCGACATTTGATGGTTTTGCTTTCACAACAAACTGAGATGTCGAGAAAAGTGCCCTACCAGTCCAGAACCGCAAAATGAACGAGGATAAATGGTTATTGACAAACGCCATCATTCACAAGCGGCACCCAATATGTTTGCGTCTGAGATACACGACCGTTCGCTGTTGGACACGCAGACGTTGCCAGCTGTCAAATCGAGTTACGCTCAACTCCGCGGCCCTATGTTCTCCGCCTGTGAGTTTTGACTTTCCAATGGCGCGCCTGTCAGTGCTATAGCTGCAGTTCTGACGAGGCATTCCTCAGATTTCTGTGCGCTGCTCGCCTGTGGTTGGAGATAGGCTTGGTACGGCTCTGCCCACAAGGGCTACAGCAACACAAAACACTAGAACGCTTCCATTGTTTTGTTGCGTGTTTTGTTCTCTCCGGCTAATCGGAACCATGTGCTCTCCCAGCGGAGGATGTGTGCTGAGCGCGCGCGCGCACACACACACCCACACACACACCCACACACACACACACACACACACACACACACACACACACACACACACACACACACCCACACACACACACACACACACACACGCCACTCTGGCTCAGAGGCCTCCGCGCAGCAGAGCCCCTCGCCCCGCTGTGCCATTAGCTTTATGGGTATAATTACATCTTTACACCAGAGTTAAGTGATGGCGCACATTGACAGTAGGCAAGTGGTCATGATGTGCTGAATCAGGGACCACCACACTGCCATACACAGACATCCCTGCTCAGGAGTTGGAATTGCTTGGGGGGTTGAGGGGGCTCTCTTTTTATTATACACCCCCCTCTGGTCATTCCTTTTAATGGCCACTGGAGAAATGTTTTATCCCTGCTTGCTTGAGCAGACTGAATTAAATGTATTGTATGCAGTATGTATTTCCTTTTGGTAAATGTAGACTACCTGATATGACTAGTATTCATGTGTTTGGTAATATCACAGTATGTTAACCACATTAACTCTGTTAATGTGGTTCCTGTTGTCCTGGGTCCCCCTATAGAGCAGATTTGGCAGATTGTGCCAGAAATTACCAAATGCATTGGGAGGTTGAAAGCTATATTAGATATTTGTCATTGGTTTGGTATACTGTAATGTGGTTTAGTTAGGATAATGCCCTGGGAGTATCACAATGCTTTAACAGACCTTAATGAGGCATGCACAGTTGCGTGCGTGCGTGCGTGTGTGTGTACTGCGGGTTTGGCTCCTCTGAGAAGAAGAGGCGCCAGAGCCCCCGAGAGCTTACTTAACTGTATTTAGCTTTGTACTCAGAGCCTCTGAGCTTACGTCAGCACCATTCCACTTTCGGAGGAGGAAAAGGGGGTTATGATTTATGTCTGTGCTGTGCCAAACCAGCGCAGGGACACCAAGGCCAGGGTCAGGCGGAGAGGAGGACCGGTCAGAACATCCACTGGCCAAGGTTGGAAGCAGACTTGATAATGGGGGGATTCAGGTCAAGTCCAAAGTTCAAAACCGACTGTATTCCAGTAACGCTGGTTGAGACATTCTGTACGTGTCCTGGGAAGAGGGAGAAATGCTTTTTTTTGCCAACTATACACTTTCACACAGTAGACTGGAACCCGGGAGTATTTAACAACTTAAACCCCGCCTTTGCTGGATGGTGTCTCCCAGGGCTTTTTCTCCAACTACACCAAACTGCTCCTCTTTTTATAATTAAATTTGTATCCCACAATTTTTACTAGATACGCTTTTATTCTTCATGTAGCTGTCAGGCTTATTTGTTGCAAAACAAATAGAAAATGGAGCATTACTCAATGATAAGTATCCACTTATTTACCCAAAATAACTTATGAAATATTGCATCCAGTAAAATGAGGGAATTCAGCTCATAAAGCTGTCCGGAGTCTGTACAGTTGTTCCTTTAAAGGAACACCCTGCCGGTATGGATGTCATTTGTCAGACATCGGGACACTGTCACACAGTCCAGTTCGCTTTATGGCGACAGAGCAAACATACATCATGCACAGACGTATGGCTGTCCCAGGAGCATCCACAGACAAAATCACTGAGTGTAATAAAGTACAGAGCATTTCTGAAGTCAACACTTTGTTTATCCTAATAGTGACTGGTAGTGAGTGTGTGCGTGTCTGTGTCTGTGTTTGTGTGTCTGTCTGCACGTGCACACGCCTGAAGTATGCTCTGTGGTCTGCCAGTGTGTCTGCCCATAAGCATAACTCAGATCATTCATTGATAAGAGCCAGAGTGTTTTCCGTCTCGCTCTATGGGCCTTTGACTCTTTCTTAACTTATGCTCCATCCTACAGTGGTGTCGTGTGCCAAAAACACTCGACACACAAGCTCACGACACATCGCGATCGGCTATGTACACCAACGTATAGATCGGCCTTCTAGAGAGTCCCTTTCCTCTCTCTCTCTCGCTCCGTCTGTCACTCCTTTTGTACCAGGTCCGAGAACCAAGCGAGTGGAAGACCATAGTAGGCTTCACGGGCAGCTCTCTCCCTGTCACGGCTTGGAGTGGTTGATTTACTCCAGGATGGGATCAGAGGGTGTTGAGCCCAGGCGGGGGAACCCCTCACGGGGCAGGAGCTCCGGATCAGACCCTCCTCTGTCCCAGGGGTCATAAATTAGCCCCTAGCTTTTGTTAGCCGCACACTCCAGCCCTCCTGCCCCGCTCTATACCACACTTGGCCCTTTATCCCCACAGGCTTGGCCTCTGTCCCCCCTGCTCAATCTGATTAGAAGCATGCCTCGCGCCGCGCAGCCGCAGGCCCGCAGAGCCAGGGGCTGTTTGATGCTGGCCCTCACAATGAAAACAGGAAGGGGTAACAGGCTGCCTGTCTGTCCCGCGATGGGCCGGACTGGGGAGAAACAGCCGTCATTCTTCACACTTACCAGTTATTGTGGGGTACTGTGGTGCGGATGCAGGGGAAGCCTTTTCACTTTATTCAGGGAATGATGGCTAAGTTTTACCCCCCCCCCCCCCAGTTACATTTTGGATGGATTTTGACACCCATGCATGCATTTAAGCTCATTTTAAACCATCTGTAGGGGAAGTCTGATGAGGATTAATGACCTGACGAAATGTGAAACATGGGCAGATCGCTCAATCTCGTTATTGGACCATATCAAAGACGCCTGCCTCTCTCGAGAATCAATTTATAATCCGTGGCCTCACAACTATTTCCAGCTGTGCCAAAAAAATGATGTGTGGGAGGATATGGCTGCATGCAGTCCTGTAAAATAAACCTGTACGGTACATATTTTTACAAATATATGAGGTGTTGCAATTGGTGATCTGCGCAATATCAAGTCCCATTTAACCAGTTCAATGGTGCTTGATGATATACTGTATATGTATTTATTCTTGCTTCATGTAGGCTACTTTTTCCTCGGTCTGTGTGCTATAGCTTTTGAGTCTCTCAGCGCTGACTTGGCTAGATGCACATGTACATCAGGGCCCTATTACAACAACTGTATTATGGATCCCATAAATGCTTAGAAGACGTACATTGAATTAGTGGCTTATGCACAAACACTGTCCATATCCCTGCTTTGGTTAGCCAAGTCTGACTGGGATCAGGGATTGACTGTTATCTGACCTTTTTGGTTTACCGTTTGAAGCAGCGAAACAGTTGAGAGCACACATGAGTACAACAAAACGAACTCAAGTAAATATCCACTGTGATCCTCCTGAGTGCCAACTGGACCATGTTTCACGAACTGTGTTGAAAAATGAACTGTACTCCAGGCCATCCAGCACACGCCATAGACCCAGATTTATTGACCTCCTGTGGTGGAGCAGCTTGCCTAGGGGGCCGGAAGGTTCCCAGTTTAACCCCAAGGCCCCTTCTGGCTGCATTAAGTGTCCTTGAGCAAGACACTGACCTAACCCCCTAACGCGTTCTACACCTGGTTTGAGGATGTGTAGGCTTGTGATGCCTCTACTGAGGGTGAAGTGAAGTTAGACGAAGGAAACAGGGAGGTGGCGACTGACACGCATGCAGCAAAGGCTCTTAATTGGGTTTGGGTCTCGAACCCGCAGCACGCTGTCAGGATGCTTTGGAGCCAGTGGTCTTGTCTGGGCCTATTACCATAGTCGTAGTATAGTCTTGTGGATCATGTTACACCAACATTTCACTGCTTGTACTGTACATGTTTGAGCGAGTGACACATAAACCGCTGTTGATTCTTGATTCTAACTGCTCCCAATGAGCAGGTTGGTGCCTTGCTGTGCCTGTGCGTGGCTGGAAAGACTTGAAAGGCACATGCACATAAATGCTGTGCAGTCTGTTTGTTTGTAGAGTTAACACAATCAAATCCAGAATGAGGAACGTCATTATGAAAATCAGATACTGATTCTGGAATAGATAAAGTGCCATACTGTCACCATGTACGGTGATGTGAGATTATCCTTGTATGCATTAAAGGGATAAAAATGTTTGTTTGTTTGTTTTAGTTTGTTTTTAGTCACTGTTGAGGGATTTTGCCTGTTTTCTTTGAAGCTCAAAAGGCCTCAGAACACAGAGAAAACCCCACTTCAGTGTTTAACGTTTGGTTTGTGTGTAACTGAGGTCATAAAAATATAAATAAATGAAAAGTAATGACATGAACTTGAAAAACATGGGCAGGAGTGCTCAGCACATGCACATCAGCTGCATAAAAATGAAACCATAGAATTGCTTGTGCCTCTATTTGACTTGACTCTGTGCCACCAACCACATCCTCTTACAGTTTATACACATGGATAGAAGCGAGGGATGCCATGTAAACATGGATGTTCTACACCTCTGCCCAGTGCCAGCCATGTCCCTCTGCGTCCGCACGCGTCCCCTACCCTTCAGCACAGGCATCCTTCCTCCACGATTGTCCATTGCTTCCTGTTCAAGTTACCTTGAACAGGGAAGGGAAACCAACACAATCAGACATTGACAGACAGATAATAGTCACATGAAACACTTAAACACTATTTTATGCATCTCAATATGACAGCCATTATACTAGGTTGAAACTTGAAAGTGATTTTGAGTTTCAAGTTTAGATATACTAGCAGTCAAAATCGTTCCTGTGACCAGGAGTCCTTTCATACACTATGAAAGACTTTTCCCTTTCACTGAATGTACTGTCTACCAGTGGTTGTACCAGCATAGATGTGTGCATAATATGTATAATATTCCATCTTCAGGAACATCTGCCATGTTGAATTGAAATGAGATGTCCCATGCCTAGCCGTATTGTTATTTTTTATCGTTTTGATTATGCATTTTCTTTTTCCGGAGCCTTAGGGGGGAGGTTGAGGGGGGACTATATGTTTCCTATTTGCTTTTATATTGTGTTACATATTTTTTATTAATTTATCTGCAAAATAACGGAAAAACAAAAAGACAATAAAAGTGGTTTGTCAACAGAATCTAATTTATTTGCAGATTGAGACTTAAGTATCTTATACGTATTCATGTGATGCAATGTAAGCTGCACCAAATATAACTGGAAAGCTATAATCTGTCAATAATGGTATGAATACAATCTCATTTAACCATTCTGTTCCATAACATATGCCAATACAATATAACTATTACATCTGCAGTGGTTACTTGGAGTGTTAGTGTCTTCCTATATAAGACCCTGGTGACGGGTATACGGCACATATTGGACTGGTTGACAACTAGTACTCCCCAAAGCTTCTAAGTGCAATATCTCCCCCTGGCCAAGACAGGCATTCTGTCTTGATTTAGTGGTAGATGTTTGGGAGACCACCTGGTCTCAGGAGTGGAAGGTTTGACTGCCGGTAAAGAAACAAAACTTGGACTGCAGTGCAGCCTTCAGAAGCAATACTGCCTATACTCCGCCATATGACTTGCCATTAAAGGAAAGATCTACAACCCATGCATGTAGATCAGTTGTTTTTGGCAAGCGGCAGCCTTGTGCAATGGTGTAGCAATAAATTTAATTGAATTAAGATAGCAGCTGTCTCGTCGTCAAGCTGTGAAAAACATCCTCGGTTATAGAACGCCAGTCCTGCAGCTACTTAAATGTTTTGCAATAATTCTTCTTGCTTGTAAGTAAACATGGCTGTTTTGCCCGCCGACATCATTAATATGAATTTAGCGTGTTTTGATATGCTCTCCATGGTGCCTTTCCGATGGTGCCATAGAACACTGAACTTCCTCATGTCAGACCTTGTGACACCATTAACCATGATCCACTGGCCTGTAGTTTTTATTTAGCAAAACATACATAAGGTCATACAGTATTTATGACCACCAGGTTACTGTGTTTCCTGTTGTACTGCCAGCTATTGTCCGAGCCTCAAATGAAATGATCCAGAAGGGAGTGAAGAGCCTGGTTAACGGTGGTCTTGTTATCTTATCATTATGTTTAGGATGGCTTGAGGGGGGAACCCCTATAGCTGAGGTCAGCAATTCAGGGTGAATACAGAGAAAAGAGCATTTATGGCACAGTTTACGTTCATTCAGTCAGCTGTACTTTTGTCCTGCAGACATGTTGACGAGACTTAACTAAGCGCCACCTCCAGTGAGGTATTTGGTCAAATAATGTTGATTGAAAATTACAATATTGCTGTTATGAGTAACAGGAATTCAGGATTTCACTGTGTGGCGTAGTTGGTTAAAGTGCCTGTCTTGTAAACAGGAGATCCTGCGTTTGAATCCCTGCGGTGCCTTTCCAGTTTCCAGGCAGATAATGGTGTAGAGCTGCCTTCCTGTTTCATGGGGTGCCTGGTGGCCCGGCCACAAACCATAATGCTTTCTATTGAGCGGGATGACCCTGGGTTCGAATCCGACCTCCATCTTATTCTTGCATGTCTCTCTTTTTCTCTCCTTGGTTTTCCTGTCTCTCTGCATTGACCTATCTGAAAATAAAGCATAGGAATACAGGAAAACAGGAAGTGTGTGGTGCTTTGCTCGTTCCGCGAGGTCACTCAACTTCAAGTGAAAGATGTGGCCTTAATGTAGCGTCATCCGCAAGCTCCCAAGGAAACATTGTCACGCCAGAAATGAAAGGACACGGGACCTTTGATTCCACTTTATACGGAACACAGGAACACGCGTCACCAGGCAAGCAAACAGTTCTGCAACTCCAGAACTAATTATAAAATGGTGTTATTTTGTCGTGTCATTTCATCACTTTAGAGTCCACAGACAGAAATGTAGGCCCCCACAATTTTCAAAAGCTTGTCCCTGCCAGCCTGTAATGGAATGTCACTATGTAATATGTCATTTGTCATTCAAGTTTTTATTGTTACATCTTATACACAAGCAGTGCACACATGAGTAAAATTCTTTTGTTTTGGATCCTCGAAGTCTAAAATGAGGCTGCAATAGTAAAAATAACAAGGAAATAAAGGGCAGCAGCAAAGCGGCAAAGTATGTACAATAGTCAAAGCATATGCTGAGGCAATTGAATGTGCTGTGTGCATGGTTCCTTCTAAATATTATCCATATGTGTATGACGCATGTATAAATATATATTTGGTTATTGTTCTTCCTGGCATGGTTGCTCATTCAGTGGCTATTTTGTATCATATTGCCAGAGGCTTAGCTTTGTGGCTATAATATGGAGCCACTCACCGCATGACAGCATCTGAAACAATCATGTTTGAGGTGTGTCTAGGGCAGTGGTTCCAAAACGTTTTACCTTGTGACCCACAGTGTGTTGCGTCTACTTTACCAGCCAGGCTAGTTTGATAAGCACAAGCTTTGCTGACACAAGATCCATGGTTTATGGCCCAGATGGAGGGAGGCTCACCTCCACTAATGTGGGGGTTGAGTTCAGTTACAGTTCTACACGAAGACGTTATCCAACCAGCCAGGATGCTTTTGGTGATGCCATCTCTCACCAGACTTCTCATGGGCTTCCTTCCTTCATATGTATTGCATGGCAGAGCCAGATAAGAGCTGTTTAACATGGTGTGAGGTCGCACCTGTCCATTAGACCCCACACTTTAGTTCATGTTGGAAAATATGTCTCTCTGACAACTACTACATTGCTAAAAGCAGCTGATTTAACGAGGAGCGCATCTGTTGTTTAGAATACTTTCAACGAAAACTGACCACTATTTGGCCCCTAGAGTGAAGAAGTGCAGATGTTTGCTTATGGATTTGAGCTTTTCTGGTGTTTGTCAGATGTTGTGATAGGTCTATACATTAAGTGACATGTTTTAGTTTATCGTTTGTTATTTCTAGTCACTGGCAGTGCAGGGAGGATGCATATTGCTTACATTCTGGCAATATGGCGTCTGAAAGTGATACTGAAATCAAAACAGCACTTTTATCAAAGTGCTTTACAATTTGTGTTACACCAATAGTGGAACTGGGAAACAGTCAGCCGCTTTCTAACTCATGCCACTGAAATGGCAGTTTTTGTTTAGCTCTGGTTTGAAGGTTCAAGATTCATTCAGCCTTATTTCTGTTAATCTCATCTACAAGGGTACAATTCTTTGCTTTCTGGTTCCTCAGCAATTTGCACAATAACATACGTGTGCACAATATTTGCGTGTGCAATATTAGTCTGTAAAGTGTCTTTGTGTATAATGAATTTAGGTAGCTACAGTCTGAGAGGAGAGGAGTGCATGCATGCATGCATGACGTGTGTGTTTGTGTGGTAGGCCACAGAGGTCTACAGTTACTAAGGAGAAAGTAAGGAGAAAAGACATTTATACTGAGTGGGTGATATCAAAAGTCCAGAGGTCTGTCCATGACCATAGTAAACTCTGGCACACACTCTATGATGTAGGCCTGTGTACCAAGATATTTGAGTCGTTTTGGGAGTGCTTGTGTTAATCATATGCATGAAATCCTGACATATGGGAACCACATGGTAAACTGGAATAGAGCAGTATAAACTATACCAAATCGAACACGTAGCATTGTTTGTCTTGGGAAGATGGGGGTCCGTTTTTCTTAAAGGACCACTTCACCACTTTTTTCAACCTATCTTCATATAATCAGTCCTCACTAATGACCATGATAAAATGTTGTTGTTTTTTACTCAGTCCTGTGCCTCATGGGAATGCTGTGTGCAGTTCCGAAAACTGTCCCCAAGTGACATCATGTCATTCATCATTAGGCATTTTTTTCTTAAAACAAGTTGTTTTTTTTACAAATATATTTAGATTTTTATTATTGTGATAATGATAGCTTCCTATTTTCCTTTGCAACTTTATTAGAAATGATTACAAAGTGTGCTGTTTCTATTAGCTTGGTGATGTCACTGGTGGAGGGGTTTCTGAACTGCCCACAGCAGTTTATGTGGGATTTATGTGAACAAACCGTACATAAGGATGATACATGCAAGAACATTGTTGAGTGTTGGTTTCAGTTCATTCGTGTCTTTAGCAGTAATCCCTCATTCATGCTCGGTTGTACTACAACACTGTCTATCACACACTACGATTTTGCTTTGTGAGATGTAGATTGGATATTTTTTGACAAGTGACGCCATACGACAAAGTATGAAACAGGCCAGGCATTGCTTTATCTGCATTTTCACACTGTTCTCCTAGTAGAGAAACAACACGGTCTCCTCTCCCAGGTATGTCGTTTTTTCCCCGCTGTGATTGTTGTTGATTCAGCTGGGCTCAGTCAAGTGCTGCAGTTAAGAGAGGACCTCTAATTTGTTCTGCTGTTAACTAGGCTACCGGCCTTAAGCCCTGTCTTTATTATCCTTAACACTTACCGAAGGCCACTCTCCGGAAATAGAAGAAGCATGATTGTAGTGTAGAGTAAAAGTGCAATATATTTCCCTTTGGGGTGGATGTAGTGGAGTAGACGTAAAATTACTGAAAACTGAAAGTGCTTCAGTAAATTAAGAGGAAGTCCTCAAAACAATGTAACTTAAGTACAGTACTTAATAACAGTAAGTGTACCTAGTTCCCTAACACCACAGTCACTCTCAGTCTCTTTGTCTGGCTTTGTCTTTTGTCTCTCTTTCCGTCTCCATCTCAGTAATTCTCTCTTTCTCACCGGACCTCTCCTGCTCTGTCTCACACCATCTCTCTCTCTCTCTCTCTCTCTCTCTCTCTCTCTCTCTCTCTCTCTCTCTCTCTCTCTATTGCTTCATTGCCGTCCCTCTTGAGTGAATGCACGTGAATCCTAGAGCCTGGTGTTTTCAGAGCCCCTTGGTGTGAGGCCGTAGGTCAGTGAGGCTCAAGGGCCCCTGCAGGCCAATCCTACCCTGAAGGGGTTTTGGGTTCCGGGGGGATGGGGAAGCCGTCTAAACATCCTCTTTGTTTCCGTAAGGCAGTGTACTGTACTGTATATCAGTCTGGAAGTCAGACGTGTGTGTGTGTGTGTGTGTGTGTGTGTGTGTGTGTGTGTGTGTGTGTGTGTGTGTGTGTGTGTGTGTGCGTGTGCGTGCGTGCGCTGAATATAATATTGAAAGTCGTGAAGTCAGTGACATGACACTATGAATGCTTCCCTTAATCCAGGGGAGCCCAACCAGTAGTTCGGGATCTACCGGTAGATCTCGGCCTGATCACAAGTAGATCTCGGGAGATGTGAGAGGGAAGAAAAAAATGGGGTGGAAAAGAAAAAAGAGCGATTTTGTGTGTGTGTGTGTGTGTGTGTGTGTGTGTGTGTGTGTGTGTGTGTGTGTGTGTGTGTGTGTGTGTGTGTGTGTGTGTGTGTGTGTGTGTGTGTGTGTGTCTACGAAGCGGCTCATTTGGAGGATTGTTGTCTGCTGTCTGTGAATTATGACAAATCCAGCGGAGCGTCAGTTCATTGAGACACGGAAGGCAGATGGGTTGCTTATCATTCATGAACCTGATGTTCATGAATTCATATGTCATCGCATCCTCATACTGTACATACACTCTTCTCTACCTAGCACAGCCTGTCCCTTTAAATCAGCAGCCCCTCCGGTCCTCTCTCTCCTCATGCATTCGCTCGAGCATCTCATACACGCCCATTTTCCCAGAGTCCAATTCAGGCGGGCTTCTTAAGCAGCCTCAGTTCTCTAGTCTCTCTCATGCTGAACTGTCACACTGCTCCAGCCGGTTAAACTTTCAGCCAACTACTGCACGATCCCTGTCAGCGATCTACCCTCCACCAGACCACCACACCGGATCACCACGTCAGATGACAGCAAAGGTGAAATTTTTATTTTCACTCACCCTCCTGCTGATCCTCACCATGGCCCACGTCGGACTCCAGGAGGACGATGAGTACTACGGAGAGGAAGAGGAGGACGAGGAGATCATCCCATCAAGCCTCCTCGTGCCCACCGAGAATCCCGATCAGGAAGAAGATGACGGCGAGCTTCGCGGCGAGGCGGACAACACCCAGGCTGTTCGTCGCCGCAGCGTCCGCTTGGCGAAGAAGATGCCCCAGTCCATCAAGGATTGGCCGATGGGGAAAATCCTGGAGGAGCTGTTCAAAGCCGGCGTCGCTCCTCCTGCGGGTCTCTCCCACAAAGCCCTGTTCCAGTTTCTATGCCAACAGCTGGAGGGCGGCTCCAGCTCGTCCATGCCCGATGACGCTCCCGCCGCGTCTCTCGACTCCGCCCCTCCGAGGAAAGCTAAAGCTAAGTCCAAACACATTGATTCTGTCGTTCAGCCTGCTGCAAAGAGGCCCAGAGTTCAGCCTTCCGCAGGTTCGGATCCCCCCGCCGCTGATGCTGTTCTTCATGCCCTGAATAATATCCAGGTTTCGTTGGGACGGATGGAAGCCCGGATCCAGACGCTGGAGAGTGGTGCGGTAGCGGCTCCAGCGGCCCCAGGTCCCTCTCCATGGCAGGCGCAGCCCAGTGACGTCATCACTCCCGGCCCGGTGACTCGCCCGTCGATGCCGCTAAGGACTCTGGGATCTGCAGTCCTAGCTCCAGCCTCCGGGGTCCCGTTCTTTTCGCCTGCAGCAGCAGTCTCCCCGCGTCTCCGAGCTCAAATCCTGGCAGGTAATGATGTTAACTTGGTTAAAATCCTGCTTTGCTCGTCTGAGACGGGGCTCGGAGAGAAGAGGCTTGTTGACTGTGGGGACGTCACGGTGTGTCTGAAAGACAGCGATGCTAGACTGTCTAGGAATTTAACCATGACTGAGTTCAACGTTTCCTTCGGTGTCTATAGAGACATTATATGCGAGGAGTTTCCAGAGCGCAGGGCAGAGCTTGACACGTATTTGGCTATTATTTCCGACCTGTCCCTGACATATGGGGGAACCTTGTTTTTTCAATATCATTTCACTAGTGACAGACCACACATTCAACCATACATCGTTAACCGTTTATTTAGAAAAGAAGGGTGGATTGAAAGGCATGATAGAAATGGAAATTAGATGTACATGAATGATATGGAGGGATGAGGACGATGGGGTGAGGATGATGGGGTGAGGGGGGGTGAGGATGAAGGGAATGAGGGAAGGATGGAGGGCGGAGCCCTGGTAGGGATGGGGGAAGGATGGAGGGCGGAGCCCTGGTAGGGATAGGGGTGAAGGGGAAGGGGTGTGGTCTTGATGGTAGATGGTTCAGGCTCCAATGGGGGTATTGGACCCTGAGTATTGGCCTGGGGTCCGAAGAGCGAAGCGTCCGTCTTGGTCGACGTCGGAGACGGCACGGTCCGTCTTGGTTGACATCAGAGACGGCACAGTCCGTCTTGGTTGACGTCAGAGACGGCCCGGTCCGTCTTGATTGACGTCAGAGACGGCACAGTCCGTCTTGATTGACGTCAGAGACGGCACGGTCCGTCTTGATTGACGTCAGAGACGGCACACTCCGTCAGTTCCAGACCCCCATGTGGAACCTGAGAAGAAGAATAGTTTTAGTTTGATTGATTAAGCGAGGTGTGAAGGAGACAGAGTAAGAAGTTAACATGGAAAAGGGGAGGGTGGGAGGGATACGAAGAACAAAGCACGAATGATAGGTAGACAAGGCAGGTATATATACGTAGACGAAGGGGAGGAGTTTGGGCGGAGCATTAGCGGTTACCATGGTAGTTAAGTCAAGGGGAGGTGTTGATCAGGTTACCATGGAGATCAGGGTATGTTACAGAAGTTAACCAGGAATGGCGTGCAAGGTATGATAGAGAGACAGGGTAATAACTATTAACGATTATTCTTTGAAGTGTGGTCTTCCTCCTGAACATACGTTGTACCAACTCCATTTCACTAGTGACAGACCACACATACAACCATACATCGTTAACCGTTTATTTAGAAAAGAAGGGTGGATTGAAAGGCATGATAGAAATGGAAATTAGATGTACATGAATGATATGGAGGGATGAGGACGATGGGGTGAGGATGATGGGGTGAGGGGGGGTGAGGATGAAGGGAATGAGGGAAGGATGGAGGGCGGAGCCCTGGTAGGGATGGGGGAAGGATGGAGGGCGGAGCCCTGGTAGGGATAGGGGTGAAGGGGAAGGGGTGTGGTCTTGATGGTAGATGGTTCAGGCTCCAATGGGGGTATTGGACCCTGAGTATTGGCCTGGGGTCCGAAGAGCGAAGCGTCCGTCTTGGTCGACGTCGGAGACGGCACGGTCCGTCTTGGTTGACATCAGAGACGGCACAGTCCGTCTTGGTTGACGTCAGAGACGGCCCGGTCCGTCTTGATTGACGTCAGAGACGGCACAGTCCGTCTTGATTGACGTCAGAGACGGCACGGTCCGTCTTGATTGACGTCAGAGACGGCACACTCCGTCAGTTCCAGACCCCAAGATGAGGAGTGTGCAGGGAAACAGTTACTTGATGATGGCAAGGTTGGCGTTTCCGAATCGAGAGAACATGCCTGGACAGCTAGTGGGAAGCGTGGTCCCGGGAGATGAATGGAGAGGTTCATAGTCTCTTTAGATTGAGGATAGAGCTGCCAGGACTTGATGGTTAAGCACAAATTCTTAGTGTCTGTGCAGGGAGGATGATAGCTTAGCATTGGTACTGAGGGATGACATTCTGTGTGAGGCGTGTTGGAGGATCCTGCGCAGGTTCCGATGTGATGGTTTAGGGAAAGGAGGAAGACTGACTAGTTCTAGAGAAGCGTTGGTGCTAGCTGATAGTGGCAAGTCGCACTAATGGAAGTTAGAAGTGTGATTATGGTCACACTTGTCTTGGAATAAGGTTGTTGTCCCTATGACGGTTCAGGACAAGGTGGTAGATGGAGGCGGTTAGAGTGGAATCGAAGATCTGGACGATGCTTCTTTTGAGGTTGGAGGCAGTTAGGGTAGAATTGAAGATCTGGGCGATGCCTCTGTTGAGGTTTCAGGAAGTTAGGGTAGAATTGAAGATCTGGATGATGCTTCTGTTGAGGTTGGAGGCAGTTAAGGTGGAACGTAGATGATCCGGACGATGCCTCTGTTGAGACTTGAGCCAGTTAGGGTAGAAGTGATTATCTGGGCGATGCCTCTGTTGAGGTTTCAGGCAGTTAGGGTAGAATTGAAGATCTGGATGATGCTTCTGTTGAGGTTGGAGGCAGTTAAGGTGGAACGTAGATGATCCGGACGATGCCTCTGTTGAGACTTGAGCCAGTTAGGGTAGAAGTGATTATCTGGGCGATGCCTCTGTTGAGTTTGCCGGCGGTTATGGTGGAACTTGGTCTGGACCCTGCTTCTGTTGAGGCCGGAGACAGTTAAGAGTGGAACTTGATGATCTGGATGGTGCTTCGGTTGAGAATGGAGGCAGTTCGAGTGGAGCTTGGTCTGGATGATGCTTCTGTTGAAGTTGGAGGTGGTTAGAGTGGGATTTAAATATTTGATGATGATTACGTTGAACTGTGATTGTTGTTTGAGCGGAGAACAGAGCGGCTGGTCAATTAAAGGGGCCAAAAAGAAGCCGCGACAGGACTGGCGAATTCGATTGATGTAATGGACAGACATCGCTGGGTAGTTGGTTCTTGTCGTCTGACAACATCGTTGGGGAGTCGGATCTTGAACATGCGGTGGGGCGATGGTAGGCTGTGCCATCACCAGGAAGAAAGGGGGATGCAGTATCCTGAAGTTAAGTAGGAACTAGAGGAGGCATGCTGTTACAAGGGAGAGATGGAGTGGGCACACTGTTTCACGCTGAGCCAGAGACGGGGGGCATGCTGTGCGGCCAGATGGGGGAGCGCTGTACCGGAGGAGGGAGGCACGCTGTACCCGAGGAGGAAGATGCGGGGGGAGGCACGTTGTACCAGAGAAGGGGTGGTGCGCTGGGGGAGGAAGATGTGGAAGGAGGCATGCTGAACCAGGGGAGGTGGGAGGCGCACTGTGCCAGGGGAGGAAAATGCAGAAGGAGGCGCGCTGAGCCAGAGGAGGTGGGAGGCACGCTGTGCCAGAGGAGGAAGATACAGAAGGAGGTGCGCTGAACCAGAGGTGGTGTGAGGCACGCTGTGCCAGGGGAGGAAGATGCAGAAGGAGGCGCGCTGAACCAGAGGTGGTGTGAGGCACGCTGTGCCAGAGGAGGAAGATACGGAAGGAACTGCGCTGAACCAGAGGTGGTGGGAGGCACGCTGTGCCAGAGGAGGAAGATGCAGAAGGAGGCGCGCTGAACCAGGTGGTGGGAGGCACGCTGTGCCAGAGGAGGAAGATGCAGAAGGAGGCGCACTGAACCAGAGGTGGTGGGAGGCACGCTGTGCCAGAGGAGGAAGATGCAGAAGGAGGCGCGCTGAACCAGAGGTGGTGGGAGGCACGCTGTGCCAGAGGAGGAAGATGCAGAGGGAGGCGCGCTGAACCAGAGGTGGTGGGAGGCATGCTGTGCCAGGGGAGGAAGATGCAGAAGGGGGCGCGCTGAACCAGAGGTGGTGGGAGGCACGCTGTGCCAGAGGAGGAAGATGCAGAGGGAGGCGCGCTGAACCAGAGGTGATGGGAGGCACGCTGTGCCAGAGGAGGAAGATGCAGAGAGAGGCGCGCTGAACCAGAGGTGATGGGAGGCACGCTGTGCCGGGGGAGGAAGATGCAGAAGGAGTCGCGCTGAACCAGAGGTTGGAGACACGCTGTGCCAGGAGGAAGATGCGGAGGGAGGCAAACTGAACCGGAGGTGGGAGGCACACTGTACCAGAGGTAGGAGGCACGCTGTGCCAGAGGAAGGGGATGCGGAGGGAGGCGCGCTGCACCGGGGAAGGTAGGCACGCTGTACCGGAGGTGGCAGGCATGCTGGACCAAGGAGGAAGATGCGGAATGAGGCGCGTGGCACCAGAGAAGCGTGGCTTGCTGTGCCAAGGGTGGAAGGCATGCTGTACTAGAAGTGGGAGCATGCTGTACCCGAGGAAGAAGATGCAGAGGGAGGCGTGCTGCGCCGGGAGGGAGGCGTGCTGTACAAGAGGTGGGAGATGCGGAGGGAGGTGCGCTGCAGGGAGTGTAAGGAGGCATGCAGTGTGGGGAGGGAGGCAGCTGAGCCGAGAGAGAGACTGGATGCTGTGCAGAGGAAGGGAAGGTGGAATAGAGGGAGGGTAGGAAGGGAGACTGCTGCTGAGAGTGAAGGAGGCATTTCGTGCATAGGGAGGAAGGTGGCAGAGAAGGAGGGCAGGAAGGAAGCATGCTGCTAAGAAAGAGAAGGAGGCATTTCATGCATGGGGAGGGAGATAGAGAAGGATGGCAGGAAGGAAGCATGCTGCTGAGGAGGGAAGGAGGCATTCTGTGCATAGGGAGGAAGGTAGCAGAGAAGGAGGGCAGGAAGAAAGCGTGCTGCTGAGAGTGAAGGAGGCATCCGTGCATAGGGAGGAAGGTAGCAGAGAAGGAGGGCAGGAAGGAAGCGTGCTACTGAGAGTGAAGGAGGCATTCCGTGCATAGGGAGGAAGGTAGCAGAGAAGGAGGGCAGGGAGGAAGCGTGCTGCTGCGATTGAAGGAGGCATTCCGTGCAGAGGGAGGAAGGTGCCAGAGAAGGAGGGCAGGAAGGAAGCGTGCTGCTGAGGAGGGAAGGAGGCATTCTGTGCAGAGGGAAGCAAGGTAGCAGGGAAGGAGGGCGGGAAGGAGGCATACTGTTCATAGGGAGGAAGGAAGCTTGTTGCAGAAGAGGGAAGGAGACATGCCCAGCGTAGGGAGGAAGGTAGCGGGGGAGGGTAGGAAGGAAACGTGCTGCTGAGCGGCGGAGGAGGCACGCTGTGCATGGAGAGAAAGGAAACATGCTCTTGAGGAGGAATGGAGGCATGTCGGGCGTAGGGAGGAAGGTAGCAGGGAAGGAAGGCAGGAAAGAAGCATGCTACTGAGAGAGGAAAGGAGACGTGGTGAGCATGGGGTGTAAAGTAGGTTGGAAGAAGGGCTGGGAGGAACCACAACGCCGGGAGCGTGCGGTGTGGAGTGCAGAAGTGGACCAGAGGGACAGAGAGAAGGACGCACACTGCTGAGGAAGGGGAAGGAGGAAGTGGAACGTAGTGTAAAGGGGGAGAAGCAAGGAAGGAAGCATACTGTGCTGGGGTGGAAGGAGGCGTATGATGTGGAGGGAGCGAAGAAGGCTGAGAAGGATGCATGCTAAGCCAAGGTATAGTGAGAAGGAGGGGAAGAGGCATGCTGTACGGAAACAGTGGAGGAGAAAAAGGAGGAAGATGGACGGGCAGATGGGAAGGAGGTGAATGGGAAGCTGAGCCGAGCAAGTGAAGGTGCAGGAGGGAACAGGGGAGGGAAGGAGGGGCGAGGCTGCAAGATGGAGGTCAACTCTATGTAAGCTGACATATGCTAGGAAGTAGCATAAGTCATTTTCGGCTAAGGCAGCCACTTTCATTCAGAAGTACAATCTGAGACTGGATTGGTCCCTGGTGGATCTGGCCTTGATCAGCAGGCATTTTACAGGGCATCGCGCCGTATCTTGCTCCTTGTGTGGATCTCTTAACCATCAGAGCGGTCTATGCCCCAGAGCGGCAGTTAAAACCCCGATCCGGCCAAAGACTGAGCCCGAGGACAAGGTGACCAAAAGCAATCACATGGCAGCAAAACCTACCATATGTTTTAAGTTTAATGAGAGTGTCTGTCGTTTCACTAATTGTAGATTTCTGCACACTTGCAGTATGTGCGGGGACCCCCATCCCAAGTTCATCTGTCCCCGCCGCAACACGAAGAAAAAATGAAAAATGAATAAAGCATCCACCCCTGTTAACGTGCCAGAATTGAGGAAAGCTCTGGCTAAGCATCCAGATCGTTGTTTTGTGTTTTATTTGTTGTCTGGTCTGATCCATGGATTTTTTGCGGGTCTCTGCTCACTCCCCTCCAAAACTTTTATTTGTAATAACCTGCAATCTGCAATTAAAGAACCGGAGGTCGTAGATAAACTACTAGCACGGGAAGTCGAGAAAGGCTACATGATAGGCCCGTTCAATACTGCGCCTTTTTCTAAATTTAGGATTAATCCCATCGGTGTTGCTACGAGGAAATATTCAGGGAAAAAACGCATGATCGTTGATTTGTCGAGCCCGCACAACGGCAGCGAGGACAGCATTAACAGTCTAATTCCGCTTGCTCCTTTTTCCTTGTTTTATGCTTCTGTCGATCACGCCATTCGCTTGATCAAAATAGCGGGGAAGGGCGCATGGCTCGGGAAAGCCGACATCACCGACGCGTTTAAGATCATGCCCCTCCATCCCTCTCAGTGGCACCTTTTCGGTGTCAGGTGGAGGGATAAAATGTATTTTGCCGTCAGACTTACTTTTGGCTGTCGTAGTAGCCCGTCTATTTTCAATTCTCTCTCGGAAGCACTGTGTTGGATTTTGTACAACAATTACGGGCTGCCTTTCGTTCTGCATCTGTTGGATGATTTTTTGGTCATAGATTTCCCGGACAGCCGGCCGGAGCGCAGTATTAATACCGTCAAGGAGGTTTTTGCTAATTTAGGTGTTCCCCTATCCGAAGAGAAAACTGTCGGTCCTGTTAAACACATCGAATTTCTCGGTATCAATTTGGACTCCGTTCTCATGCAAGCCTCGCTTCCCCTCGAGAAGCTCCTGCGCATAAGGGAAGTCATGCGTAATTTTCTCGGGGCCGAATACGTCTCCAAAAGGGAATTGCTGTCATTGCTCGGGCACTTAAACTTCGCCATGAGGATAATCCCCCAGGGGAGGTCTTTTATTGCTAGACTGCTCGATCTCGCTAAATCCGCGGAAAAATTAAGCGATCAGGTGCATTTAAACGAAGGTTGTCGGTCGGATTTGCGTTTCTGGACGAAATTATGTGAAGAGTGGAATGGCATTTCTTTTTTCTATCACGATGTCCCGGAATCCTCCGTTGAGCTGGGGTTCTACACAGACGCGGCGCCGTCTATTGGATTCGGTGGTTACTTTGATAATGAATGGTTTGCCGGTCCGTGGCCAGCGGAATTGCTTTCGTTACCTAATAACGCCCTTTCCACGGCACTGTTCGAGCTATACCCGGTGGTAGTGGCTTCCATTCTCTGGGGAAAAAAGTGGGGAAGGAGGAAGATTGTCGTTTTTTGCGACAATGAAGCGACCGTGTCCATTATTAATAAAGGCCGATCTACGGTTCCTTTCATTAATAAGTTGGTTAGGAGGCTAACCTGGTCAAGTGTTTTGGGCAACTTCTCTATCCGCGCGGCGCATATTCCCGGGTTGGATAATAAAATCGCTGACGCCCTATCTCGTTTCAAATTCCAGGAGTTCAGGGATCTATGCCCGGAGGCGGCCCCCTCCGGCCTGGTGTGCCCGCCGTTCGACCAGGTCACTCTGGACTAAATGACCGCCTTCACTCTTACCTAGTTTCCGCTTCTCATTATATGAGGATGGGCCTCGCAAAGAAAACATTAAAGGCTTATGACGCTGCCTGGTCTCTTTTCTCGTCATTCTGCGCAGCTTTTTCCACTCCCGCACTGCCAGTTAATATCCCCATTATTTGTGCATTCATTGTTCACTGTGCCGAGTCTAAACACCTCCAGCCTTCCTCAATTAAGGCACTGATCGCCGGAATTCAGTTTCATTTGAGATGCCTAGACCCATCTGTTTTTGGCATTCTGGGGAATCCGTCCATTAAGCTCCTGCTCAACGGATTAAAGAAAGCCCACCCTCAAGGCAATGACAAACGTCTTCCCTTTACACTTCCACTGGTGCATAAATTGGTATCTCACTTAAGGTCTGGGTGTTTTAGTCCATTCACTGATTCTCTCCTGGAAGCGGTCTTTCTTTTTGCATTTTATGGGTTCCTCAGGTGCGGGGAATACACCACGGACACCGACAATTTTGACCCCTCGCATGACTTGTTAATTTCCGACTTCTCTCCTGAACAGCACATGTATTCTGTCAATCTCAAACACTCTAAATCTGCTAAACATCCTTCTGGCATTTTAATCTATATTGTTAGGACTGACACTGCTTTCTGTCCCTTTTCCTCCATGTTTCGATACCTGCAACGGCGGCTGAATCCCGGAGCGAACGAGCCCTTGTTCGTCACGGAGGAGGGAAAAGCTATGTCCAGGGTCTGGTTCGCCGCCAAGCTCCGTGCAGTGTGCCAGCGGTGCGGCCTATGCCCCAAGTTGTTCACCCCCCACTCCTTCCGGATCGGCGCTGCCACCACCGCAGCATCCCTGGTCCCCTCCCCCACTCTGAAGGCCATGGGTCGTTGGTCCTCCGATGCTTATGAACGTTATATTCGTTTGGATGTCAATGATATTATTGCTGCTCAAAGGGCTATGAGTTCAATTCCTTAATTGTAATAAATTCGGGTTGCATCCCATATGCCTCATGTTCATATGCTCCTGCCGGAGCGCGGGTTGGGGGGGTCTGATGTTCCTGCCCCGGTAAAGAGTTGCTGCATGGTATGGCGGTTAGTTCGATTCACTAAATAGGATATTCCTTCTATCACCAAAGGGAGGGCGCATAGAGGGAATTACACATAGCAAGCCCAGTAATATAGCATATTTCTTTCATACCAGGATCTGACTGCTCCGGTTCCAGTGGCTCCTTGAGTTCCTTATGATCGAAATTCATTCACATAATTAATTCACATTTTATAGTATATTTCCGTTGCATCAGCCCTCTTAATCCAGGCGTCCATCTATTGGCACTGCGGAACAGATTCGGTATAGGATGCGAGGGCCAGGTTGCATTAATGGCATGTTTCGGAAATGCTCACATAAGCTAAATCCATGTAGAATATTTCATTTAAATCAAGGTTACGTGGGCCGTGCCTTTCCCATCACCCATTTGTCCGTTCCGAGGTATTTTTCCGTGATGGGGGCCGCATTTTGCGCGCGCTTAATGCGGGGATTTAAATCAAATCGCATCCTGCGGTGCATTCAACTGACTAACACTCCATTCTCATTTAGTGCACCCGTTGCATGGCTCAGGTAGCTCACTGCCGTGAGCGTGTGTTGGGGGGGTCGTTGATATCAGAGCTGCACCTTAGGTGTGCAGGTAATCGGAGATATCAAATGCGATATCAGACCTATGACTCAGTGCATAGATCGTCTGATATCGCATGAGCAGAGCCATGCCGCCATACAATCATGCAAAAGCTTTGCAATAAATGGTTTATCGTCAATCTGAGCTGAAGTGTGTCAATGAAATCCAGCGGAGCGTCAGTTCATTGAGACACGGAAGGCAGATGGGTTGCTTATCATTCATGAACCTGATGTTCATGAATTCATATGTCATCGCATCCTCATACTGTACATACACTCTTCTCTACCTAGCACAGCCTGTCCCTTTAAATCAGCAGCCCCTCCGGTCCTCTCTCTCCTCATGCATTCGCTCGAGCATCTCATACACGCCCATTTTCCCAGAGTCCAATTCAGGCGGGCTTCTTAAGCAGCCTCAGTTCTCTAGTCTCTCTCATGCTGAACTGTCACACTGCTCCAGCCGGTTAAACTTTCCCCCACCTCCCCGACCTCCTCCCTGCAGTTCCCACTCAGATCTATGGTCTTGCTCATGGTTTGGTCAGGATGTTGTGTACTTGTCTTGTACTGATGATCATGTGTCATTGTTACTATTGTTCCAATTGTTGCTGTTACTGTACTGTACTGTACTGTACTCGGCTCTGCTCAGGGGGGTCGTTGATATCAGAGCTGCACCTTAGGTGTGCAGGTAATCGGAGATATCAAATGCGATATCAGACCTATGACTCAGTGCATAGATCGTCTGATATCGCATGAGCAGAGCCATGCCGCCATACAATCATGCAAAAGCTTTGCAATAAATGGTTTATCGTCAATCTGAGCTGAAGTGTGTCAATGAACAGTATATTGTTCTGCAACGTGTAATGGACTTTTCTGGACTGTTCTTATTATAATTGCATTTGCAATGGCAGTGTTTGTCCAAGTCTGTTGTACCTATGTTGTACTGTTATGGTGTAGGCCTACTTATGACAAGTCTGTTGTACTTTATGCTTATATGGACATAAAGTAAAGTGGTAAAACAAAGTAGTGTTGTGTTGTTGTGAAGTTACTGTAGGCTGGCAACGATGCGTGTGGTTTGAAATGTTGATATTGGACTGGTAGATCCCGGAGGGGTTGGCTGCTGAAAAGTAGATCTTGGGTCAAAAAAGGTTGGGCACCCCTCCCTTAATAATCCCTTCAAACCAGCCCAGACCAAAAGTGTATTTCAGAGAATAAAACACTTTTACCCATGTATATGGTAGAGAGAGATGGTAGAGCATCTGCAGTAGGTAGGTGGTCTATTTTAAAATGCAGTTTCCCTGACATGCATTATAAATCTATGACGTATTGCAACTATAGTGAGGTGCAGTTACTGATTCTCTGTATAGCATTTGACGATTGTGGAACAGTTTGTCTGGCTTGACAGACTAGTGCGTTTGTCTCCCCTGGGAGACCTATAGGTTCCAATCCAGGGATTAGGCCATAAATCTTGTGCATTGCAGCTTTAAACACTTGTTCAAGTCTTGTTCAATGTCTCACAGCTGTCCAACATCAAGCCCAGGTTTCTTCCTTTCTACAGCTCTAACCTGAGAGGGTTTGACACTCATCCCCCAAAATAATCATCATTATTTGTAAACTATAAGGCGCTACTATATGGACTATGGATGCTGGCCAGGGAGGGCTTCAAGTGGTAAATGTGTGAAGTGAGCGGTACTCTTATCGTCTTACAACATCAAGTACAACATGTTTGTGTAAACGACGGGTGGTAATGTTTGTGTTAGGAACACACAATGACATTTTTAAAACAACATTGTTGAAAAACAAATATTAAACCTGTATATATGAAGGGCGAGTGAACGACCTTCATAGCCTACATTGAGATATTATTTCTCTCAGAAATAAGTCATCCGGTCGGTTGAATTTCACATAGCTCACAACAACTCTGCTGATAATTAATGTGATCATTATTCATATGTGTTGTTCTTGGGTTGCTTTGTTGTGATTAATTGCCATCTACAGGTGATGCTTCACTAGTGGTCGATTATGATTGATTGCGCGCCATTTAATGTTCACAGTGGACAAGGAGAGAGGCTGGACATTCAGAGTGATTCCTTCATGATTGATAACATCCTTTGTCAATGAGAAAGACAAATACACAGACCTTCCAATAGCAACCCCCCTGTTGCGACATCTGAAAACAAGAGCTTCTCCCTCGCTCCACTCTGCTCCTCAGACTTACAACAAAGCCTCTGTTTTAGCCACTTGAGCCTAGCCTGACCTCAGTCTGAATTGTCATTTCGTTTCACTTCATTATTCAGACTGAAGTCCCTCTCTACCACAGCAGTTTTTAGGATGGGCATTATCAAAGCAGCAGTCTTCGCTGTGATTGGTTCATATGAGCCCCCTAAGAATATTGGGAAAGCATGTTTGGGCGCTGGGGTCGAAGTGATTGACAGGGTTGTTGGCCAATCAGGTGCTGGCATTGTTTTTTCTACCGGCACAAACGGCCCCAAAGGCAGGTAAGCCAGTCCTTGAATCACAGGAAAAAATAAGATATTTTTAAGGTGCTGATTCAGGGCTGAGCCAGGCTATTAGTGAGGACCTATTATATGAAGATATGTTGAAAAGCGGTGAAGTGATCCCTTAAAAAATAAAAATGGAAACATTGTGAACACCTTGGAAATACTTTATTTGTTTTACTATCTTAGACATTTTCTGAAAATCTGAACTCCAGTGAGCTCACCCAGTGGCCGCCATCCCAACACATTGGTCCTCTATTGTGTGTGTGCTGGTATGACAGGCCTGCTCCCAGGGTACCAGAGGCCAGGTCTATAGAAGCACAAGAACAAACATTACATGGGGACTTAACCGCTGCACAGAACACATGGCCTGTTAATGTCATCATAATAGGCAACAGCATGATATGCTTTGAAGTTGGACAAGTCATTATCAGAGCAGTGATGTATGTTCCAACAACACACACACACACACACACACACACACACACACACACACACACACACACACACACACACACACACACACACACACACACACACACACACACGTACAGTATGTACATGCCTGCATGTGCGTGCCTGCATGCGCCGGCTCTGTGATAATTAGTCCCTTTCTGTGCTCAGTAAAACTTAATGTAGCCTAACACTACTCCACCAAAATTTGAAAAATTGACATAATGGTGACGTTGTCTATTGTATTATCTCCTGGAGGTGTCGGGGTACTTGCTCTCTGCATGCTTGCTTCGCTCACGAACAAGTAGGCCATGGCCTATGTCCTACTTGTGTGCAGCATGCAATTTTGCACTCTACCGAGTGCTGATCTAGTTAGCACTCCTCATTTGAACACCAACTGCTGGCGAACGCCACTGAGCAGTTTCTATTGAAATGAAATAAATGCACTTCGATGTGTATCAACAGCCCCTCCATGATTTTCATTTCAGTGTAAGTTGCTCAGTGGCGTTTTGAAGCTCTACTTCTGAATTTGGACACCATGATGTCATGGAGTCCAAATGCGGAAGTGCTAACAAATCACCTTTCAAAAGTGTCTGGTTGATATGAGGTTGTCACGTTTGAAAGAATATAGAGATCGTCCTATACTGTAGCTCCGTGGAACTCCATATATGGTAAAGAGTGACAACATATTTACTAGTATATTACATTCCTAATATGTACAATGCGTAACTAACTTTTTGGGAGAATGTTGTCTGTGTGTCAGCCGTTGGTGCCGCAACGTGGCGAGCCTAGAAGCTGGGCCAGAGCAACGCGGCAGGATGACTAACGCCAACAGGTGGCTGAAGTACCTCAGCCTGCTGATGCTGGTGGTCCAGAACGTATTGGCCGCCCTCAGCACGCAGTACATTTGCACGCTACCCGGCGACCGTTTCCTCTCCACCTCGGCCGTGGTCGTGGCCGAGACGCTCAAGCTGCTGACCTGCACCTTCGTCGTCTTCTTGCAGAACGCGTGCAACGCTGGGCACACGGCAGCATTCCTTTACGACAGCGTGGTGGTCTGCTACGGGGACACGCTAAAGCTGCTGGTCCCCGCCCTCCTCTATACGCTGCAGAACAACCTGGTGTACGTGGCCGTGTCCAACCTGCCCCCTGCCACCTTCCACCTGAGCTACCAGCTGAAGATCCTGACCACAGCACTGTTCAGCGTGCTCATGCTGAGGAGGTCCCTGTCCCGAGGGCAGTGGGGCTCGCTGCTCCTCCTGTTCGCCGGGGTGACCATCGTGCACACGCAGCGGCACGGCGGGCCGACGGACGCGGACACTGGTTTGTCCGGGCAGAACCCCGCGTTGGGGTTTCTAGCCGTGCTGGTCTGCTGTGTGTCATCGGGGTTCGCAGGTGTCTACTTCGAGAAGATCCTCAAAGGAAGCTCCGCTTCCATATGGGTTCGAAACGTCCAGCTAGGACTCTTTGGCGCCGCCCTCGGCCTGTTGGGAGTTTGGTGGAAAGATGGCGCGACCGTCTACTCGAATGGGTTCTTCTACGGTTACACTCCGATGGTGTGGCTGGTCATTTCCAGCAGGGCGTTTGGGGGCCTGCTGGTGGCTATGGTGGTGCGGTACGCCGACAATATTGTGAAATCGCTCGCCATGTCCTTGTCCTGTGTGATTTCCACGTTACTGTCTGTCTTTCTGTTCGATTTCCATCCAGACTTTCTGTTTGCGTGTGGTGCTGCCATGGTTATAGGAGCCATCTACATGTACAATACAGCTGCAAGCATAGTGCAGCCACGGTTCACAAAATAATTGTTTTGTTTTTTGATATTGGAGCACTGAACACTTTTTTTGTTATAGCACCAATAAATCAACCCTGCATTGGCAGGGTACAGATTCTGGATCCAATCAGGGTGGTGTCCTGGGATTGTGTTGATCCCTTGACTGTAGGTGACATCAGATATTCTTTTTTACACTGATTGCCTGAAGGGATTGTCTACCGATTCTCCACCCGCCCAACAATCTATTAGCAGTGGTTAAATCTTTGACATTGCTTTTGACAAGAGTGGATCAAGTAGATCATATAGTTAATTCATTTGGAGATCTAAAGAGAGTTCCCTTGACATACGGTTCTTGACCAATTCCAAAATATTGCTGGTAAAAGGAAGTTATAATCAATATACTAGTCAATACGCCATCTGACACCACCATTCTACAAATGACTGGACTGTCAGATATCAGGAAGTCTCAGTTAATGAAAATATTTGTAAAAAGCAAGCATTGAGAAGTATTTAGAACACAGACCAAAGGTAAAGTTTATAATAGCCCGATGGCGTCTTGACAATTAAAACAATAAACAAAAGCAAAGTAACTGTACTTAGACAGTTCACTATCACCAGTACCTCCTATTAAATTATGGTCCCACAGGAAAACAGGTACTATTTTTATCCTACCTCAGTCTATTTTAGTCCTATATTTATTCAATAACTATTTTAATTGACTTTTTCAGGTTTTAGATCTATTGAAGGTAAGTAACTAAGGTAAGTATGTTAAGTATTTTTAAAGTAACCTCTTTTAGTTCGATGGTAAGTATTTTTAAATAATGAAATATATTATGAAATAAAAATATATTCTTAGTCAAACGTTCCTTAACTTCACAATAACTCGCTGTGACTCGCTGGGATCTGTACCCCAAATGAAGAGGAGGAAGAGGGGTTGGAGAAGATCAAGAACCAGGACCCGACGCCGTGATTTTAAACCTGTACTCCCGTCTGTCATCATGGGCAACCTTCGCTCACTTGTCAATAAAGCTGATGAGCTGTCAGCCCTACTTAGTCGGAGTCGATCCCCGATTCCCACGTGAAAATGGATAACTTCACTCAACAGCGGATGAATGGAGACCCTGGACGGAGCGGCAAGTCGAAAAGGTGGGGGGGGGGGGGGGGGGGGGTTGTCTGTACACTAACGACTGGTGGTGCCCATGTTACCGTAAAGGAGCGGATCTGTGGTATTTGGTAAGGGGAGGCTCCATGGAAAATCTCGTGTAAAATGGCGCCCCGCAAGGGATAAAATTATGAAATATTTTTAAGTTGGGACATTTTTAAACTAGCCTGGTATCCTTTTAAAGCATGCCTGGTGCCCCCCCCCCCCTCCTCTCATGTTGCCCTAGGCATTGGCAACGGCCTAGTCTGCCTAATGGCAAAAACGCCCCTGGTATGCAGTGAGGGTGCAATACAAGTGGCTAGCACAGAGTGCCACTGTGTGCTGTAGTGGTGTTGATGTTGAGTCCACACTACAGTACCACCGTTTGGCCACCCGTGGCCGCGACGTATGCCGTGGTCATAAATTGATTTCGCTCCCCCCGATTCCTAAAGTATCCTAAAGCACATGAACGTTTGCGTCATGCATGCATGCATATCTGTGTTCATAATCCATTTGAATTACCATTTAATTTGGGAAGTTTGTCACCCTGCTGAATGTGTGTGAATCATCAGGGTGTTGTTGATTCACTTGAGTCATGTCCCAGAACATCACAAACCGAAACAATTCCTTTTAGTTTAGCCTTCCTCTTTTTGTCACTTTGAATGTGAGTTATATCTTTATAAATATTACATTGCTTCCTCTGATCCAAAGTGACTGTAGCACAGGTGATATATACGCTATGTACTGTATATATGTACTGTATATACTGTGTGTGTGTGTGTGTGTGTGTGTGTGTGTGTGTGTGTGTGTGTGTGTGTGTGTGTGTGTGTGTGTGTGTGTGTGTGTGTGTGTGTGTGTGTGTGTGTGTGTGTGTGTGTGTGTGTGTGTGTGGTCATTCAGAAACATTCTATCTCCATATTCCAACTTCTGTTCAGTAAAATCAATCTTACAAGAGTGTCACACAAAGTAGTGAGAGTAGCAAATCAACAAGCTTGAATCGCGCTGCAGCACAACAAATTGTGAGCTTGTAGATCAGCTATTTTGACGATTTCAAAATGTTTCTCAAATGATTACAAAAGCGATTTGGGATATAGAAGGTTTCGACCTGACAGCGACAATATGTATGTTCAGAGGCCGGTGGTTAAAATGCATGCATGTTCAGTAGCCAGAGCACCACTGCGGCTAGCCAGACCAAACTGAGAAATGAGAAACATCTCCATGGAGCCCATGGTTCTGTGGTTGTTGTCTGTAGAGAAGCTCCAGGGCCCGTCGCTGCAGGAGTTCTGTGCATGCTATCCAAAACAACCTTGGGCTAAAAATATTATTTCAAACATTGCTGTGAGCTCTTTCTGAAAACCTGGTCTTCATTTCATCTTTCATCTTTTCATCTTCATCAGTTTTAAATCAAACCGTATTGGGCTTCATACGTAGGTTGTGATGCTGAAAAGGAGCCTACAGCAACCCCACCGGTTTTGTAGTACGAAGATGACTCCAAGTCTGTTATTATTATAATTATTATGATTACTTAGTCTTATTAGGTGAAGTAAACATTGAAGATGCTTTGCTACAAGCAGAATCTGCTAGAGCTACTTACAGGTGTTAAAGCACATCATGTATATCTGATAATTAAATAATGCTTTTTAGCTCAAACATAAAATTGCACACATTCTTATCTTTTACATTCACTCCCATCTTTTACTTTCAAGTTAATTGCTGATGACTTAACTCTGACTTGTCACTCTCAAGTCTCCGTGGCGATGCAGCTTGTGTGAGGTATTGTGATTCAGGAATAGTCATGGCTGCTGATGATTAGGGTCAATGTAAAAATAGGCTTTAAAATCTTATCTCCAAATGCTGAAGACCAAACAGAGACGGGTTGGAATTTGGTCGGCGGGACGTCAATGTTGTCAGAGAGGGAGTTTGTTTATGTGTGTTTAAGTGTCTCTGCCATAACTCTCCATTAAGCGAAAAGTATGATGCGAAGCACATATTTTTTCATTCAGTGTGTGTTGTCTGTTAATGTATGGGCTAGTTTTATCTAAGTCTCATAAGCTTTTAAAATACAACTCGTATGAGAACTCTTTATATAATGTAAGGAATGCCATGGTTAACTTCACACAAAGTGCTGGGAAAAATTCCGCACTGAATATCAGATAGAGAAATGTAGTTAGTCTAAACACTGGTTTTGCGTTCTCATTCATCTTAACCTCTTAAACCCTCCTTTTACTTTGTTGTCCGACGTCTCCCAAGCTTTATAGTCGTCCCCTCCTTTTTTGTGTGCCACATCGCAGCTTGTGCATCTGTTAAAATCTTGTAGGGTCTTTCCAGAGGAAAAGGGCACATGAGTTATGGCAGGAATGTAGCCAGCGCAATGTGAAAGAAACACTTTGGTGTGCAATCAGGTGTACTTTATGTCCCCAGTGAAGTATCACCATGTCAAAATAAACAACACATTGGGCCTGTGTCCAGGAGTGGGTCCTGGACTTCAGAATTCAGTTTCACATTCAGTAATAATGACTTTCTTGGAAACTGCAATTTTGGGGTCTAGCCCAGGTGTTAGGCAGCGAGGCTATAACAGGGATGTGACCTCAAGCCTTCGCTGGATCAGACCATAATTACAGGACAGGACTGCAATAACCGCTACTCTCCCTGGAGGACAATTAACAGGACAGAAAAGGTGTGGGATGCTCTTTAACCCTGTAGGAAATTACACACCGAACGCCTGCCTCCCCTCTCTCTCTCTTCTCTTCCATGCATTTCTCTTTCCCTGGACACGTTCACTAATGCAAGGAGAGGCAAGTGCATATGTGCACGCAACACACACATAATGTGCACAAAACCCTCTCACGAACTGCAGCAAGAGTTGTGTTCAGATCGACGAGTGGCATTGTTGGATACCTCCACTGCCTCCCTGCTGTTGCTCTCCTTCAATCTCACTGCACCTCTCCATTACAGACACATTCCTCCTCCTCCTCTCCCATTTCTGTCTCTCCTCTTATTTCTTCCCTCCAGGGGCGGATCTAGGCATGGGGGGGGCAATGCCCCCCTAAATGCCCTGACTGCCCCACCAGACACAATGGCATGCAAAACAACCATTACAAATTAAAGTGCTTATATATAAAATGGTTTGAAACCAGTCTACTGCTAAACAGAAAACTCTCTGAGTCAGTTGATTTTTAAGTCCTGGTACCATTTTCTCCTGACCCCCCCCCCCCCCCCCCCCCCCCCGATTGGGAAATGTTACATCCGCCCCTGCTTCCCTCCTTCACCTCCCCCCACCCGGTCGCCCACCTCCAACAACTCTTCCCACATACCAGTGATGGCTGGGACACATCAGTGTGTGGGACGGCTCTGGTCTCCCTGTTTCCCTTCTCCCCTTTCCGTTGATGGAGAGCTCTCTGCTTGTCAACCGCCCCCATGTCCCATCACCCTGGCTGCTCTCCGCGGCCATAAATCCTCACCCAGGGCTCACACCTTCTCCTTTTATTGCTGACACCTGACATCATTTCTTCATCGACCCACGTTTAAGCAGATGCATTTGCCTTTAAAAGTCCTCATCCACTTCGACGTATACATGTGACAGATTACTGAACCACAGCATTCCTATTCTGAGAACACAGCAGATCTACAAGTTGGTAGCCTGTAGACTTTTAGACTAGACTAGAGCATCTACTGTATAGTCACAGTGAAAAAAGGAATGGACCAAGCAGACTCCTAAGGGACCCTATACTACATATGGCTTAAGTGCAAAGGACAATATGCAAGGATCGTGATTAGCTTTCTTGTACAATACAGCACAGCATTGAAGCTGCAATGTGAAACTTTTTAATGAATGCCCCCCCTGTATTTTTTTGTTTCTTCCTGAAAGGCCTTGAGTTAAAAGGTCACATCGAAATACCTCACTGCTTTAGTGACATCATAACTCTAACCCCTCCCTCCCATCATTCAACAACAGCTTGTTTTGACACTTGGGATCCACACGGGCCTGTGGCCCTGAGCTGAGGAACTTGAACTGATGATCTTGTTCATCGGCGACGGGTGTGCCATATAAGTTAGCAAGCCGTGGGGCGGAAAATCTCTTCATGTGAACTCACTAAGAGTGCTTCTTCCATGCGTCTAACCTAAACACAGTGATTGGGAACGTTTCAAGAGCAACTGGAGGGGAATCGCTTATGTGAATTGCGTGCACATTAGATGAGCTGCCAATTTTATTGAAGTTCAAACATGGCTGCAATACCTCTCTCTCTGGGAGAAGGAGACAACACAGCATACATAAAACTTGTGGATTGTGAGCTTTAATTAAGAACTCCCTGCCATAACAACTCCCTCATGGCGAGTTCTGCCGGACCTATTCATGGTTTCACTCATAAGGCGGACATGAATACAGTGGTGTGCTATGAAAGCTCTCGTTTGAAGTTTATTTCAGTCCGCCAAGTTGCTTTTGCCCCCCTCAGTTTTGTTATGACAAAAATTGCCATGCCTTTCACTTTTATCTCGATGCTGATTTTGTTTGAAATGTTTCGTGACACATTGACAACAGTCATTATCCTCTTGTGAAGATAGGATGAAAGTAATAAAAGAAATCAGCAGGGGGGCCTGTGGCTCCAATAAGCAGTTGTCGTTCACTATTGCGTGTCGAGCTGGCCATGAGGCGCTCGTGTGGAAAGGTCTGTCACAGCAATCCTCTTCACAGGTTAAATGTTACCACAATGGCTAACAGCAGGATGGGGGTGATTAGTGGCAACTGTGTAAATTATAGATTGTGTGTGTGTGTGTGTGTGTGTGTGTGTGTGTGTGTGTGTGTGTGTGTGTGTGTGTGTGTGTGTGTGTGTGTGTGTGTGTGTGTGTGTGTGTGTGTGTGTGTGTGTGTGTGTGTGTGTGTGTGTGTGTGTGTGTGTGTGTGTGTGTGCGCGCCTATAAGAGATTGTCTAAAAGCTTACATGATCCTTCCATTAAGTGGCGTGGAGAAGCTGGCGGTGGGTTCTGGGAGAGAAGGCGTCTACTCTGGCAAACGCCCACCGCCACTCTAGAAGTGGCCCAATAGAACATCTGCAAAATGTACACTTGAATAGAAAGCGCAGGCTTCACTTAACCATGACAGTTTACAAGAGGAGTGTTCCGTAGATTTAGATTGATGTGCAGAATTTACACATGCTTTCTTTTTTGCTTTGTTGCTTGTTTGCTTTCTTTCATACAGTATGTCAGTAAACCATATTAGGGGGGCACAGTCTCACAGCTAGTAGATCCTTTAGGTTTGACTCCCAACTGGGGATGTTGGTGGCCTCTGTGGATACTGGAGGCTGCGTTCTCTCCTCTGCATCATCAGTGCCCATAACAGGGGCGGATATAACATGTCTCATTTTGGGGGGAGTAAGAGAACATGTTGGAGGGGCAAGAGAAAATGGTATGGGGGCAGCTTCATTGCCGCCCCCCATGCATCGATGAAGTCGCACCCATACCATTTTCGGTTACAGGACTTTTATTAGTCAAGTAAAGCATCAAAAATAACATCAGTTGTTGAAGTTGCAACAGACACGCAGCATGCATAAAGCTAAAGGTCTGACTCAGAGAGTTTTCTGTTTTCAATGATGAAATGCTGTTGGTTTAGTGGTGCCAAAATTGTAGTTAGTAGCAGTAGTAGTGTTTCAAATCATTTTAAATGTAAGCACTTTAATTTCAAATATCTTGGGTTGTTTTGCATGGCACCCTGTTTGAGGGGGCAGACTGGGTATTTAGCCCCCCCCCATGCCCATGCCTAGATCCGCCCTGGCCCATAACCGTTATTATGGATCCCAGTTTAGGCAAGCCCCGTTGTGATGTCACAGATACCCTGTGATATCCCTGATTGAAGGAGCATAAGGGAGTGTAGAGCACAGGATTTATAAGGCAAGGACAGACTGTCCAAATCAATTTCTGCCTGGCCTGAGAACTATAAAGGTATTAGTGGGCAGTGTATTGGTTGTTGCGTGCGATCCTCAACCATCCATTGAAATGGTAAATGCATGCCTTTCAGCCTACTCATCTGGCATGTACATCTCTTTGAAAACCTATAGTAGTGATCCTTGGGGGTTGACAAAACATCTTGCCCTTCCCAACATGTAATTCCTGGAGACATCTCTGCCAGGATGACATGTGAAACATTGAGTTACAAAAGGATAGGATAGGACAAAAATGTAAAAAGGTCACCGTATTAGTATGTGCCATCATTTTTTTTCAGACATTGTCCTGCTGCTTAAAGCAAGACTGTGGTCTGTGAACAATCAGTGTTTTCACATTCTTCTGAGTGTTGAACTTTCCTCTTCACCTATAATTCCACTACAAGCTCTGGTGCTTTTTCTGAATCCTCTCCTTTCCAGTCCTCTCCACTCCTCTCGACAGAGTACTGTCACTTGAAACAACACTGTGATCCTCCAGCTGTGCCTGTGGGGGTAGCAACACTGACTGCACATATATTCATCTGACAAATCGGCTTTGAAAAGCTTTTTATTACACTTTAGCCCGTGGTTGCAGGTGTAGTGACTCGTTAGCCGATATGGGCTGTGGAGGGGAACACATGTTGGTCTATTTCTTCAGCTGTGTTCAGCAGAAAGGGATGCGTTGGAGGTGGAGGAGGGGCCAACTTGATTATAATATGAAAGGAGCGACAGTACCGTGCCGAATTTGGTCATGTGTTTCTCATAAAGTGATGCTACAATGGGATCAATGTAGCACACATACTGCGAATCACGTGACTTCTGTTAAAGCAATGTCTAGTGACAACCTGCCTACCAGGGAATCGTAATCGCTGCACATATGTGACTGTCTGTGAACAAAGCAACTAGACAATGGATGGGCCGATTTTCATTAAAGTTGGTGGGAACTATCCATACACTGTAGGTTTCTCCAAAGAGAGCATATTGGGTAAAAATCAATGTCCAGGTCACAATCAAGGTTGCAGTCAAAGCTACAGCCATATCAGGAATGTTGGGATTGTTTGTGCAGTTAACATTTAGCACACTTTCTTTGCAGAGTCAACTACTTTGAAGCGTGTCTTCATGCATTTCAGAGAGTTTGGGATTTGAGGAAATGTAGCCTGCATTGCCCTTGTCTTGTCCATTGAAGCCTTTGCTGTTACCATAGGTGGTTTTAGGCTCTCTTAGCACGGGGGAGAGCGTGAAATGAAGCCAATTAGGTTTCATTTTACACTCTCAGGAGTTAAATTATATCTAAACCTCTGAATTATGTGATTTTCAAGAATCTACACAATTAGAAAATGTAGAAGAATTGTTATTTTGACCAACGTTTTGGCAGTTAATCTCTCCTTAATTGTGGCCAAAAACTTGAAAATCCTTAGTTTTGGGTTTGAGAGACTAAAGTCAACATCAAATGGTGGTCTAAAATGCATAATAGATAGATAGTGGGTCCTAGTATGAAAATGATTAAAACCACTGTTGTATAAACAACTAAATATGGTAGATCAGTTCTAGACACTGTGGGCTATTTTGATTGTCTTAAGTATCAAGTCTTAAGTCAAAACTTGGAGGTGTGGCAAAGCTGTTTGATTTAATTACTAATTCTGGAACATACTAACCAATTAGTGTGTTGCATGTACTGTATTTCATGTCAATGTCAGTCAGGTAATGTGACAAGTAATGTGTGAATGAAATGAAAAATATAAATTTCTATTAATGAGTATGAATTTAAAATTGAAAGAAGCTACAACTGACAAAAAAAACAAACATTTTTTCAACTTTTTTTGGCAACCGGGGGGGAAAGTGTCCCCCCTGGCACCCTCCTAAAATCGCCAATCGTCTGTTACTGTTCAAAAAGCAAGCTACACTCTTAAACAAACAGTGCTGACTAAATACTAATATAAAGCATGTGTTCCATAGAGGCACAAACAGACCAGAGTCACTTTCACACAAATAATCAACTCCCATGACTCATTGGCACTACAAGACACTGTGTGAAGTCATTCTAGTATTTGGATCCGTAAACATCCCATTGTGATGCTATGTGGCTGTCAGGCAAAAACCTTCAGCTGCCTCCATATTTCAGCTGCTTATTTTGTGAGATTAATAATACCCTACTTCACTGTACAAGTGTAACGCAAACATACCACAGAAATACACAGTCTACAAGCTCACAATGTGTGGCATCACAAATCCATCACAAGCTTGTAAATTACCAGTGGCTTTGATTTGATACAACTTGGTCTGCCTTTATAAGATACTGGAAACCCAGACTATTACCTGAGAATAACATTAATAATAACAACAATAATAATAATAATGATCATGATAAAATAATACTAAATGAATAACAACAGAAATTAATTTTCAGTATAACTAATGATTCACTATAAGGATGTTGTCAATGCATTCTCTCGGAAGCTATGTTTGTTATTCGGTAGTAAATGCTGTTTTGCTGTTTTGTTTTGTTTATTCTGGGTTTGTTTATGTAATGCTGCATTTCATATGGATGGACTAATGGAGACGCTGATGGACAGTAGTCTAGTATGATCTCAATCTGAATTTAATAGTTTAGCTTAATTCATTATTTCATTAAATAGCTAATGTCATAAGTTGTGAGCTTACAATATTGTCTCTACTGTACTTGACAAAGCTCCTGAAACAGATGTGACTTGTCAGTGGTCACACTCTTGTTTCTTCATGACCTCATGGGTGATTTGGCAGCCTGCTTTCATCACACTTTGCACAACTCTAGTCTTTTCCAGACACTGTGGCTCTCCAACAGAAGTCAGCAACGGTCAAGCGGTTCACTTTTGCGGAGAGAAAGTTTCACTGTTTGCCCGGTCAGTCAACCGCGATGACCCTCATTAATTGTGGAAAAAACTCGACTTCTGATTTGTGGGCGTCCGCACAAATAGCCACAGACAGGAAAATAGTCATCTCCCAGGGGGTCCCTCTGTCAACCAGAACCGCCCAGAAAACAGGGGCGGATGTAGGCATGGGCATGGGGGGGACAATGCCCCCCCTAAATGCCCAGACTGCCCCACCAAAGATGATGGCATGCAAAACAGCCCAAGATATTATTAAAATGCTTATAATTAAAATGATTGAACCACTACTACTGCTACTAAGTGCAGCTGTGTCACCACTAAACCAACAGCATTTCATCATTGAAAACAGAAAACTCTCTGAGTCAGATCTGTAGTTTATGCATGCTGCGTGTCTGTTGCAACAACTGATGTTATTAATGCCTAATAAAAGTCCTGTAACCAAAAATGGTATGGGTGTGACTTCATCGCCCGTGTTGCTTCGTGCCAGGGGCGATGAAGCCGCCCCCATGCCATTTTCTCCTGCCCCCCAAGTGGGAAATGTTACATCCGCCCCTGCCAGAAAAATCACTCGGTCTCCGATACGATGCCAGACCAGCATTGCATTTGGCCAACCTCCTATTTTGTTTATGAAGAGTGTGGTAGCATTCATGTTCAGAACTAAATATTCACCCGTAAGGCTCAGAGAATGACAGGACCACATCAGTGTTCTCGCATGTTGGATCTTATTGTTGATTATGATTCACAGTACACTTGACAACACTGCTAGGCATTTTCCAAATCATAGTGTGGTTTGTTTGTCCTTGGAAAAAAATCAATTTGTTCCATTCATTTTCAGTGTACGGTATGAAAATCAACTTGCAGACTCGAAACTTTAGATAGATTATCTAAATTCACTATGTCTGTTGCCTGGATGAATGCAGGTCCATGCCTTTTTATGGCTCAGTGATGTTTAGCCACTCAACGATTATGTTTGGAATATTGACGAACGAATCTAACAACAGAAGAATGGTTCATGTCCATGTATGATATGTGACTGAAGCTATAATTATCGTGTAGGCCTGTTGGCAGTGGTGTGGTTATAGTGCTGAGGATTGTGAATTCAGCACGGACAATCATCATCATGGCCTGATGCAACTTGAACTTGACAGCACTTCTCTTATATTGTCAAATTACAGCCATGGTTACTTTCTTTTTTCAGGCAGACCCCACTGTAAACAGGCGGTAGCCATATATTTGTGCTTTGCGCGTATTAGCAACAGGAGTAAATAGCCATCCCGGAATCTTGCCTTCCTGTATTTCACAATTCAAACCAGATTGATAGAAGAATTCCTTTCGGTCAGAGTGTATTCCAAAGCATTTGTTGCAAGTGCACTTGCATGTCTTTCATGTGTTCTGCGTAAACTGCAACAGACAACTGGTTTGTCTGTGGTTATTTCTTGCCCTGAAAGCAACAAAGGATCTGATTCCAGGAACGTCTTACGTTTAGTCAGCCGGCTGAATGAGACACAGCAGGCGGTCTGTAGGTGACCGACCTTGACATTCCCAGCATCTCTGTGCCTTTGCCACTGCTTTATCTTTGGCGCATGGTGCGTTGCACGTCAAACCACATTGTGATCTTATAGATCAGTTGTTTCGGGTGTGTACACCCATCTGCAACAAGTACAACATGGGCTTATAGGAGCCCTCCAGAGCTGTGGAGCAGGTTGTGAAAGACGTGGTGCTGGTTGGAGGTTTTGTGTGTGACATGAGCTAATGTTTGGTTTGGCCTTGTTTGCTGTGAGCTCCTCAGGCCAGACCTGTACTGGATTTCATGCCTTGGCTCCGACTTAGAAAAATTACTGGCTCTGAAGACTCTGAATGAAGAAGGAAACTGGAACCAATATCTATATTGTATATGAGCTCTTTTCGACAAGCTTGGGGAGTGAGATGGAGTTTAGTTAAACTGTGTCCTCAAGGCTCATTATCTGTGAAATCCAAGGTTGAAATCCTTGCGTTGGTTTTCACGTCTGCTCTGGCAACATATTCATATTCCTCATTAATGTGACATAGCATCTATACCATGCCATCTGGCTATAGTGCTCGTCGTGCAGTGGCTTTGTCATACTCGCTGTCAGATGGTTTGATAAAGCTATAGCCATAATTATTGTAATAATGCCTCTGATCTAATCGCTATGGGCGCCATGCTACAGGCGTGACCAGCAGTTTTGTCACCCTGAAGAGATGTTCCAAAAAGTACTTGTGTTTTATGCATTTATTATGGTTTAGATGTGTCTTCAGAATGAGATCATGAGAACACTGGCCACCGAGTTGGTCTACAGAATGATGTGAAACAAACCTCTGACTCTGAGGTGACAGTTCGAAGAATACTGTTGTTCCTCAATGCTGGGGGGGTTTGTACCACAACCACCAACCAGCAACAACAGTCAAACTCCCTTCGTACACTCTCAGACCAAAACAAATTTTGTTCAAGGTTTTGCACCAAGAAATCAATGAGGATATTAGAGTGTAGATTGGGGTAGCTGGGATCCTTCAAATGAAAAAGTCTAGCGATCACTGAGTTTGAGGACTAATAACGATGTGGCCTTGTGTGGATCTGGGACTTGTATCCAGGCTATATGACATCACAATCACATCAGTCACCTATGATGCGTCTATGGTCATGTATGACTCCATGAGCAAGGTTAGATTTTGCTGACCAGTATACTGGCAGTGTGTATACACACTGCCAGTATACTGGCCGAGCGGGATATGTGAAAGTTTCACTACAACATCGATCAACATTGAACTTTTGATATTGATCTCAACTTTAGATCAATATCTGAGATCAAAACGTACACTTTGAGTAAAGGTATTGACATCAAAATATAGAATACCCCATTTCAAAATCTAAAATGTACAAGGTAACAATGCATGTTATCATGGCCATTGTTTTTTTTTTTGCCTTTTGCCTCTATTGTATTTTTATAGAGGGACAAACAGTAGGCTGACAGGAAATGGGGACATGCAGTAAAGGCCGTCAGATCGGGAGTCGAACCCGCGGACACTGCCAGTGCTGGATTACCATTGTGAACGTGTAGCTGTTTTCACACTCATACATGCACGCACGCACGCACGCACGCACGCACGCGCACACACACACACACACACACACACACACACACACACACACACAAACGAGACAGAGTGAGAGAGAGAAAGATGCAGTTTGAGAGATGTATGTGCGCTCTTCCCATACCCCAATCTAATGATGTAGTTTTCACATTGAAGAACAAGAGATCAAAAGACAAAGTGGGATGTCTTCATTTAATTCCTGAGCAGATCATGTTACAAAGCCATTCACCCGATAGTATTTATTCTTAACGCGTGTCAACCTGGCTCTCATTGACTTCAATCCAGTTTGCCTCCCAGTGAACCTGACGAATCTGCCAGCTCGATTTGGCGGCCCAAGAAAGTGACATATCTGTCCTTCTTTACATAGCCTTGGGGAATGGCATAGACGCCATCTGGACTGAGCAGTGCCTCAGTACTACTGACTCACACACTGCAACTCAACAGTGGCTCCTCTCATTCATAGCCAGCCTCATGGAAAAGTCCGGTCCTGAGACTGCAGAAAGCACAGTTGGTCGCTCTCATCTTCAGATAATAACATAATAATGCATTCCTTATTCGTTCGGTTAGTCACATCCCTCGAGGGGGTGGGGACATTCTCTCGATGTCTTTGGGTGTCATCTTGTGGCATTCAGAATGTCATATTTGATGTTGTTAGCGGCACGCTATTCTCACAGAGGTACCACGCACAGATAGATCAACCAGTGAAGGACTTGCATGATGGCCCTCAATGGAATGGTATGGAGATGAAAGAGGAAAGGGGTTCTGTGATGTTTATTTTGAGGTTTGGAGGAGTATGGCTTCCCTGGGCCCCACACACGGAGACCTCCAGCTGTCCCCCGAGTCCGTCCAACTTAAACCGCAGCCATTAGCCCCTTTGTGTCTCATCCATACCTAGGATCCCAGAGGTCCAGCACTATTCTCTGTACTTCTTTATAAATGGAAGCTGCGGGTTTGAGCCTGAAAACTGAATCACAGTGAAGGAATCTGGACCCTTGTTGGTGTTATTGTGTGGAAACGAGGCCCCCTGTACATCTCATGCTGTGTATGTGTGTGCATGTGCATGCGCGCAAATGTGCGTGTAATGCACCCTTGTCCAAAACGTATGCATGGAGATGGATGGCGTTGGGTCACATAACCTCTTAGCCATATTAACACATGAAAGGCAGCAAAGCTACAGGGGGTCTGTTTTGACCATTCTTCAGGGGCCCCACTATTAGCTCTCCATTGAGTATCAAACACAAACACACACACACACTGTTATTGTACACTACACTAGTGTGGCCACTTTCCACATCCGTACAGTGACAAACTCTTTGGAGGCGTCGGATTGAGTGAAATTGTCATAATTATGATGAATGTCCTGCTGGTTCACTGACAGTGTGAGGGTAATTAACAGCGGTCCCCCAATCACCAGGGGTCAGTTACAAAATCATTACGGGCAATCTCCTGGAGCAAGAATGTGTGCGCGCGGCGGGTCATCTGATATGGGGGGCCGATACAACCGGTCTAATGTTTCCCCAGGGGGGATGTGATTGTGGTGTGCGCTGGGCTGGTTGCCCCCCGGGCAGCGTCATAGTGGGAAACCCTATTTATACTTAGTCGGGGTAGCCAGTGTCGCGCAACGACAGCAAATCTACAAGCGCACCATGTGTCGTATGATGAACTTGTAGATCTATGTTCTGCATGTTCAGTGAGCTATGAATGAGAGGAATAGCCTAGGAGTCCTCGTCTTCTGCTAAAATGGTCCCTTACACTCTCATCCGCACACACACACTAAATATATTTTTGTTAGAGGAATCGACTGTGCATTAAATTCACCCATTCACACACACATATCAACTATAAGAAATGGTAAATGGTACATTTACCTGTATAGTGTACTGACACCAACCAGCACCTTAGGGCAATTAGAGATTCACTTTGACTTCAGAGTCTTGCTGAAGAATACTATCACATGGGAACTCAGAATCTAACATCCAGCTTCTCTACTGGCCACTCTACCCCTGATCCACTGCTGCCTCACAGAACACAGAGGCTACCAATACGCTCCAGAAGGCATACCCTTTTCCGGTCCATTTTTCCCACATGCTTGTGTGATTGGCTTGGCAGCAGATTTGAACTGGAAACATCAAACAAAACGCGTTTCCATGTCAATACATCTTAATTAGGTCATTACCATGTGTCCAGTAATCATCACTAATCATGTGTTTTCAGTGTTTTAGTCCCAAAGGTAGTGCAGTGTGAGTTAAGTTGGGTCAGCAGTTCTACAGAACTGGCATGTGCTTTAGTACAGATATGTCTTTGGCTCTTTGCAAAGTCAAAGCACAAAGAGAAATTGCAAGTTTTGTACTCGGATGAGAGGAATGGCATGTCGAGCATAGCCCACAGCCATGAATGATAGTACAATGTAGTATTCAATGACACTGAACTAGTCTTTGAGTCTCGGTCCCCACATGATGATGATATACTGTATGTACATGCAGGTATTTATCAGTGGAACTGAGTCATATTAAATGTAATGTTTCAAGTACTATTCCAATACTTGTGGTATTCATTTATGATACCTTTAGGTTAAGAACTGCATTCACAGTGGATGTAGATTGTACATGATGTGTTTTGCAAACTCAATGCTGATTTGCTGATACCTGCTGTGTTTACACCTCCAAGACAATGGGGTTCACCACATCCCCAAATTTCCTGTGTGTGTGTACGTGTTTCTCCTCAATGGCTTAACCGACTGATAGAAATTTGCACGTCTATTGCCCATTGGCATGCAGGGACTGAGCACATGATGCCCTTTTCACAAATTTAAGCTGTTTGTTAGCATACTATACTACAGATCCTAGGTAGTCTGTAGTAATGGTTGCTACTGACAGACTCAAATGCAGGTCATTATTTATTCTTATTAATAGAATCGCAATTTTGCGGTCAACTATTACTTTACTTGGCAGAAAAGTATGTCCAAAAGTAAGGATCTAAATCTATCAAGTCAATTAGTCATATTTAACGGCCACATGAGGTGAGTGGGATTTGCTTTGGGTATGGCATGGGGTGTAATCTCTGTTCAACAGTGTCTGTTACATAGGCACATACAGTATCAACATCACAATAGACATTCAAACATCATATTGGACAGACAGACAATTTCCGCGGATGCCACCACAGACAGAATTCGCAAATAACATTTGTCATGCTTCATATACGAGTAAACATGATCAGATGTTGACTGAATCACAATACCCCCGAAGATACTCAGATCTGACAGTACTGTGAAAAAGCCCATTCTGCAAACAATCACACAGTTTAAGATCACAAGTGGTTTGTAATGGCTCAGTAATGGCCCTGAATTGCCCCTTTAGAGATTATTGTGTGTGAGTACTTCATTCTACCTTCGCCTGACCACAGCTATGAGGGCGGATCTCTTTTCTGACCGCTGAGTATAAAGCATGGGGGGAGGGGGGTTGGGGGGGGGGCATTCTAGTGACAGACTTTAATACTGTTACAGCTGAATATTCAGCTGCCAACACTACCAGAGGTAGAGTCAAAGTTGTATGGCGACCTCACAAATGAGTGTTCCGTATACTTCATACCTGAGGATTTGGGACAGTGGCCGTGGCCCATGACTGTGAAGATGTCAGTAAATACTGTAGCTTCAATTTGGACAAAGTCGCAGGTACTTTATCAGTGCCTGCACATGTCAATCGCCAGTCACTGGCAAGTGGCAATCAATGTGCAGTTTCAGGCACTACATATACAAGAATATACAGGATCATTTGAAGACAGTTCATTGTACTGTAAATGTAATGTTGGCAATAAAAGGGTGTATTGTTTTTATTTTGTTCACAGCACAGATGAGTGGCTTGCATTACTGCACTGACTACACTGCCAGCAAAAGACTGTTGGCCTTCGGGTATTTTGATATTTTCAAATATGCACCCCTTTGAGTTTTGGACACCCCTGAAGTAGACTGTGGTGTTTTCTGTAGATCCTCACTTCTGTTAAGGCAGCGGGAAGGAAGGAAGTGGTTCACTTTCTGGTGATATTCCAATAACATGCACACACACATGCGCGCACACACACACACACGCACGCACGCACGCACGCACGCACACACACACACACACACACACACACACACACACACACACACACACACACACACACACACACACACACACACACACACACACACACTTTCCTAAGTAGGCTGCCGCCTTATGGAATTGTATTAACAACTGGTGGCAGCAGTCACTCAGGAGGTAAAGCGGCCATTTGGCAACCAGATGGTTCCTGGTTCTACCCCCGGCTTCTCCTGTCCTCAGTGTCCTGGCCTTGTGTTGAAGTGTCCTTGAGCGAGACATTGAACCCCTACTGTAGCTGCATGTTGCCCGGTTGCCTCTGCATGTGTACATTGTAAAGCACTCTGCAGGCATTATAGAAACGTGAACCACTTACCATAAATGGTCAGACACTGGAGTTTTCTCCAAGTGTCTGTTTGGATGACTATTGCATTACTGACATCCACGCACACACCTACACATTCATACCGTCATACACCAGCACTTTTCATTACAGGGACGCCCTCTGAGTGGCTCCCACTGAGGCGGCTCAGTCCCCGCACATCTGGGAGCCTTTAGGGCTCTGGATGGAGGGAACACGCCAGTTAAACGAGCACATATGTTTTATTTGTCCTTTATTTTCTGTCGTTTGTTGCATTTCAGATGACAAATCTTCACTCCTCCGTCAAAGGTGTCACTTCCATCGTCTGGCAAGTGTGGTTGTGAACCCTCGACCCCCCCGACGGGAGTTTTAAAAACAACGTGGAATATGAATTTCATATGGCTTCTCCGATGTCGCGCATTCCATTCAGATTGAGCAAGCTGAGCACGAAGAGATAAGTGCAGGGTTACATTATTCCATAGCCAAAGGGTGACCTTTAGATTTTGTGTTTTTATGGATCCCGATGGTTCTGCGGCAGGGACTTGAACTGATAACTTCCGAGATTAATCCGGGTAAATGAATAAATGAATCTCGGCAGTTGGCTCTGAAGTGACTTTGACTCGGTTGATCGCTCTTAAATCGATTATCATCTGCAAAAGAGGAATGTGAGTCACTCAGGCCTGTTTAAGCCTAACCTACCTACCTGTCCTGCATGTCTCTCAAGCTGGCTGACACACAGTGATCTGAGCGTGTCTGTATTGTGTTTAGCTCGGCCCTGTGCCCAGCTACCCTCCAGCACCGGCTAGATACCAGAATTAGTTTCTGCCCCATCACAGTGAATCAAAAACCTTAAAACGATGTTGCATCGCAACTTGCTGTGCATTTATAGCTTGGCTATTTTTCACGAGCTAAGTATCATGTGAATTGGGGCTTAGTGGTGATGGGTAATTAAACATTTGTAATGATCTGTAGATTGAGTCATATTTATTGGAAATTGGAAGTGGCATTTATATATTGCATACTGTAACCCTTTTGTCTTTGAAACATGGCCCGCTTGCGTTCTTCAGTATTTATGTGATAGAGGTTGCCATGCAAACAGCAATATCACATTATTACTTGCTTTTGGAAAGGAATATAGGACATTTCATCCAACATTTCTCATTATCCGTTTACAAGCATGTGTACCTAATGTGCATGTAAAAAACAATAACGTAAAATTATGGCACGTAAACATTTATAACATTATTTACAGCAGCGTATGCTTCCTGGCACCAGACTCACCACCTGCATAGTTTTAACTGGTGAGTGTTGGCAGAGGTCCAATCAACCCCATGAGTTATGAAGTATCACAGACACACTGCTTTGCACTAGATGAGAAATTATGTTGCTACATGTACACTTGGCCCGTGTGCAACCCACACTCCTGTCTTTTCAGTCTGCAAAATGGAGCCATCATTATGGCCATAGAGTGCTTTAAATCTGCAATGTGTATCGTGATTCAAACCCCACTCTTGCAAGACAGTTTGGCCGTAAGAGTCCCCCCCAAACACTATGGTTGTGCCAGTTATATTTCATTGCTCTCTTCATTGCTCTGCTATGCTGCCTTTAATTTTCCCTTTAAATAAGACTTCTTCAAGCACACGTAAGATTTATGTTTTAAAAAAATCAAAAAATAATTGTGTGAGCTTGTATCTGATGTTTTTGAATAGTAGTTGTTGGGATCCCCCTGGAATTGGAACCACACAGAGGGGGTCCACCCATTGAGAACTACTGCTCAACTACATATAAAATCATATTAAAAAATAAAAAATAGCTCCAGATTGCAGTTTTAACAGTCAACAAGCAGCATGGTAGATGAAGAAAAACAAATCACACTTTGGCTATTTTTGTCTTAACGTTTTTAATGAATAGAGTGCATGAACAAATACAAATGGTTTGAGTTAAAATACAGATCAGATGTAGAGGTACAGGAATATAAGAACAAGGAGTGATAAAGGGTCACATGGTACAAAGCTGCCAGATAGAATATTCTTCACATTAGCAGGGAAGAAGAAACATAATAATGGCCTGTTAATACCTGCCAGGCCACTTCAGAAGAATTTTGGTGGGTGTTTTTTTTTCTCCTTTCTTTCTTTTACTAGTAGTATTGCATAAGGAACTTTTTTTTTCTCCAATTTCTCCAATTTGTTACAACAGAGCTCCAGGGCTTTTATTTGCCTGGAGAGTAATGCCTTTAAATTTCCCTTTTTAAATAAGATTTCTTCAAAGCTAATCAGTTAACACATAGAGAAATAGATGCACACTGATAGGCTTTTATCTTTCTGTAAAGTCACAGTGGTCATCTTCTCATCTACTATACCCTACTGTGCTCGGCCTCACGTACTGTGTAGGAGCCGTACAGCAAAGGTTCAGAGTTCATCGCTTTTAACTCTAATGTTTTCCTAATGGCCGCTCGTTGAAGTTAATGGTTAAATAACAAGCAGGATCATTTCTCCCTGGCTTTCGTTTTTTTGCCATTCTAAACACACGCTCTCACATCAAAGCCTTCAGAATGCCCTAATGACCCACACATACATACAGTAACAGTTTGTACAGGCAGGCAGCTGTATGTTGTTGTCGCTGAAACAGCCTCCGTCCTGTGTTGTGTCTCATTTCTCTGTGGTTCCGTGGTCTGACTAATTTGGCTGTCGTAATATTATGATACAGTAAGGCTTCAAGGCTCTCCATGTAATGTAAATATCGTCATGCGGGGCACACATTTCATCCTTTTATGTTACGCTTTTTTTCATAAATTAATAATGCTAGCTTATTTCTTTGAATAATTTCGAAACATGCCGGATTTGGGAGAGGTTAGTTAAGTCTGTCTGTGGGTTTATAAAAGTTTAACCAATGACAAGTATTAGCTAGTGCTTATGACTAAATATTAACTACACTGGATCTATTTGAACAGAAGTGTCTAGTACCCATTTGGTTTTCCAGCTGACACATACACACATACATACTGTAGATTTGTGTACTCTAGAGCAGTGGTTTTCAACCTTTTGATACCAGGGCCCACTATTTATTCAGCCTTTGAGCCACAGACCACCATTTGAGGACATTTTAGCCACACAGACCCCAAAACTAAAATGATCATTAATCTTCTACATTCTCTAGTTATAGAGACTTGGAATAATTCAGATGATGAATATTTTGAAGAAACGAAACCAAATGGATTTGGTTTCATTCTTACACTCTCAAGAGTTACATCTGGTTAACCAACTGTCCATCTGGTTAAACAACTTGGGGACCACCTGGAACCCTCTCAAGGACCACAGGTGGTCCCCAGACCACTGGTTGACAACCAATGCTCTAGAGCCAGCTGCAAATCTAAGTCTATGTCTAATTGGGGACAAAATTGATGTGCCGATTAAAATGTGCAGTTTTGTAATGTTAGGGGTAGATGTGGTGTGGGTTCATGGACTTTGGATTAGTTATGGTTACAGTTGCGGTGAGAGGATATGGAATGAAATTAAATCAATGCCCAGAAAAGTTGCCGGTCTTTTTGTCTAAATGTGAGTATATGTGAATGTGATTTTTGAGGTGAATGCTACAAATCCATGTGAAGAAAAGGTGCGTGTTCCATGTTGTATATAATAATGAATGAAATTATAGATTCACCATACCTTTAAGAATAACCTTTACTGTATTTGTATACACGTTTCTTTTATATATATATATACAGTACATTGAATGATATAACAAATAAAAGGCTAATTTATCCTTCATATAAATGTCTGACTATACTACACTGACTGTATGGACACAAAATTGACATAAAAGAGTACAAAAATAAAATATTTGTTTGATATTAGTTTTACATTATAGGAAGGGTAGTGCTCATGGTGAAAATGTGGCATCTCCCATGTACATCTGTAGTCCGTTCAAAGAAAATTAGAGGGAACATGTAACTCATGCACTTAGTGATAGACTGAGGGATTCTCTGTGTGGATTTATTGTTAAATGAAAACAATGGATATAAAGTGCATTGTTATCTGAATAACACAAGTAGCTATTCAAACCCTTCTATATTACTACTACTATTACTAATTTTGCTAGTACTACCTCTAGTGATGGTGCTACTACTATGTCTACTACTATATCTACTACTACAGCAACGAATACTATTGGCATTGCCTCTATTATTAACAGCAGAAGAACTATTGACATTACGTAATAGTTCCCCACTTTGTGGCCTTCTGTAGAGTAATTCATTAGAATCTGGTGAGTTGTCTTAGCGCTGATAATACATTTCTTACACGACTGAATCATTTTATTATGTTGTAGCTAAAGATCCCATTTGTTTTTCTTGGGTTCGCAACTGTTTGCTCTGATGAAATGCAATTTTATGATTCCAGAAAGGAACACGGCAGAACCCATCGGTTGCTCAATTAACTCAATTTGGACTCCAGATGTTCAGGAATTATAGAAGAACGAAAAAAGAAAGGCATGTTGGGTAACATAAGGTCACATGATCATAGCCACACTACGGTTCACAGGATATAGGGACAGGAATTATTCTGCTGTGCAGGCATCAGAATTTCCATGACAAAAGTATTCTAATTACCATTTTTACTAGACTGTTATATGGTGTTTGGAGTGGTTGGCACCCAGTGAAATTCCAACATACGGCGCCATTCTTAGCTTTAAAGAGTAGCTGCACAACTCTGTAATTCATGCTGGCATTCCTATTTTGCTTGCTATTATTGGCAAAGTAAATAACCCAAAAGTTACATTTTCAAACACTGTAAAAAATAGCTAAAGTTGCAGATCTACAGGCTCACAACACACTGTATTGAGAGATAGTAGATACTGCTACTTCGCTATCCACTCCACTTAAGTATTTAGGGTTAAAGTGGTTAATTTTCTGGGAACCCAAACATCTAAACCGTTCCACACTTCTTCATCCGGCGAGGATCCACTGCAAGGATTAGCTATAGAAAGGCCGGCTGTCTTCAATGCCGCTGACCACAAAGTGTCCTGCTCTTCCTCACAATTTCACAGCACTCTTCATCCTCAGAGGACCCCCACACGCCCCCAAAGGCTCTACCGAAAACAAGCTAGATGATGGTTGATGGGGTGTTTGGGATGACCGTCACCTAACCGCGAACCTTCCATCTCTACCCCTCGCACGGTCTCACCGAAAAGAGGGTTTACCCCGACTCCCAGGGGCCCAGCTGTGGCTACGCAATTGCCCCCTCTCCCACCCCGCATTACTCTAAAACCCTGAGCCCTCCTGACTCCTAAATGACAGGCCAGGGGGGACAAAACGGCTCGAAAAATAGCTCTTTACTATGAGGTCCAATAACATGACAAAAAAGAAAACATACAGTATGTACAATACATCAGAGTTATAAAAAACATAGACTCGCATGGTGACAGATAATAATTACAGTCTCCAACAGGAGTGTGTGGTATGGTGGATGGGCAGGGGTGATTGTGATCACATAACGTTGACTGAGGTGTATTGGGCGGCCATGGTTGACAAGTTCATTGGCTGGTTCCATGCTAAAGGACCCGCATCATGGGAGGAGGCAGGGTAAGTGCTGTATAGCATGCCAGATAATTACACACTTTACACATGTCACATATCTGTAGCGATGGTCCAGAGCTTTTGTCGGTCCATCTGCCGGGTCTCTCTCTTAGACGCCCTGTTTGGCTTTCTTCATCCTAAGACACAGAAATAGTGGATTTGAGTTAATGCCAGAGATAAACAGCGCAGAAAGCTGAAATATGAGAACATCGTATATTTAGGCTGAGCCTGCTGAAAAGTAGATTGTAAACAAAAACCTTCAGTGTTAATTTAACTCTGAGAGCACACAAATGAACCTATTCAGATCCACCTGCACTCTCCAAATTAAATGAACATTAATATTAGAGTATGGCTGAGTTGGCTGGCGCATAATACGTACAGATGAGTTAGTACAAGGAAGAGACAGCGGAATATGTGCACTCAGTGAAACCCTTCTTGGCTATTGGCTCTCACCAATAAACACCACTTTGAGAACTATAATGAGAATTTATTCCACCATGACTGTCTGCCAAAGTATGCCTGTGAGAGAAGCCAGCACTGCTTTGGTGTTCCAAAGTGTCCCCAGTTGATGCAAGGATACAAAGCCAAACACATCATCTTGGACTTGCCTCTTTACGCAACCATGAACTAAGATTTAGTTTCGTTTTGTTCAAGGGAACACGCAACCTCATGAACCATAGCTGGCCGTAAGGGACACAGGCATTTTAGTTGTTGATTGGCAGATGTTTCTTATTCCATGTGATGACTTTGAACATCTTTTACTATTCTGAGCCCCCGCTGTACAACATTAAAAAATACGCCATGACGAAGCGTATATCAATAAAGGCAATGCTTGCGCTTTTATCACCAGAGTTAATATGGGAAAGGCTTCTTGTTTTATGATTGGCTGACTGTAGGATTTATGTGATGGATGATGCACAACACTCACAGCGCCATTATGCCAATCGGTGGTCATGTCAAACAAATTCACCCAGCAAAGGATTTTCTTGAAAATGTGCCATCTGGAGTTATTAGCTGTAATCCACTACAAATACCCAGTCTGCCTTTAAGTGTGACTCTAGTAATGTGCATTCCCACTGGGAGTCAGTTGGAATGTGTTACACGAAATGGAATGAGCGTCACCATCGACATGCATGCTTGTTGCATTTGCAAAGAGGCACCATCCACGCTCCACCTGAGATGTTTTGTTATGCGGAAGCCTGATTCACTGTTTCACACCTCAGCCTTGTCGGGCCAGACTCCTCTCTCCTCCCGAGGCAGACAAGGAGAGAAGAGGGGGTTGGGGGAGAGAGGGACGGTGCTACGGGGATGGGGGTGCGGGGAGAGTTGCAGGACACTATGCTACAGTATGTGCATACATGTCTGAGTTTGGTTTCTCTTTCAAAGACATGTCCAACTTCGTCATCATCTCACAACTGGCTCAGCCACCACATGTGGGCACTTTCATAATGCGGGTGGGCCTTGATGTACAGTATGGTAGACAAACCAGCGGTGGGATACTGTCATTATCTGTGACCACAGGGAGTGACTTGTCAGCCAGTCACCGCATACTCCTGTGTTTAATCATGTACCTGCATGTTGGGTTAGGACTAACGGACCGTCAAAGACCTAATAGGCCACTGATAGGTGAAGTACAAGTACTTAAATGCACATTTACATTCTCGCTCGCTTTCTCCATGACTCCGTATTGGTGAAAGTTTCTACAGCTCAGACAAATATTGAGAGAGTCACAGAGTATGCAAAATTTACATTTGAATTCCATTTGAAAAAAACCTTGCTTCCAAGTTGAGACAGAAAGTTGGCTTCCTGTACAGCAACGGAACCGGGTTCCATTTATTTAGTGGGAAGGGGATTATTGTAGCAGTGTTGTTATCATTCATGGGTTGTGGTGATGTGATTTATAGGCATGCTGCTCTGTGTGAAATCATAACCACGTATGCGCTCTTCCATACATCTTTCAGACTAGTACATGTACAAGCTCACAACAACGTGTTGCAATCCAACATGTTATGAGCTTCTACATCAGCACATTTGGAAATTGTATAAAAAGTTCCCTAATTGAAATGCAAGATTGAAAGATATCTCTATATCTAGATATCTATATATACTTGTCCTCTTGTGGAGAGGCATAAACACTGGTATTTGTGGATTTTGAAGGCCCTTATCAGCAAGCGACCTCTTTACATTTCATTTTTGTGGGCCACATGAATGACTGCCTATAGTTCCTAGATTCCCACACAGAGCTTGATAGAAGTACATTCCCCTGTGATGCCGCTTTTGGTATAGCATCCCACATATTACTCTGGAGACTAAGGTTGTTCCATCTCTTGCAGAGTTTAGGACTGTGGATTAGGATTTCTAGCCACTTGTGTTTCAAGATGCAACTGTTTCAAATTCGAATCCTATTGTTCTGTGATTGATATGTTTGTTCTCTTGCTTGTATTCGTAATTGTAAATTTTACTGTGTCAGAAACGAGGGTAACCTCAACCATCTTTCCAAGAATAAACCAGACTTCGGTCTCACAAATGAATAAGTTATAAAGTAACAATATACAGTAACAGAGGAAATCCGAACCTTTCCCTAACACAAACACATGTGGGTTTAGAGTCATGTATAGGCTACATAATACCCAAACCAATCACTGACTGACTGGAAAATGCCATAATGTTGCATGTGAAGCCACTTACTTGTTGATAGCATTCTTCAGGTATTGCTGCAGCCACCTGATCTCTGGGTTAAGACAAACCTCTTTGTTTGTCTTCAGCTTGGCACTAAAAAGAAAATGGAAAGAAAAGGAACGAGACAAGTTCAGCTAAAGAGCTCCATAGACAGCTTATGACCACATTATATACCTGTAGATTGTGGAATTGTTATTTTCATTCATTCAGGAGAGGTTGTACATCTGCTATTCCACCTATAATTATTTGATCTATTTTTTGCTCTGTCTGTTTTCACATATTTTGATCTAAACACAAGGGGTCATGTGGTTAAATTATGTTATCTTTGTCTATAACTCAGAGAATGAGAGACTATGCAATATGTGTGTAATTGTGTTGCATGCTTTGACATGCAGCTATTGCTTATTTGCCCTGTTCAGAATAACACGGAAGCTATTTACAGAAAGGGTCAGGGTGAGGATCATATATCCCCATGTGGGGACATCATGCCCACCCCATTACACGCTCCCTGTTTATCATTACTGGACACAGTTTATTTGGTTTGATAAAGCTGCTGGTGTCCCCTCGAGGCTATATTGACATGACACTCCATCCCATCAAAAGTTTATCAAACAAGCACGAAATTGCTCATTTCCTCCTTTAAAAAATGTGCTGCACATAAACCAGAACAATGAGTAAGACTGGACCATAAAGATTAAAGCTCATGAACACTGCGTGGGAAGAAAGTGAGAACCAAAACCAATTGCGTCGACCCACAATTATAGCTTTCCTGTCGAAAACAAAGCAACGTCCAATTTCCCTCACATTCGCTCTCTTTTAAAACACCAATAGACCGCACTTCCTGTGGATGTGTCAGTCTGTCTGTCTTAGGGAGCCGCATAAAAACAAATGTCTTTCTGTGTGTGTGTGTGTGTGTGTGTGTGTGTGTGTGTGTGTGTGTGTACACACACACACACACACACACACACACACACACACACACACACACACACACACACACACACACACACACACACACACACACCCTCATGCACAGCCCCTTTCTCTGTCTGTCACATCCGAAAGATTGATGGTGAGAAATGGCTTCAGAGGAGGAAACCTGTCCTTTTTGAAAAACTTTCTTTTTGAGCCAGGAGCGAGTGAGCAAGCCTGTGTTTGTGTTTCTGCCACTGCCACTATGTGATAAAACCTCAATTTATTCGCTGTACGGACTGCAACACTCGTAGAAAATAACAGCCTCGCGATCAGTTATTTTTGGTGTCTGGCACACTCGTAGAATAGCTAAACTAGGCTTTAACGAGCACACAGGCCGGCTTATAGGCCACAGTGCAATGAATGGTGTTGCTTGTTTGCTTGTAGATAAGGTCTTTTTGACACACAACACTATGCTGCTGTTCTGTATAAATTTTATCTGAGATGTGGAACTTGTATGAATGAACACGTTATTCATTCAGAATCCCAGTAACATGGTAATGATGATGCTTGTTTATGGACTGGAGACATCATGTTGTGATGTCAGATTCCAGGGTTGATAAGCAAATTGCTAAGGCAAAACAACATGCAGGGAATCCCTCTTGCTTTAGCTGTAAATGTTTGGCCCCAACCTCAGTGAGGTTACTACACACCAAACATTCACACTCTCAGATTGCAGCTTTTACTTTCCAGCTGCCATGTCAGAGCTGTTAGATATGTATACTTACATCACTTGGAAGGGGCAGTTGGGAGTGTGGATGAACCTCAGCTCACGGATGATGCCTCGAGGAAGAGAGTTGACTGTGGAACGACAGGAGCATCTCTCCACCAGGCTGATGGGTTTGGCTGTATCATGGAGAGCAATGAAACAACAGAGTTACCTTTAGTGCTGTCACTTTTGTGTGACCATTTTAAAATCTAACTCTGTATGAGTGTCCAAATGGGAATATTTTACATTATAAAATGAAATAGTTCTGGACAATTTCATTTCTTAATGAAATTATTCATTTAAATTCATTTACATTATTGTAAATTATTCCCCCAATTAACCACATAAACCCAAATGTCTCCCTTATTCTCTAACATTCAGGGCAATATAGCAGATTTACAAGTCACAGCAGCTTGCAACACAACACGTAAGCTTGTAGATCAACTACATGTAGAATCAGACATAATGGCACACATGTGACAAGTCTCACCCGCTCAGCTATAGCAGGTACATCTATTTCAATAAATGTAGGCCTATATAGGCCTATTTATATACTTAGTACGACTGTCACTTGCTGTCTGCTATTCAGCAAGCAACCAGTCCTGCAAACTCTGTATAAAGAAACCTTAGTTCCATTACAATCTGTGACATGGAGTGGATGGAAATATCGAAGCATAGAGCCAAATTGTCAGTGTTCATTTCAGTCTGAGAGGGTGAAAATGTGCAGGGTTGAGTACATTACAAAAGGAAACATTAAAACTGAGGATTTTTGTGTATGAACATGGTCATAGATTAAAGGTGCGGAGTGGAGAAAGCACACACTGCATGCTTTGTGTGCATGTCATTGACTGTACAAAGTCAAAACCTGTGTTTGTTTGAACCGTGGCCGTGTAAACAAATGGAACCCTTAAGGTTTTCCCCTTACATGCACCACAAATGTCTAAGAAAGATAGAGCATCGGCCTACATTTTATTAGTTAAAAAAACATTGAAGGCAATTTCAAATCAATCAGCAACATGGTCAAGAAAAGGGATAAAAGCCAGTATTTAATCATAGTGGTGAGTTTAACTGTTCCCATCTGCTCGCTGAATACACTATGGGGACATTTGGCCCGCACAAATAAACATATTTGGACCACTAGACAAATGGAGTCTGATGTTCTGGTTATATAAAATGTATTGTTCTCTAACCTCTTACATCTATAGGCTAGACCAATATATCGCAGTACACGTCTGCTTTCAGGTCAATGACAAAAAGACCCCTTTGGTGATTGTTCAAGAAAATGAGGCAATTGTGCAGATTGTAGGGAATAACATTACATACATGCACGTGTGTTTAGAATAGCACATGTAACCCCATTGGCTAATTGTCTGGCTTCAACTTCTATGTACGTTGTGGTAGTCGGTTTTATGTCGCTGCACCAAGGCCAAGATGATAAAAGAACTCATCATACTTGGCAACGTAGCGCTTTAATATAAGTTCTGTTTTCAAGGCTGCTGAACGTCCATGAGCCTTCATATATTAGATGCTGTCCTGTGTTTGACATCTGGTTAGTGGGTTGAAACCAACAAAAATGATGTAAATCAGTGGTTCCCAAAGTGGAGTCCAGAGACCCCCCAGGGACCAATGGGGGAGTTCCAGGAGATCCCCAAATACATAATAAATTAAAACCAAAAGGACCTTTTAAGTTTCTGCAACTCTGAGAGTGTACAAATTTAAGGAATCAAAGAACAAATATTTATAGCACACAGCTGTCAGAGTTCAATTAACAATTGATTTTACAATATAAATTGCGGGCCATAGAGGGTCCTTGAAATTAACATGGTTGGGAATCGCTGGCATATAAATCTACTCTCATCGGGGATCCCGCCCGGGCATATCTTTTCAAACTGTGGTCCGCGGGCTAATAAGTGTAAATGTGGGTGTCCTTGGCACGGACAAGGTTTGGGGAACCACTGTGAGGAAACGCTATTTAAAACCGGCATTTATTTTGGAAACACTAACACTGCAGATAACAGTCAGAAATGGCTTTGCTTATCATCCGATATCACCGGATCACACCACTTTGTAAAAGCCATTGATGGAGGATTTGAAACAGATGGTGGTGGGGAGAAGAATTTACGCCCGTGCAGGATTAAAACATGACCGCTATGCAAATGATCTTTACACTCCAAAACGTGTTGTCTCAACGTATTAGCATGATAAAGACCCACGGCGCTGCGAGGTTAGGTGACTGATGTCGCCATGAAGGCTGGCTGGCTGTGGTTTGGTCTCACAGTGCCCTAATTTGCGGGTAATTACATGAAAACAAAGAGTAGAATAAATACACACAAATCAGTCATCCCGCAGGACGCAGTGCTGTGCGCCAGAGCCGCATGCAGGCATGCATGCGCAACCCCTTACCACACACCATGCAATTTACGCACGGCGACAAACTATCTCCGAGTCCGAGTCCGACTATTCAGAATAAACCTATAATTGGATTTAAAGAAATCGATCTAAATTTGTACCGTATCTGGTTGAGATGTGTAGGAGATTTACTGTGATTATGTTTATGAAATGTGAGATTGATTTTCTCAACTGAGAACTATAATTCCCCATTAAGTCACATTAATCACACATTGAGTATAGCAGGCTAAGGCACCACATGCAATTAAAGCTAGGTCTATTCCCTTATGAGAAACACTGAACGAATGGACAAAGCCTAATTGCTGATTCACAAATTAAGTCTTATGCAGTTAATGGAGAACGGACAGAGCCTCCTAAAATTGGGCCATTATGAGACAAATCACAATCGTTACATTAAACCTAGCTTTTTGCGTCAACATTAAATGCAAAAAAAAAACCCAACAACTTTAAGACTCAACATCTTGGGACATTCCTTCCAGCCATCTGTTCAGAACGCTGTATAAACAAACGGTCCCCCCAAAGAAAGCACCCTTCAAAACTCCTCCAAACAGAAATACATTAAAAGCCCACAATAGACACAAATCAGCAGCCTACCTTGTGACTGAGGCGCATAGTAAGTGGCCATGGCGAGCACGGTCACCACCGCCAGTAATTTCATATCCATGATGGTAATGCGTGTGTGTGTATGTATGTCCAAGTAGCGCTGCGTTAGTGATGCTCTGCTCACGGTAAAGTCCTCGCGCGTTCTGACAGTGGAGCGAGAGTGTGTGGTAGTGTGTGTGAATCCACGCACTGGAGACGCAGGAACCGCAGTGACCCCCTCCCCGTTCCCTCAGAGCACCCCCCCCCCCCCCCCCCCCCCCCACACACACACACACACACACACACACACACACACACACACACACACACACGGAGTACACGGCACACTCAGAGAGAGAGAGAGAGAGAGAAAGTAGGAGTGACTGTAGTGAGATAAACGATGCCCCCTCTCGCGCCCACTCTCTATTTTCCCGATCCGTAAATTTCCACCCGGCGGAGGAAATTTACTCTGGATCTGAAGTGCACAAATCGAACCAAAGAGGGTCCAAATTGACGCAAAGAGGGTCCATAATGGATAACACGAATTTAGTGCACTTCCGATTTTGAGGAGATGGCCTACCTTAGTACCTTGTGCAAGTGTAAGCTTTTTGGGGGGGTTTGTCCACTCACAGTTATTACTTTGTATTGAGTTGAAGTGTAAATGCCAATCAATCAATCAATCAATCAATCAATCAATTAAAGCTTGTACCTGGCTACTTCACTTTAGTAGTCTATTACCAATTCTCATACACTTACTCCACAGTCTCCACTCCACTTTAGGATAATTGGCAGATACATTTATTCGCCAATTTATAGTTGTTTATTTGCAGACTTACAGATTATCAACAGAAACACTCATTATAAAGTGAAGGTTATACAGGTAAGATGGTTGTAGAATCTACCCGTAACCAGCACATGTGTACCAGTACCAGTGTGTACAAGTGATGATAAGTGATGCACACATTAATGCAAATGAAACTAAAAGCAGATTGTGAAATGCAGGGGTAATTCATGCACTATGACCATTTTCACTTTTCATACACCATATTGTTGCCAACACTGACTCACGCCAAGGACTGTCAAAGACATTTTCTTTACAATGTGGTAAAGTAAAAACAAACAAACAAGAAATCATCTTCATTATCTTCCATGATTTTATAACCAAAATAAGGTGTGATATTACATATTGGCATTGCATCGGTGCACATTGGCAACATTTTGCGATTGTTAAACTATGACAACCTCGTTTGTGATTATTGTGTGGGACTTTCCGGTGGCTTTCAGTTAAAGGATGCCATGAAAGAATAAGCACGCCTACTGTACATGGGATTTGATATGCATTCCCCACTGTTTTATATGGTCGCTTGGGTTTTGCAAGCTATGACAGGGTACATTCTTTTTTTTCCTCCTTCTCTTTCTTCTAACATATGTTTGGCTTTAGTTACGCTGTGTCTCTCAGAAAGACAGCGTCGCTCCAAATGATTTAAAAAAGCTAAAAAGTGAAGTCGGAGTACTAGAATCACATGATCCAGATGCAATTCTACTACAGTACATCAGTGGGTCTCAAGGTGAGGTGCAAGGACTCTACAGGGTTCCTTGAAGGGGTTCCAAATGGACCCTTTACCTTAACTCCTTTGCTCAAAGTTACGGTACAGTTTGTGAAATAAAATAAAAAGTTTTGATAACCACCACATTACATCATTGGCAGCAGTACATACAGTAGACCTGAGGCATCAGTTCTTACTGCATGGGATAAGAGGGGAAACTTTTCTTACTATCTAATAAATGCTAAACATTTGTTCTGGAACTTTCCAGAGCTGTGGTTGAATTCTCTCCTCTCGCTCGTTCTCTCTCTCTCTCTCTCTCTCTCTCTCTCTCTCTCTCTCTCTCTCTGGATGTATGCATCCACAGTGTTGTGTTTGGGGGTTGGAGGGTATTATTAGTGTGTTTAACGGAATGCAGATGTGAAGTCCATTTCCAGACACTTGGCTTTTATCCGGCAGAGCAAACACTTCATCTCTGTGTGTGTGTGTGTGTGTGTGTGTGTGTGTGTGTGTGTGTGTGTGTGTGTGTGTGTGTGTGTGTGTGTGTGTGTGTGTGTGTGTGTGTGTGTGTGTGTGTGTGTGTGTGTGTGTGTGTGTGTGTGTGTGTGTTACATTTGCATGTGAGGGATTAAAGGGACAAGAGAGTGGAGTGGCTTCTACTTAAAGATGCGCTGAGCTGCATTTCTCTATTCTGTCCTGCACCTGACCTGACAAATGTGCTGTTTGTTATTTTGAAATTCATATGTAGTTTCTATTGCCAGTCTACAAGTACAGACGCAGCCATGGCTCCTAGTTGTTCCAGGTACGACTCCTACCCCTGGTCAGCAATGTGTTTACGCGTGTCCCTGAGCAACACTCTTAACTGTATGTAAAGTATAAGGGAGTGATATGCTGCAAATTGGCCACCCAGCGGGGAATTGAACCAGGGACAGCTATACGGCAGCCCCATTAGTAAAATGATTAACCATGATTAACCCCAGCATCCTTATTCTACAGATCTACAAGCGTGCAACCCGTTGCATTGGGACTTTTGCCCCCTGTGGAAAACATGTAGATCAGCTATTTTTTAAAATTATTATTATTTATGGATTGTCGTTGACGGTTGAGGTATGTATTTGTTCTTCTTCTTTTTAATTTATGTAAGACGCTGAAGCTGTGTCCACAGACACAGGTTGCCATGGTAACTGTTAAAGACATGATGGGTCAGTGTATCCTCAGCCCAGTGGACAGCTGAGAGGACAAAGACACTGAGTCATCACACAGACACATGTTGACTTCTCTCACAGCCTGAATATCGACAGCATAGTGTGTGCGTGTGTGCATGTGTTCTTGTGTGCGTGCTTGTGTGCGAGTGCCTACATGTTGCACGTGTACTTGTCTTACTCAACTCGTCAGATCAAATTTCCCCAAAAGTAGTAAAAGTTGTGAAATAGACATTGCGAGGACAAATTTCCTGTCCCCGCAAGTATAGTAATAACAAAGTGTGTGTGGGGCGTGTGCGTCCATGCGTGTGTCTGTATCTGTTGAATGCAACCTTGCACGCACGTGCGTGTGTGCACTCACGTGCGCATTAAGAGCATGTATTTGAGTAAGGTTCTCTCAGCTCAGAGTGAAGGGCCACTTCAGAGGCGTTCACATCAAAGGGCCGCCGATCACAACGGCCCCTCAAAGCCGCTCACCGTCACACGCGGCGCCTCACATGTCAACACTATTCTTGTTTTTACTCCCACCTCGTCAGGGACGGCACAAACTCGTACAAACGTACGCGCTTTGCCCTCGCGTGCACTCACGGAACGTTCGCAAGAAGATCGGCTTGCACAAGCACAAACGCACACAAAATTCATTCCTCATGAGCGCATGCAAATCAACCCAACGTGATGCTCGGCTGGTGAATTCTAGCCAACTTTCGGGGACATGAGCGTGAGAGTGTACCACAAACATTTCAACATCCTGCATCCAGCAACAATATTTTTTATTTAGTTTACCCTCTTAAGGTGAATGGCCTCCAACATGTTTCTGTAAACATATCTGGCAATGTCCTCCTCCATTTTTCAATATTTCCTTCTGTAAGCAGTTTGCTTTCACCCCAAATCCAGAAATTCCTTTGCTCAGTGTCAGGAAACGTAGACCAAAAAAGTCTCAACAGGAGACTCGTGTCACTGTCGGAAACAGAAAGGCCATGAAAGTGTTATCACACTCATAAAACTCATTTTGGAGTTGTATCCGGGTCAATTTGTTGTTTGTCCAGTATGGGATATGTGACAGGCAGTCTACTTCTGTATTCTGTCTGTGATTGCTGCAATCTGCCATTAAGAAAGCTTATTCATCACATTTAGAGTGTTCCTAATAAGACACAGCAAACAGGATGGTGGGTGGGGTGATGACAGGCAGCTCCATCGACATTCCAGGAGTTGGTATTTGGTGCATGCTGTATCGTCTCTGTACCGGGGTGAAAACATTGATTTGTGCATGGTACAAACATTTGTGCATATGGCCCAACTACTGTATGTTTGGGTGCAATCTATATGAGCCATAATCTCGATGCAATCTTAATGTGTATGGGCTGTGTGTGTTGTTTGTTTGTGTGCCTGTGTCTGTGTGTAAAACACAGCATAACACAACGCATCACAATGGAGATGGCTATTAAGTTGATATTCAGATCACGTGTACTGTATAGACATAGACAACTGTGTTTGAGTGTGTATCAGGCTGTGTGAATGGTAAATGATAAGCAAATGTAACATTCACTCATTCACGCATACTGTACATGCCGATGATACGCAGGAAACCAGGCGAGCAGCGGGAGAAGCGCGGGCCAGCCGTTGCCCGCAAGTCCCACAGGTTGACCCACGGTTTGACCTGCGGGGCAGGAGGGCAGGTCAAGGTTTTCAGGGCAATTATCATGCGGAGGGCGGGTCCCCCTCCATACAAAAAGAAGAAGAAAAAAAAAACATTCTGGTAACTTCTCTCCTGCATCTCTACTCCTCTTGCCGAAATCATCAGGTAGTAAAGTCGTTTGTTCTGTTGTCCATGAAAGGGATCTTTAGCCCCTGCCTTTTTGACCACTGGAGAAAAGTTTTCTCTGCGTCCTGAACTGGAATGTACTGGTAGCATTTTATGTTCAAAGAATTCCCCTTCGGCCCATTTGAGAATCTCAACTTGGCCGTCTCATCAGCGCAATGAGGGGCCTGCACACATCTTTCTTAATTGAGTGTGAATTATAGCAGATCTGCAAGCTCACAATGCAACGCCAGAGAAGGAAACCTTGACCTGTCCTCCTGCCGATTGGGCAGGAGGACAGGTCAAGGTTTCGGAGTGGAAGTTGCAGGTGCAAAAGTGTTGTGATTGGTCAGAAAAGCATCCGGGCGAAGTACATTTGACAGATGTTTCGGACCGACGCGTCCACCTATAGAGTCTCTTCCGTAGGTTGTGACCAGGCTTTTCTTTTTGCAGATGAGTAGGCTGGTGCCAAGGCTATGCAATACTAGTAGACTGTATGTTTTGCAAGGTTACCTCTGACATCAGCGATATGCATGATGAATGTTGCTTTTGCTGTGGATAAAGTTACGATAGAAATGCTGCAAGCTCACATCGACCCACAGTCGACACATTGTGAGTTTGTAGCGACCTCTGTTTTGGGTGTGCCGTACCTGCGCAACAACATTACAAACCAAGCAAGTGTGAACATAGGGACGAGGTACGTCACCCCTTTCTCTGTCTCACCTTCCTTTCCCACGACGTCTGTTCTGCCTCCTGATCTGTGTGTGCATGCATTCATGCCTGTTTTAGCACACGTGCGTACTACACATGCATACACACACACACATGTATTTCTTGCTGTTATGGATTTGATTTGTGCACAGCCTGCGTACATGGAGGACATGTGTGTTAGTGTGGTTTTACCTCTTCACACCTCTAACATCTGTGTGTGAAGTGTCCGTTATATTTGCGCCGTAGCTGCAGGAGCTGCTGCTCCGACTGCCTCCCATCTGTCCGTCCATCCGTCTGAACTGGGAGGTCTCACTCCAGGGGTCCTGCTCTTCCTCTGGGTGTGTGAGTCATTTGTTACTGTACGTACAGTACCAGGGGCGGATCTAGGCATGGGCAGGGGGGGCAATGCCCCCCTAAATGCCCAGGCTGCCCCACCAAACATGATGGCATGCAAAACAACGCAAGATATTTCAAATGAAAGTGCTTATATTTGAAATGATTTGAAACACTACTGCTACTAACTAACTACAGTTGTGGCACCACTAAACCAACTGCATTTCATCATTGAAAACAGAAAACTCTCTGAGTCATACCTTTAGCATTATGCATGCTGCGTGTCTGTTGCAACTTCAACAGCAACTGATGTTATTATTGATGCTTTACTTTCCATACCATTTAAGTCCTGTAACCGAAAATGGTATGGGTGCGGCTTCATCACCCGTGGCGAAGCGTCACGGGCGATAAAGCCGCACCCATACCATTTTCTCCTGCCCCCCCAAATGCGGAATGTTACATCCGCCACTGTACAGTACGCACGTACACGCTGGAGGAACACACTAAAGCCTTGCCTTTTTTAGTTTTTACAGTGCCACGTAAATCACATTGCACGCCTTTCCTCTCTAAAGTCAAGGAAGGTGTCTTCAAGAATGATGGCATTTTGTAGGCGGTTTAGCTATGGTTTAGCCACTTTATAAACGGTGCCGTCCCTGCTTTGGGCATGTTATTTTATGGCAAAATAAAATGTACGTTTCTATATTGCCTTTGTCCAAGGCCCTGTAGACTGATTGTATATTCACCTATTCACACACATAATAAGTGCATAAATGTGCGGAGGAAACCATGCCAGGGGCCAACCGGCTCATCGGGAGAAATTAGGGGTTCAGCGTCTTGCTCAGGGGCAATTGGACACTAACTCCAGGGGAGCCTGGGGACCGTACTGGCAACCTTCTGGTTCTCAAGCAGGCGCTCTACCCCTGGGCCACTGCTGTCCCCAAAAACAGTTAACCTACTTTTTGAATAAGGTTTAACTGTGCTCACATTCACCCCCATACACACTCACAAGCATACGCACAGTAGACCGTACATATATTGTACGTACACACACACACACACACACACACACACACACACACACACACACACACACACACACACACACACACACACACACACACACACACACACTAATACTTGCATGTGCACAAACATATGGACTCCATTTTTCTTATGATCCCCAATGGGAAATATCAACATTTGTTACTCACACATCAGAGTTTCCTATACTGTAGCTTTGTTTGATTTGCTCTGCAGCAGATTGAACTGAAAACACAGAGGAACGTGTCATATGTTATTTCCATTTCAAATCGTCAGGTGTCTTATGTTTCTTGACAAAAAAGTGACCTTCACGGTCCGAAGTCGACACTCAAAAAATTTGACTGTGTCGGAATCGTCTGAAAACTGTCATATGATAACATATTGCTAAACATTCCTCATGCGTTATTCACCTTTTAAAGAAAAGACCATGAGACCATGCAGGCTACATGGAGAGGGGGCAGGAATGTGAATTGTGAATGGATGAACGCTTTATGGTAGAGAAGCCTGCAGTTTCATAGATCAGGCTTTAGTTAGTGTTCAGGCAACTGGTCCCGGTAGGGGCTCTGCCACGGCTCTATTGTGGTTCAGTGAGGCTGAGTGTCTCCTGGCTGTGCCTTTGTCCAGCATCTTCCTCCATCTTCTCCATTGAATCACGAGGAGTCTACTCTCCTATTATACACTCCACCATAAGGTCCTCTTCAGTGTCCTGTCAATGAAGTCTTTAGCTATAGACATTCAGTCAATGGTAAATCTCCCGCAGTCACACCTAATAGCTTTAAAGCCATCAGTGCACTTTGCAGTGATACTGGTCTGGCACCATAGAACTTAACAGTAAAGTATGTCTACATTAATGTAGGTACATATTTGTGCTGTAATTCTCCAATCAATCAATTTAGCTACTATTTGATCTATATTGGTCTTGTTCCGATGAATGTCTGTGGCGTGCAACTGTCCAGGGTTAATTTCACAAACCACTGGACTACCAGCACCATAATATCATATTTTCTTTTTTAAAACCTTAACTTTATACTCAAATAATTCCTTATAGGAAGACAATATGACTGATCAGACGACCGTGTCAACATGATGTCCAAGTTCCACATGGAAGCCATGTGGACATTAGACCCTGTCTTTTTTGTCGCGCTGTTTCCAATTCATTTCAGTAATCCGTGTTTTGACAATGACTGATGCGTCGACGGAACCAAACACGGTATGCACACAAGTGCCCTCAAAATACTTTATTGTCTCCACATAACAATGCAAATAATGTCAGCAACTTTATTCTAACTTAAAACAAGTGTGGCTGCGCATAGTGTCATGTTTTATGCCAAAGCTAGCTTCTGGTTGGTTTTATGGCTTCAGCTGTGTGTGTGTGTGTATAGACTAGAGTTTAGGGCCATGCAGGCTGGCTGGTGGAACCACACAGCTGGTATTGTGGTGAGAGTGAGAGCCGAGGACGTCCTCCCCGTTCAGAGAGGAGCTCTGGGATGCTCTCACTAGGACAGGACTCCCCGACGACACCTGGTGTCACACAACCACGGGAACCAAAGCTCTTCTCTTCAGCTGCTGCCTCGTTTGATGTACCCTTGAACTAGCACAAGTTGTTTATGACAACAGTGTTACTGCTTTTTGAGGCATGCAATACTGGTGACGACGAATTTATTAATTGATCAGAATCCAATATAGTGGATTAAATTCTGAAATAAAGTAGAAAGTTGTATTCTACATCAATTATTTAGAAGGGTCAGGGTAGGGAAAGTAATACAATATAGTCATTACTAATGTGGCACAGGGGTCACATTAGTGACAGGGGGGTACAGATATCTGGCACCTCGGCTGCAGCCTGACATGCTGCGGGTTCGAATCTCGATCCCGATGACCTTTGGTGGGTGTCAATCCCCACCCCCCCCATTTCCCCCATTTGCAGTCTACTGTGAACTATCAAATGAAGGCAGAAAAAAGTAATTAGTAATGTAACTAATTATATACTATATAAGAAAGTAATTATTAATGTAACTAATTATATACTATATAAGAAAGTAATTAGTAATGTAACTACTAACTACTGAAATACACTGTAAATTATTTTCACATGAGTAATGATGACTAAAGAGACACATTATTATACTCCCCAGAACCTTTTACAATGCATCATCTTCATTGTTGAATGAAGGTTATCTAGGTTATCTTTTTTTGGAACGGGTGTCCGAAACAGGTCAAAGAGGTCTTGTGATTCACTTTCACTTCCACTGAAAGAAACAAACAATTTCGGAGAAGCACATTGCGGCCATTTCTCGTAAATGGTTGTAAACCTCTTGAAACCCTGGAATATTGTCCAAGTGGAGCCATGTTAGTGTAGCTCCTTACTTCTGTGGACGCAGAGGGAAGGAAGTGGCTCCAATAACACTTTAATGATACGTTCCTGAAAATAGCTAAACCATGCAGCACTCTCACCCACTTTCATTAACAAACATGAAGACCAACAGACGCAAGAGCACAAACACATATACTCACGTACACAGGAAAACACACACACACACACACACACACACACACACACACACACACACAACACACACACACACGCACCGTGCACACGCACACCCACACTCACACACATGCTTTGGAGACAAGTCTATTTTTGTTACTGAAACAGAAAACTCACAACCCATACAATATGGTTCACCCTAAATCTTATCCAAACACATTTAAGCTCTGACAAAAGAATTGACACGCCATGCTTTTCTCCATTTAGCCTCCTGTTTCTTACTTTCTTTCTACTTTCTTTCTATTTTCTGGCATCACCGTTCGCCAGGACATGCTTATCCACTTGTTCCTTTGGCGCTCGTCCCTCAAGCTTGATCCATGCATCTGATAAAACAGCCTGAAAGACAGATGGATTCTGTTTATGTTTCATTATTCATTCCTCCGTGTCATCCAGACCTAATGATAAAAGGATCATTGTTCGTGCCTCTGTCAGCAGCGGGTTGATGTATTATAGGCAGCTAATGTTTTTAGATGTCGAGTATAAGCGAGACACTGTAACAGGTGCGTGTGAAGAAGGACATCATCTAACAGAATCCACGGAAGTCTCTGGGAAACTCATAAAGAGTTAAAGAGTGAGAGTGAACATTGCTACAAAGCCAGCGGCATCCTGACCGCCATGGACATCTCTACAGTATGTGGTATGGGAACTGAGCTTCCCTGGATCAGTGAGTGCCGTGGAAGGTGGCGGGGTCGTCGGAGTGCACCGCAGGGAGCTTTCTGTCTTCCCCGCGGGGCGGCACGCACGGCAGCAGGTGCTTCAAAAGGACAAAAACGATTATGAAGGTCAGAACACCGTAACAGACCGTTGGGGACGTTGCCAAGTGTAAAGACCCAGAGCAAGTGTCTTGAGTCTGGAGCCCGCGCCGCGGGGGGTACCCCCCCCCCCCCCCCCGGCTGTCAGAGCCCTGAATGAGGACAAGGATGGAAAAACAAAAACTGTGTTCATTCTGCAAGAATCACGAGCAGCTGTTGGAAATGTTATTGGCACATTGTACGTTGACAAGTGGAATAAACAAGTGAAAATTGGTATGTATGACTTCAACCTTTCTTGCACATTCTCCATTTATTGCTAACGTCACCATAAAGTACAGTCTGCCTTGAGAGGTTGATTGTATCTGCCCTTCTACCTTCTACAATATTTTTCTACAATTTTTCTTTTACTTCATTACATCCTGTATTGTTATAATGTATAATAAATATTATACCGGTATAATGTTTGTCAATGTATTGTGTCAGCAGCAGCACAGCAGTCCCAGTCCCTCTATCCTCTCTTCTTACCTCAAACTGTTCATTACCCTCAGAATCAGAGGAGTGATGACAAAGCTTTGTTCCCAATGAACGGAAATGATTTTTGCTTTTGACACGTTTTCCGGTGCTCAGTTAGTGTTTGTGAACACAAGCAGCTCCCTAACAGAACCATAAACTGGAGAACAAAGAATCTAATCTGGGATGTTGTCAGTACACATGTCTGTGAGAGGCTGCATGATGATAGACGATATAATGTGTGTTTGATGTTTAATATCTAATTAATCTCTTGTATTATACCGGTACTGACAGTCTAATGCCGGAACAGTCACAGTTAAGTTTTTCAATGCCTCATTCATCATGTCGTTGTCAGCCCAATAGTACAGTGCTATCAAATATTAAAGTCTTTGGACGGGGCTCATCTTTGTGGCACGAAGAGACACCATTGTAATGATAAATGTACAGTCCAAGGCCATGAAAAATATGTCTGAACACTGTGAAATGTGGTGGCATTTCCCTATAGCGCCATCTGCAAAGCAACCACGTCCACATGGGGCTCCCAGGGAGATGGGTTACATTTTGGGATTCAATCAAACCCGGACTAATGAGGAGCTATATAAGGAAATTAGCTGTGTCTGAAAAAAGTAACAGGAGGACAGTAACACGTTTGACGTCTAGCCGTAGACACTGCCAAATGCACAGGGTGGTCAGACTGGCAATAAAGAATGGAATTATAGGAGATGAATTCCCTACTTTGAGCAGCCATCCAATCTCTGCATGGGGACATGCATGGATTTTCCAATTACCCAGTCATATTTTCATTTGTCTTAAATTACCAAAGAATCCATGTCACATTGGTGGGTATAATGCAGATGTTGGCTGGGTCACTCCACTATATACATACAATGTATGTGGTATTCTTTGTGACGAAAGCACTTTCCCTCAAAACGGCCCGCTTAACCACTTACAGCCTTATACTGTATGTCAGGGATGCCTACACTTTTTTGACTTGAGAGCTACTTTCAAAATGAGCGTCTCAACAAGATCTACACATCAAAAATGTGATTGTTCCATTACTGAAAATCCATTTCAAGGCCCCCTAGAAGGAGTGAGCTTTGAAATAGTGGTGATGGTGTTACTTACTGTTATAGTGTTAAAAAATAATGCACTTATAATGAAAAATAGAGGGGGAGAATTGGAAGGTTTTGCTGTATATGCTACTACTGACATTTGAAAACAGTATTTGAGGTTTGAGTTGACAGTTGAGTAATGTAATGTTGAGTTTAGTCTCTTGCACCCAAAATTAAAAACTTTCACGCTTTTGTCCACAATTGGGAAAGAGAACTGGCAAAGCATTGGTCAAAATAATTCTCCATTTTCTAACTGCGTGGACTCTTGAGAGTGTAAACGAAACCAAATGGACCTGTAAGGGTCCATTTGGTTTCGTTTTAACGCTCTCAAGAGTTACAGATCTATGGGGACTGTCATGTGATCTACCTGCACGGTCTGTATGATCTACTGGTAGATCAGGATCTAGCTTTTGGGCAGCCCTGCTGTATGTGTACTTTGTCGTACAGGGTGGGGGGAAACAGCCGTTTCTCCAGGTCCACAGCGTGGCGCAGAGTGCTGCACTGTGAGCTTGCAGATCAGGCGTTTGGACGTGTCTGAAAGCCCATGCCTGGAATAGGGACTCGTCCAGGTGGAAAGGGGCTTAACCCCCTCTAACCTGCCCGGGTTAAGGGACAACCCTCTCTTCTATTCTCAATGTTTCCGCCGAGCTGTAACCGCTGCAGCTGTTGTCTCTTTATGGCCTCCGTGCTCCCAGGTCACCGCGTAAAACACTTAAAGAAACTTTAAGGAGGAGAGCCTGGCCTTACAGCTGTCAATCACCATGATTGAGCAGGATGCCGAGGCCATGATGACGGGTGCTGTTTATAGGGCTGCCTTTTTCATACCAGGGCCCACTATTTATTCAGCATTCGAGCCACGGACCACCTTTGATGTTGAGTTTAATCTCTCGGAACCCAAAAGCAAGAAGGATTTTCAGGTTTTAGTCTACAATTTAGGAGAGATAACTGTGGCAAAACGTTGGTCAAAATAACAATTATTCTACATTTGTAGAATTTCGTAAGTAATTCAGATGTTAATAGTTAATGTTAATTCAGATATAATTTAACTCTTGAGAGAGTGTGTGGTTTCATTTTACGCTCTAAAGAGTTACACATCTACTGTCCATCGTAGCTGAGGACCACCTGGAATCTTCTCAGGGACCACTGGTGGTCCTCCGGTTGTAAACCCCTGCCCTTCGTCGTACAACGTATGTAGCAGAAATGGCAAAATCGATAATCTTGCTGTAATTGATTGAATGGATTAATTTGATGAATGGCTGTGCTCCTGTTGCTGTTTGTCCAGTGCTGTGTTTGCTCTGGCAGACACAGGCGGCATCGTATGTACCGTGTGTGCCCTGGGGGCGTTGATCTATAGGCCCAATCACAGGCCTATTAATCAAAGCCAGTAAAACCATACCGGCGGAGAGGCGAAGACAGAGTGTCTTGTCCTCTTTCATATGAACAAATAAAAGATATTGTTACACACTATTCATCCTGGAGAGGCTCCTTTGAAGTCCTCGCCCTTGTTGGAGGAAGTGAAGGTGATTTTTCACCGAGGTGTGTGCAAGAGAACATCTCTTACAGAGGAGAGCGGTTCTGTGTGTGTGCGTGTGTGTGTGTGTGTGTGTGTGTGTGTGTGTGTGTGTGTGTGTGCGTGCCGTGTGCGTGTGCTGTGCGTGTGCGGTGTGTGTGGTGGGTGGGTTGGGTGGGTTGGTGTGTGTGTGTGTGTTGTACAGTATGCCTACTTGCAGTTATTTTGAATATTAGATATTTGAAAACTTCAAATGGCACATTCTGCATAGTAACTTTAGGTACTTTTGGTACTTCAGGTACATTTTTAAGCCAATACTTGGATTAGTATTTTTACTCGACTGCGTTTTGAATTCCGGACATGTTACTTGTATGGAGTATTTTTTATATTGCAGTATTTATATGGTTATAATTAAAGTACCACCACTGGTAGGTGAATGCGTGTGTGCAGACTTCATGCATGCAGACTGAATGCGTGCAGACCAAGAGTGTGTGTGTGTGTGTGTGGTGTGTGTGTGTGTGTGTGTGTGTGTGTGTGGTGTGTGTGTGTGCGTGTGCCGTGCGCGAGCGCGTGTGTGTGTGTGTGTGTGTGGTGGTGTGTGTGTGTGTGTGTGTGTGTGCGCGCGTGCGTGCGTGAGTGCGTGCGTGCGTCAGACTGGGAGTATACTGTGGGTTTGTTGGTGCTGTGTGTGTGTTGTTCAATCCCCACAAATAAGCAAGTGTTGAACAGTCAGGCTTATCGTGTGTGTGGTGTCAGACTGGGGTATAGGACTGGTCTGCCCTGGAGATGTTAGTCAGTGCTCCTCTGCTGTTGGTAATGAGGCGTGTGATCCACTGGACCTCCTGTATCCCCCATATCACTACCACATGATGACTCACCACTGACTGACTCACTAGCCACAGCCTCTCCAATCAGAGTGCACCGAGCAGCCTGTCCAATCAGAGTTCACCAAGCAGCCTGTCCAATCAGAGTGCACCATGCAGCCTCTCCATTCACTCCCTGCTCCACTGTCCAGGGAGTAAACAAAGTGTAAACAATAATGTCAGTATACAATGTTGAAGCATATTGTACTTTACTGGAATATTTCAGATAATTATTTGAAAACTTTAATAATAGCATGTTGCATATTGAAAACCTGTAAAATTAGATATTCTGGGGAAAATACTATGTTTACTTTTAATGCTTTTGTACTAGCATGTTCATGCCAATATTTTGACTAAAGTACATTTTGATTGTTTGGTGGGTTGACAAAATAAAATTATAAAATACCCATAATATACATTTATATACATACATTACATTATACATACATTATTGTCCTAGAACTGACCTAGAACTCATTGACTGTTATTTTAACTTGCCTTTGCAAGTTTAAATAAACCACCCACTGCTATGTGGGTGGTTCATTTAAAGGTCTTCTCTGTCGACTCAGATGAGTAACCTCTTTAATGTAAACTTGGACTTCAACTGTTCAGATTTAGGAACGAAATGATCATTGGAGAAAGGAACTCTTCTGAATCTATAAAATGAGCAATGGCTAAAAGGGAAGAGAGAATACTCTGTTGAAACACTAGTACGTATTTCTACTTTGGTGAATTGCTTAGTAAGAACTTTTGCCATCCACCAGTGCAAAGTGAAGAAACACTTTCGATCACTACTTGGGTAGCCGGGTTTTACTGTATTTTGTTGGCTGTTCCTCAGTGGTAGGTAGTTGGTCCCCTTCCCTTGTTCACCTCTACACGTGAAGTCGCTTTGTCGGAAATTGACAAGCTATAATCTTAATAAGCATCGCACCAAGTTGTAATGTTGTAGATTGGCAGGTTTTTTGCGGAATGTTTTGCTACTATGACATGCCGAGAATAAGGACTCCAGGGTCCATTTGTGGTTAAGTAGCGTATTAGTGAAGTATTGAGTGATTTTGGCATGAGGAAAGAAGAGAGTCAGTAGAGTATTACAGAGCGCTGAGGGCGCGGGGCGAGGAGGGGAGAGGAAATGACAGGTAAGGAGAGAAGAGGAGGAGATGAAAGGTACAGATGATGGTGAGGAGAGACAGCGAAGGAGATGGACGTCCAACTGAAAGGTCTGTTTCCAGAGCTGGATTTGATTAGCAACTGTAACCATGCTCTGTTCCTTATTAACTCAAGGGTCACTCAGCAGCGTTTGAGCGCGTGTGCGTTCATACATCTGTGTGTGTGTTGTGTGTGTGTTGTGTGTGTGTGGTGTGTGTTTGTGTGTGTGTGTGTGTGTGTGTGTGTGGTGTGTGTGTGTGTGTGTGTGTGTGTGTGTGTGTGGTTATAGTACTCTATCGTATTGTCTCTGAATCGTGTCCCGGTCTTACCTCATCTTCTGTCCATCTCGTCCTGCTGTCGTTCATAATTCAATAACAGCCTCTGATCCGTGAGCCCCTCGGCTATATGTACACACATTGAGACACCTTTACTGGATGTGAATGGAAAATAAGTGATATGTTTTTGCTGGATGTTGATGCTTTGGTGATATTTCTTTATGAGAGCTTTCGAAAAACTGTATGCAGGGATGTCTTCCTTCTCTTTATGCTTACCTTCCAAACATTTCAAGGCATTTTTCATCATCTATACACAGCACATCCCCCAGACGGTATTCAACCCATTTAGGCCTGACCTAAGGTTTCTGAAAAACTTCAAATATTTATATATCAGCATAAAAAAAAGTTAATCCTGGAATACTGTAAATACTGTACAGAATCCAAAAATAGGTTCCCGGCCTGAAAGGGTTAAGTTGTATTTAATGGGTGGGTTGACACAATAAAATAATAAAATATACATTTATATACATAAATTAAAATAAAACTGTCAACTTACTGTTGTGCCTTTTCTTTAAATGAACCACCCACTACTATGTGGGTGGTTCATTTAAAGCCAAGGTAAAGCTCTTCTCTATCGACTCAGATGAGTAACCTCTTGTTGTATGTAAACTTGGACTTTATACTGTATCTAAACCAGGGGTGGGCAATTATTTTTCCCAAGGGGCCAAATGAGATACATAAAATATTTGGAGGGCCAAGACTAAAGGCTGAACTAAAGTCTACTTAATATTAATTTATTTTCAAGATAAAAGAGTAAGACCAATCATTTTGACACCAGGGCCCTCAATTTATTCAGTATTTGACCCACAGAGAACACCATTTGATGACATATTTAGTACCACAGGACAATATGACATTTTAGCCCACAGACCGCAAAATAAAGATTTATTTTGCTTTTGTCCACAATACCAAGCTGATTTCACAAACAAAACAATCAAACATAGATAAAAAATGACCATTCTTTTACATTCTCTGATTGTGTAGACCTGGGCTAATTCAGATGATGAATATTTTAACTCTTGAGAGTGTAAAAATAAACCAAATGGACCCGCAAGGGTCCATTTGGTTTCATTTTTACACTCTCAAAGAGTTACATCTCGATAACCCCCTTTCCATAACATTTACAAAATTAATTTTCCATCTTTAACTCAACTCACCAGTTGTCTCTCAAGGACCACTGGTGATCCCCGGGCCGGTCAGGCAGCCAAAGGGCCGCATTTGGCCCCCGGGCTGCATACTGCCCAGGTATATCTAATAATAATAATTTTTATATCTAAACAATTTATATGGGCTATGGCAAAAAGGAAGGTGGCCAGTAACAGTCTACTGTGTGTGTGGTGTGTGTGGTGTGTGTGTGTGTGTGTGTGTGTGTGTGTGTGTGTGTGTGTGTGGTGTGTGTGTGTGCGTGTGTGCGTGCGCATGCTATATGGTGATTGTTGATTTTTGACCCCTCCACTTTTGTATACTATTAAAATGATCCCTAAGACAAATATGCCTTAAAACACTATACTTGCCTTCTATAACATGCAGATAAAAACACCTTCAATACTTTATTTCTTTCATAAATAGAGAATCTTTCACTCAATAGGAGGTGCTCCGGTCGCAGGATGATGATGTCACATGAGCATGTTCATCCATATATTCCATAGAGCTAGATCACACGTGACATCATCATCCTGCGCCAGGAGCAGTTCCTGTTGAGCGAAATATTCTCTATTTATGAAAGAAATAAGATGCCATTGGTGTTCTCATTTGTTTATTTTAGTTATATACAGAAAGTATAATGTTTTAAGCGATGTTTATCTTATTAGTCAGGGATCCTTTTAAGACTTACTGATAATTCATCAGTATTCCAATTATTGTGCCTTAAAAGTTGCATTTTTCTATTGACACAAAGGGTAAACTCTAACCCCATGAGTGGCAAGAGTAAATAAAACGATTCAGGAAGGTCAAAGCCTTGGATTGGATCCAGGACCTTATGTTCACCCTTTCTGAATCATCACCTTTTGCGCGTGGGCCATCTCTCTGTCGATGTGTCAACATGCATATTGACCAATCACATTCTGTCAACCTAGCTGTAGTACAGTATATAGAGACACCCCCTGTGGTGCCGATAGAAAGACAAGCAGCCTGCAGACAGACTGCAGACTCTCATCAATTCAAAGGAAAAAAACAGCACTGTTTTTTCTTTTGTCGATGGGCTCTCAGATTGCGAAGACAGAGGCAGCAACATAGAGCTGTCAAGGAGTCCTTGATCCAACTCTGGCTAAGATGATCCTGATCGTCCATCAACTCTTCCTGGTGGGCTTGGCAGTAGGCAGCGTGCACAACGCTCCCTTAAGTGAGTGTTCATTTACTTGTCAACTAAATTCATGATGAAGTGTTCCTCGACTACCTTTTTTCACAAACATTTTATCCAAGAGCATGACAGAAAAGGGACAAAACTTCTCTCCTTCTCTTGGGGAACAGAAGAACAGGTTATGAGAAAACAGACCAGTAGGATGCATAAAGTATTCCATATTTATCTTCTGCACCGCCTACTTTTTGTTGTAGTTGTTTATTGTTTGTCATATTTGTGATTCTGCTTTGCCAACACATGTAAAATGTAGAGCCAATGTGTAAAAAAATTGAACTGAATTTAATTGAAACTATATAGAACTGCACTCTGGCGAGTGCCTGACACCTCCAGAAGATAATACTCATGTGTCACTTAATAAAGATATCTCAATTAACAAAACATCTTAAGGTCTTATCTTAATTAACTAAACATCAACTAAACCAGCCAATTCAAGAGTTTATAAAGAGGTGCACCGACTGACCAATCACAAACCAAAAACAGTAATTAAAGGTATACAGTATTCAGTGATATCACTTAATTCAAATATCACTTATTTCTTCTTATTTTTGGGATAATCCTCCTGACTATAGAATGTGCTGACCATGTTCCTCCCTGTCTCCAATGATCACCTGGGGTCAAAAACCCTAGTTTCAGTTTTGGTGGCGGGTGACAAATAGTCACGACTAGAAGGTAGATTGCAATCTGGTCGCAACTTGTAAGCAACTAGTCGCGACCTGGTCGTTGATCGCTACTGGATCTCGCCCTTCCTGCCTTTAAAGGGGAAATCCACCCATTTTCAACATTTTAATATGTCAATAATACACCTTAGAGATGTTGTGTGATTTAAAAAAAGTTCCCCCAATTCTGCATTTCCTAAAAATGGATGTCTGAAAAAAATCCTTAACAAATACATCTGATGACCCCTTTTTCCTGAGAGGGTACAAATGGAACCAAATGGACCCGCTAGGGTCCATTTGGTTCACATTTGTATCCTCTCGGGAAAACTTTGAAAATGGGTGGAATTCCCCTTTAATTGAATGACCACTGCACTGATAGCGAGAATAAACTCCGTTATGCTCCATCTCCCGTATGCCTGTAGACACCGTGAACACCCACTCCACGATTGAAGTGAAGCTGAATGACTCCAGGGCACTACTAGACTCCATCCACATCAACTCCTCGCCGGAGGTGGAGAGCCCGGATGGCATCCTGCTGGCACTTTCTGTTGTTTGCCTTGTTTCTTTATGTGTTATCTGCTATCTTTATCTGTGCTGTATGATCTGACTCTTTATACTTGAAACTGTGAAACACTGGAAGGAAGTAAAGTTAATAATGAGAGACTGGATTTCGCCTGACTCACTGATTAAAGTTTGGATCGGGGTGGTGGTTCAGTAATGTAAGTTTACATTTAAAACGTAAAGTGACATTATTAATTTATTGAAGGACCTTTTATGGTAATGTTATTACAGCATCAAAAGTAATCATGCAGCGACTAAAAATTGTCAAATAATGTATATTTGGATATTTTCACAATATACAGTATATCTGTGCAGGGAACTGAGTCAAGCTAAATGTAAATGCTTCAATTCCTTAATTTCAAGTGCTTTAGTTGTCGGGGTGGGGGGTCCCCTGTTCAATCGTGATTATTTGGGGGAGGTTGCGGCTTGAAAAGGCTGGGAACCATTGGGTTAGTTCACTGACCATATATAATGTCTTCAGACGTGAGTCAAATCTGACTCAAGTCTTTCATGACTCCGCTGCCTCTGGCTTCGGTTTCCTGTTGGTCTGTCAAAATAAAAGCATCAAGTGTATGGGTGCATTTCTTAACGGTGACTCAGGTTGCTAGTGCACCAACCTGAGTACTGAACTGGATCTAGGCTGTAAGAGAGAGCAATCTCTTTCTCTCTCCCTCTCTCTCCCTCACCCTCTCCCCCTCTCATTCGACGAGCATTTCATCCATCATTCCAGTGATAGGAAATAGAATGAGCTGCATGGGTTGTTTCCCCGAAACTGATTCTCCCACAGAAAGTCCATACCAAACCTCATCCAGCCCCCTATTATCACACACACACACACAACACACACACACACACACACACACACACACACACACACACACACACACACACACACACACACACACACACACACACAACACACACACACACACACACACAGTGCGAATATGGGTGGTCTTTGAAGTGGCCCGATTTTTCAACTTGCTGCACACATGGCCTATATGCACTTGAGCTAGCTTTCCGCTTTCAAGGTAAAAAAAATCCATAGAATATGTGTGTGCCTGCTTGCGCACACGCGAACACGCGTATACGCGAACACACGCACACACACACAAACACCCCCCCCCCCCCCCCCCCCCCCCCCCCCCCCCCCCCCCCCCCCACACACACACACACACACACACACACACACATACACAATCACATTTTTTGCATTTTTTGAACTGGTTCGAAAGTGGCTATACACAAATCCTGGCCTCAGATACAGATTTACTGTAGCAGCTGTACAGATCCAAAATGCAACTCTCCAGAATATCCGTTTGACTCTTAACACACAAGAACCTTCTTGAACGACAACAGAGTTGTAATCTTTCGAACGTGGCGAGGGAATAAGTCTCACTTCAAAGGCACAAACGGCAGCTGAAGAATGGGCATCTTTCTTCTGCCTTAACACTCCCAACCCACAGTGGGCTGATTCCATCTCTCTTGACTGAGGGTTCCGACTTCACATTGTTCCCTTTGTTCTCGGCCGCTGCCAGACAACAGTGACGGGACCCTCAAAGCCTGTCAGGGGCAGAGGAAGCACAATCACTTCTACAGGACTTAACAGGGCTTACCACCTTTCATTCACAAATCCCCTCTGCCCTCTCTCCGGGTGACCAGACGTCGCTCTTTGGGTGGGACAGCCCATGACTTCCGAGATTTTTCAGGCACCCCCGTCCCACGTTGTGACTGACAGACATTGTTCGAATGCCCTAATATCTGGTTTTCTGTTGTCTCCTTTCCTTTCCTGCTATAGATGTGTTTTAAGTCTGTTAATAATAACTGAGTATTCCCCTGATGCCATTATATTTACATGCTCACTCCAGAGGGGCCACAATGTCGTAGCAAAAATAATTGATCTACAAAAGCTTGTAGCTTGGATCAGCTGTTTTTGCTATATTTGAATTGAAATCCTGAATTATCTTTTAGAAGATGACATCAACATCCTAATAATTTGCTAACCGCGTTAGCAGCGCGTTTTCCCCCTTGTCCCATACATGCGATACTTCTGTCCCTCAAATGAACAGTTTGGATCTGGTCACCCTATTCTCCTCTCCTCTCCTCTCCTCTCCTCTCCTCTCCTCTCCTCTCCTCTCCTCTCCTCTCCTCTCCTCTCCTCTCCTCTCCCATGCCCGTCACACGTGTACATCTCTGATCTTTGCTACAATTTTTCACACTTGCAATGTCCTCCTGCAACAGATTGTGGCGTGGCCGGGTGGGCTCAACAAGGCAGGGTTCACAAAGTTCACAAAGTAGCTGTCTGCGCACATGCATGGCATCCATTCGTCTGAGACCTCGCCCGGTCCTATAGCAGCATTACCCCCCACCAACCCCGACCCCCCGCCCCAGACAATGGCATCCCTGGTGGGGAGGCTGTATGCCGCCTGTACGTGCACTGAAAAGGGCCCTGGAGGCGAATGTAAAATTAGGCTCCCTCTTTTCTCCCCGGCAAACAGCCCTGCGTCTTCTTTCACTCTCTTGCTTTACAAAATGTGTGGCAGCCATTAATGGGGTTCCAGGGCCATTGAGGAGGTGTATAAATGGTCAAGTACAGAGCTGTGATAATGTGCTGTTAACTTCAGATGTTGTTCGTCAGTTTGGAGGCATCAGCTGGCTCTGACGGGGGAACTGTATATGGCGACTGTGACTGAGCATGCAGGGCCGCTATTCAGCTATTGTGGTTTTCACTCCAATCCCATTAAATACCAGACAGACAATAAAGTGGAACCATGGAAAAAAAAACTATAGAACAGTCTCTCTCTCTCACCCCCTACTCACTCTCTCACTCTTTTTCTGTCTGTCTGGCTCTCTATTCCCCTGCTTAATATCCAGACTCACAATCGCAGTGATTCGGACAGCAGTCTTGCAGCAATTTACCCGGCAGTATATGCAGACCGTTCCTGTGTTTATTATGTGACGATAGCAAAGCACCGGAGAACTACTGCTGCATGCCCAATATGCGTCACTCGTCACGTATGCGGACGCGAGCGTGCACGCACAGGCACACACACGCACACACACACACACGCACACACGCGCACGCGCGCGCACACACACACACACCTATTAGGAGGGGTGCAGGGGCCGTGTGGAACTGTGGATGTCAGCCCAATAATGTAGCTCTGTAAATCTTAACTGGGCTGTAATGGTGCGGTCCAGCGATGATGGAGAAGGGTCTCTACGGGGGTAAACATAACCAACCCCCCTCCCCCACTCCCCCCCCCCTCACACACACACATGAAAACCATCTGCCTCCCATACCTCCCGACAGACCCACAGCAGACCCTCCACATATACCATATTTAACCGCGCTGCCTGCCAGTGTGACTCGGGGCCACGTATAGCTGCATGGGGCCCGGCCCGGCCGGGCCGCGATGACAAATGACACAGATCCAAGCCCTGTATGTTCACACATGATGGCAAAGATTAGGAAAGCAAAAGGAAGCATGGCAGGCCCCGGACAAAAACCAGCATGACGGTATATATATATATGACTCGACACTTTCCAAACGCTCGTATATCACAAAGGCCGTTCTGTGTTCTGCTATCCCTCGCCGCTGTATAACTCCTTTTCCTTGACATGCTTTACACTACGGTTCCTCTTCTATCTATAACTCCTTTTTTAATAACCCCGCTGTCCCTCCTGTTTCCTCCTTCGTTTCCTCTCATCCTCTGTGGGTGTTATCAGGTGTGTTGTGTGTGTGAGATAGGCGATCTGTGTCGCCGTGTGGTTTTGATAAGAAATGTCTGCTTCCCAGCTCCAGGCCATGGTGACCCCCTGAACCGGCTGCCTGCCGCTGTTGCCAGATGTTGCTTTGAGAAACAAGCGGGCGGAATGCAATAAACACTGTGAAGCAGAAGCTGTGTGCAGACTTTTTGGAAAACTATTTGGAATGCTAAATAGCTGGTTTACATGCTCACAATCTTGGAGAAAGAAAAAAAGATAATATTCTCAATATTTTGTGAAGATCCTAACACCGATCTTTTATGTCCCTTGCAGAAATTAATAATCTGAGGGGCTGTGACATGAAAAAGTTTGAGAACCACTAGCTGGTTTAAACAACATTTAGCAAGAGCCCAAATAAGTAGCTACACTTTAGAAACAAGCCTGCACCAGAAAATGCAGTCAGTACGAATATTTTAGAATCAACTTTAGACAAAGATCATAGGCCAAAGTTGCTTATAATAATCTGACATGGCAACGCTGCTGGCTGCCAGCTGTCAGTCAGTCAGTCAGCCAGCCAGTCTGTCTGTCTGTCTGTCCTGCCCAGGCCTCAGGGCCCGCAGGGGGTCTGGGAAGTGTTTGAGCTGAGCTGGGCTGCTATCTAGCAGCAGATAAATCCCTGATAACAGGAGTGGGGGGTGGAGGTGGGTGGAAGTGGGAACTGCTCATATTTTAACACGGCCGTAAAGCGCTTAATTGGGAGATAAGAGTGAATTTACACGGCGGTGTTGAGGAGGAGGGGGATCGACTTTGTGACCCTCTGTAATGTGGCTGATAGTGAGAGGATACAGAGAGGGGAACCAAGCCTACGGCATGGATGAACGGTCGACTGGGCTTGTGGTCCTCCATAGGCCTTTAAAACAGAGGAACAGACACAGCCATAACAGGCTTATATTGGCTCTCTGCTGCTGACTAGTCTATGAGCATTATGTGTTAACCGCATGAGCCCTATATAGCTTCCCTCTTCTGGGGCCGATACTGAGCAAAAATAGTGGATCTACAAGCCTATAGATCAGGGGTTTTCAACAGGGGTCCCGGAGAGGATTCCAGGTGGTCCCCAGGCTAAATGATGGAAAGTTGGTTAACCAGATTAACTCTTTGAGAGCCTAAACATGACCAGCATGACCAAATGGACCCTTGCAGGTCCTTTTGGTTTCATTTCATGTTTACACTCTCAAGAGTTGAAATATTCATCATCTGAATTAGGGCTAAAATGTCATCAAATGGTGGTCCGTGGCTCAAATTCGGAATAAATAGTGGACCCTGGAATGAAAAAGGTTGAAAAACCACTGCCCTAAGGGACTCTGTTTAATTAACTGTATAGGGTTTAAGGTAGGCCTGACCTTCGATCATGATTTCCGTGATCGAAGCATTGCGGGAAAAAACGATCGAAGATCGACGCTTCGACCCCCCCCCCCCCCCCAAAAAAAAAAAAAAAAAAAAAAAAAATAAACGGGCGTTAGTTTGACCCACACGTCGCAGATGCAAAATAGAATTAGAAATGGTAGGAGGAAACGGTAGTCATCATGTCTAACTAGAACAGGAAGCATTAAATGCTTGTTCTGTCGTGAAATGTAGTGAAATAAAGCATAATTTTCAATCGAGCCTTTGTTATTATGACAGTACTAATGAAGCAGCGTGCAGCGACATCCTGCACAAAGCCTTAGAGTATATGCAAACTCCGTTCACTTAATGGGGCCAGTCCAATGGCGGCTCTTCTACATAAAAATGCATTGGCAACAACCCGTGTTGAATGATCTTAAACCCCTTCTGCATTGGCAACAACCCGTTTTGAATGATCTTAAACCCCTTCATTTTAGATCGTTTATTTACTGTACAATACTTAAAACATTTAACATGTTGCACCGATGCCTAAAATATCTCTTATTTGCGTCTCCCTAGTTGAAAGTGCTGCATTTCCAACTCCAGCTTGTCTCTGTTCAGGCTGCATGATCAGCTCGAGCGCTCAGTTTGTGACACCCTCAATGTCGCAACTCTGACACTAAAGGCTCTGATGACCAGGCAGAGACGCGCACACACACAGATAAAGGAGTCTTCAGTCCCTGCCCAGTGCCCATTTACTCCCTGCCTAGTGCCCATTTACTCCGTTTATAAGACTGGGTATGGCCATGGTCACCCATCCCCCCTCTAAAACTCTTTGCTCGTCCGTGTAAATGAAATGCTTCTCACGTTGTTGCTGTGGCTGTTGTCCATACATCTTCCAGATTTGGGAAAGTTGATTACGTGGTCCTTGTATTCCTTGACATGAAAAAGTTTAGGAGTGAGAACTGGACCACCGCCGCGTTTAGTGTTCGTCAATGTGGGGGTCCTCGGCATGAAAACGTTTGGGACGACTGGAATATAAAGTCCCGTCGTAATCGTGTCATTTCTTTTACAGAGCTAGTCAGGTTTATCAGTGCCGTGTTGCCTCTTTGCGTTCCCTCATCTTTGCTAATAATACTGAATACAGCTACAGTTCAACAACATTTCATCGAACGCAACGGGGCTGTGTTTTGTAGAGGACCGTGGCGTGCCGTCGACTTTACGTTTAATAAATCAACACTTAAATGTTTGTCCCTGAAAGGCTAATGAAAGGCTCTATCTAGCCTATCAACTCTCTGGTTACTGTTATCCACGCGCCTCCTTCCTTCTACTGGACAGTAGCCTACAGTAGGCCTGCTCGTTGAAGCAGCCGCATGACGGTCGGTCGCTCAATATCAGTGAGTCGTTGATGGCTCCAATGCGCGGTGCGCAACATATGGTCCGCGGCCCAAAATGGGCCGGCGCGCGGACCAAAAGCGGCCGTTTTTTTTTTTTTTTTTTTTTTCGATTCTTCGATCTTTAATTTCAAGATCGACGGCCGTGCCCAGCGATTGAACTTCGAATAATCGATTTTTTAGGGTCAGCCCTAGTTTAAGGAAAAGAAGATGGCTTCACAGCCCGGGTATCGGAGGAGACTGGAGGTTATTGTCACCCTTCCAATGACTTTCTGTCGAGGTTAGCACTAGCAGCAATGGAGCACTGGGAACTGGGAATTGGCTTAATTATCAAATTGGCATATGAAGTTTTTTTTTTTTCTCCTTTTTTGTCTGGGAGGGAGGTCATTATTTGCCTGCCATAGAGCTGAGCAGTGTTCCAGGAATGGAATCCTCATTCATGTTCATCATAGACTTTTACAAAATGATCTATAAAGACGATAACGCCAGACGATAACGATAACTCGGGTCGTGACAAATCATGACAGCACACACAATATTACCATACAATATCTAATTAGCAAGAAGAAAAAATCAGCAGGATAAAACACTTTTTGTTTTTCGTTTTTATTCTTAGAAATTATTTGATTGTCCCAAAAGATTGTGTGTGTTGTCATGATTTGTCACGATTTCTCAAGTTGGCTTTTTGTGTGTTGTCTTTGTATAAATTATTTTTTCAAAAAGTCTATGAGAAAAATGAATGAATGGGAAATCCATTTCTGGAACAGGGGCAACGTCACAAGGGAGCGGGACTGCTCAGCTCTATTGAGATTTCTTCCTGTCATTGAAAACTTTCAATAAAAAGATTTTGAAAAGAAAAGCAATTTTCAGGGTTTAAATATTACAGCCGGAGCTGTCACATTCTAAGCATAAAACGTCCAAGTGCATTTTCATTCAACATTGGAAATGAGAATGTGATTATTAACCGACCCAGGAGGCCCGGTAAAGAAATGTATATAATAATTCCGTATAAGAGAATAGTTTTCCCTTCTTCTTCCTCTTTCTGTCGGGCACCAAAGCTGCATCAAGTTATCTCCATCTCTCTCATCTCACTCCAGTGTAAGCATTGATTTTTCATGCCTTGTATGAAAAGGCAACAGAGCTCACTCTGGAAGAGATTAGACGCTCCGCATTTCTATTTCTGTGGTCAACACTGTACGCCGGGCAGCCTCCATTGTTTCTGCTGTATCAGGTGTCTGCTCTATATATTTCGTTTCTGAAGGCCTGACCTCTCGCTGTATCGGCTCCAGGGGCGGATCTAGGCATGGGCATGGGGGGGGGGGGGCAATATCCCCCTAAATGCCCAGTCTGCCCCACCAAACACGATGGCATGCAAAACAACCCAAGATATTTCAAATTGAAGTGCTTATATTTAAAAATGATTTGAAACACTACTACTGCTACTAACTAACTACAGCTGTGGCACCGCGAAACCAGCATTTCATCATTTAAAACAGAAAACTCTCTGAGTCAGACCTTTAGCTTCATGCATGCTGCGTGTCTGTTGCAACTTCAACAACAACTGATGTTATTATTGATGCTTAATTGCGTAATAAAAGTCCTGTAACAGAAAATGGTATGGGTGCGACTTCATCGACCGTGGCGCGAAGCGACACGGGCAATGAAGCCGCGCCCATACCATTTTCTCTTGCCCCTTCAACATGTTCTATTGCCCCCCCAAATGGGACATGTTACATCCGCCCCTGATCGGCTCTTCTGTCTGTATCTACCACGGAGCCCCTCGTATACCAAATGAAACTAATACTCCAGAGTCCCGACGGGTCAATTTCTTATATTTGCGCAGCTGGTGCGGGTTGGTGCGGAACGGTTATGAACTATTTGGACAACTAAACAATGTTAATTTGAAACCTATTAACATTCTACGTGCCCGGTCGGGACGGAGGGGAGAGACATTTTCGGCACTTAATGGTTAATCTCTGTGCTCCGTCGTATGGCGGCGTCAAACACGAAATTAGAAGATACTGTATCTACGAGCTCACAACGGACATGTTGTTTTCGGCGCATGTGTTGTGCACTTGCCGTACGAGAAAGTATAAACTGGGCTTAACAAGCACAGAGAGCACCATTTGCTTTGCGTTTGAGACGTCCTGCCTCATAATTTCACCCATGAAATCATGAGTCACCAAGTGAACTGCGGCGGGAAGGGGAAGAACATGACCAACATTCATCTGACTTGAGTTGTTCTGTATGCACGTCAGTGTTTGTCCACGTGTCAGACTAATCCAGCGGACTACGCATGTCAGCCACAGAGCTGTGGTCTTGCTGTGTTATTGTGGCAAAAGGTAATTATTTTTGTCCTTTAATTGAATCGGTCTGGAGCTTAATGGACTGATCTTGATGGATTAGCTTAGTTTCCTGCCCCCACTCCACATTTCCCCTCTTCTCTTTCTTTCTTTGGCACGTACATAGACACACACACACACACACACACACACACACACACACACACACACACACACACACACACACACACACACACACACACACACACACACATGCGCTTGCACAATTCAAGCAGAGTTACGACTTGTTAAGCCTGCCCAAGGCTGTTTTATCCCACCCTAATCCAACATGACTGGGTGCAGTTCATACCAACACAACCCAAATATGAGCCCAGGACTACTGGGCTCATGACCAGAATCCACCATGGCTTACCAGGGTCAGAGGTTAAGTGAGAATACTAACTGGACTGAAGCATTCTATGAGATTCCTTTTTCCAAGCATATGATTAAGAGTTGTTTGTACTGTATGCTACGTTGTACATTTCAGTCGATTTACTGTCAGTAAATAAGTAAGTCAGTCAGGCAAACAAATGATGCGTAGCCTGCGAGTGCAAGCTCAGACAGTTACACTTGATACCTTGTGGTGTATTTGTGACATGTCATATTAGCACGGCAAGTTAATCTCTCGCCTCATTCAGTGTTCATTCGCTTGCTGTCAGGGTCTGTGAGTGTGTGGATATTGAATGCATTGATAGATATCTATCTCGCTACAGAGGCCACGATACGATAGCTATATTGATAAATATTGATTATATGTTTATTAAAAATAATAACCATGTTGCACAAATACAGTAAAACACTAATCTCATTTTCAAAATGATTACAATACTGTAGGAAGCTTTAAAAATCACTCATAAATCTTATATCATAAATCATAATCATAATGCTTTAATTGCCATATCAATATAGCTTCTTGATCGATTCACCTATCGAGTGGTTGGTCGATCGATATATTGCAATATTGATTAATTAAATGCACCACTACAGTGAAGGTTGTAACAAAGGTATATATAAGTTGCGCTCGAAGCATCACACACCCCATTAAGATGTCTTTGGGATCTTCAAAATAAGGGTGGAATGGATATGTCAGGATATCCTGGCATACTATAGGATAATTACTATATGCTATATAGTATTATTCCTGGCAACCTTGACAACTAAACGGTTAACAGTACACATGACAATCCTTTTCTTGCCAAGGTATGGTACCTCCAAAATCGTGTGTATTTTGGCTGTGGAACGTTTTCTAAATATGTTTTGTGAATAATGAAACTTGAGCACATGAATTAGTTGATACCATCTAGAGTTACTGTTGACTGGCTGCATGATATATTGGGCTGCACTATCGGAAGACGTATCATTTATTTTAGAGCCGGAATTTCATCATCTTAAGGACGAGGTCACTTGGCCTTTGGTGTTGTCAATTCTTTGAGTGCACAAAGGCCAAATCAGGGCTATCATTTAGGTCCCAGGGGATGCTCCTAACCTCATGTTCATTTAGTCTTACGCGTATTTGTCTCCACCTCTGAACATTTTAACAGATTGCATCAGAATGGATTGGAACATGTCATGAGAGCCACATCCGTTCATCTAAAATTGACGTGATACACATGTTAAATATAGACCCATAGGACCATACATTCTCTACAACTATGATTCTGGGCAAAGAATGAAAATTGCCAGTCAATAACCTCATTATTGCATTATATTGTATGATGCACTAGCTGTAGTCGCCTATAAATATCAGCGAAATTAGAAACATTAATAAAAAGCTATTCATTTAACTAAATCCACATAATAACATACAGTATCTGTACAGACTCTTGAGACAAAAGTTAATATATTGCACGTAAAGTAACAAATACTCTCACTCACTGGACTCTGAATTAGAGGATAGACATACAGAGAGAGTCAAGAACTCAGAGTTTCAACAACAGACACTGCATGGTCTATAAAAATATACAGACAGGAAAGTAGTCCCGCTAGCCAGACGATAACAACAAAGAGGCAGGGTATAGAATGGAGGAATGCAGTGTGAGCAGGGGCGGATGTAACATTTCCCAATTGGGGGGGTGGGAGAAAATGGTATGGGGCGGCTTCATCGCCCGTGTCGTTTCGCGCCACGGGCGATGAAGTCGCACTCATACCATTTTCGGTTACAGGACTTTTATTAAAGCATCAATAATAACATCAGTTGTTGTTGAAGTTGCAACAGACACGCAGCATGCATAAAGGTAAAGGTCTGACTGAGAGTTTTGAATGATGAAATGCTGTTGGTTAAGTGGTAGTTGTAGTTAGTTGGTAGCAGAAGTAGTAGTGGTTCAAATCATTTTAAATATAAGCACTTTAGGGGGGCATTGTCCCCCCATGCCCATGCCTAGATCCGCCCTTGAGTGTGAGCCGGGTATCAAGGCCGCTGTAACCTCAGGGAATATCATGTTTTTGAATGTGATGCGTTTTGAGCTTGCTATCTTTAAATTTCAATCCTGGAAAGTAACAGTATTGACTTAAGAGCTTTCCACCCAACACAAAATGCCATGATGTGATGTATGATTTTGGCATGGTTTCAGCCAGATTCCATTACAACTAATTCCATTATAAAAGTTTTGTTACATATTTCCAAAAGTATAAAACACAATGTGGGGAAAGGAAATATCGTGGAAACCTTCTGGCAGCGTGCATAAGACATTTAGTGCCGATCGGTCCAGCGGTTTGCAAGATATAGCTCTGGAAAACAGACACAGACACACAAACTGGCCCTCTTATAGATGGCTATACTTGGCTGGCCTCTTGCACTCCCAGTAGTAAAAACACGCCTACTCAGAACGCCATTTATTCCTCACATCAACCGATTTTATAATGTAAACCATTAACAGAAGCAGTCATAGGTAATGATGTTACCTGAGCTCAACGGTTTCCATTAATGCACTCCATTCTTCATCTGTGTTATTATGCTTCAGCATATACATTCAAATATTTTGTTTTCTAGGCCTATACATAAATTAACAAGAAACATGATTTGGATGAATAGTTGCAGGAAAGTCTGCATCCTTCTGTTAAATGTCATCACAGTTAGGTGTTTGTTGGTTTGACCCCCACAATGAGGCAATCGGCGCAATTAACACCTGTTGTTTTTACAGGAGAAATCATACATGCTATGTTTTTTAGCACATGTGGTTATTGTGTGTGGATGTGTAAGAGGGCCGTGTGTGTGTGTGTGTGTGTGTGTGTGTGTGTGTGTGTGTGTGTGTGTGTGTGTGTGTGTGTGTGTGTGTGTGTGTGTGTGTGTGTGTGTGTGTGTGTGTGTGTGTGTGTGTGTGTGTGTGTGTGTGTGTGTGTGTGTGTGTGTGTGTGTGTGTGTGTGTGTGTGTGTGTGTGTGTGTGCGCGTGCGTGCGTGCGTGCGTGCGTGCGTGCGAGGAGGAGGGAGAGAGAGATAGAAAGAGATGGAGGAGAGAGAATGAGAGAGCATGTACATTGGTGTAATACTGTAGTATGCGTTTCATTTTGCTTTTAGCCTCAGCCATGCACACTTACAAGCTCTGCTGCAAATATTTGTGACGAAGCCTTTAGCACTAATTACAAACCAGTTTTGAAATGGACCATTCTGCACCATTCTTTAAAAACAACGGCAACATTTTAATCCTTTATTCAAATACAATGTTGGATACTTAGTGAAATGGGCAATGAAGTCGCCCCCATGCCATTTTCGCCTGCCCCCCATTTTGGAAAGGTTACATCTGGGCCTGGGAGTGATGGAAATAGGTGAATTTGAAGTACACCCCAATAGCCCCGTTCTAAGCTTATTTCGGGGTAGGGGAAACAGCCATGAAGGACTATTTTCACAAAATAACAACTGGACAACTTTTGGGAAATAAATAAACTTCCTTTAAGGAATTAATTTGCATAATGATATTTGTACAATAGCAAGCAATGACATGCAATGTATTATTTCAACCACACAGCACCATGAGACCATTGATTGCAATCAGGGTTTCCATTGATATTCATTGCCATAAAACAACACAAGAGGGGGACAAGTGCATTATATTAAGTTGAGTCAACCCAGGGACATACTGTATGTATGCAAACACCAGTAATGACACAGTTCTGCTGTGACCTCACACCTTCCACAGGCTCCCAACAAAGCAAGGTTCACCACTGGTAGAAATGTGAATTTTACTCAAAAACCTTTAACTTTTTACTGTCCTTTTACCTTGCATTGCATGAGTACTTTCCTATTTGTATTTACTAATTTGCAGATTTCATATTACGAAGCATATATTAAGCATTTAAGCCCTATTTTATACTTTTGAAGTGGAGATGCACAGCACACCGTTCCTTATGAGGTTCCAGCCAACGGAAAAGTGAATACTACTATTTTATACTTTTGTCACCAGTTTGCAGGGTCACAATGTGTTGCAGTATGACCTGCTGTGAGCATAGACACAAAGTCCTGACTCATTTTAAGTGGTGAAATATACAGTATGTATGGGCTATATTTTGATGCCAATCGTTCCAATTAAAAGTAAAAATATGTGTCTTGAGTCACTGAATGTTGTGGTATTGCTACTGAAGTAAAGAATCTCAGTGTATCTTATACCACTGATGTCCACAGATTCTTCACATGGCCAGAGAGGTGATGAAGTACCAGGGGTCGGGGACATGTGGACATTTCACAGCCAGATCCGCGTTGAAGGGAGTGACCATGAAATCTGGACAAGGTGCTGTGTCATGAGGGATCTCTCGCAAGCAATGTGTCACTCATGGTTAGTTGATCCCTGCCATTCACTCACTTCTATTTTAAATGGGTTTTGGCGCGCTATGTGCAGCCCTCAAACCTAGATCTATGTCAACAAGCTCCATCTATGGATATTTTATTACATTACTACACAATAATAATAATAATAATTCAATTTAAAGGCACACAGTTGCAGTACTGTGCCATATTTCACATACCTGCCAATCTATCCACTTGGCTAGCTTCTTGCAGAACCAGCAATAAAACCACGGCTGTCCAGAATGCCATTATTACTATAAATGCGCCACATCTCTGTACAACAGACTGCTGCAATCCACCCGAGGACTGTTTGCTTCATCGACTTCAAATATCACATGCATGTTCCACAACACACGCAGCATGCATTGCCCAGGCTTGAGTTGATTGGAAATATTACACAGTGGTCCAGAACTGCCACCAAAGGCTCTTCTGGCCAGGCTCTGCTCTTACCTGAATTCCTGAATTTCCATGGCAACCCCACACCTGCCATCTGATTACTTAACCAGTCCACTTTTCACACTCAGTTTGCACTCTAAAGTTTTATAAGTTTAGTTCACTCTACAGACATATGCACACAGACAGATCTCCATGTATGGACACAAAATGGACACAGATAGTTAAATGTGGTTTTCATTCATGCTCTCCATTATACATCTGTTATTATGCTTCAGCATATACAGTCAATATTTTTGTTTCTGTGCATACATTAGAAAGAAGAAACATTAATAGCAAGAATGGTGCAGCAATATCTACAAGTGCAACATTTGGTAAATGATGCAATGTGTGCAACAATCATCACCCGTTGTTTTTACAGGAGAATTAAAAGCTACAACGAGTTTATAGTTAAAGTGTGAGAATGTGTGAGAGGGGGGCTGTGTCCGTATGTGTGTGCATGTGTCACTAGAGAGCTGTCTGGCGCTTATATCCAGCTCACTTGTAAGTAATGGAGTGTAGCTGACACGGCTACCTGCTCTTGTATTGTTTACTGTACCTAAATGAGAAATGATCATGGTCTTGACACAGTCTCGCCTACCATCGTTTTCGACTGGGACTCGTTTCCTTCCACACTCGCTTTGGTGAACTTGACTACAACACTATTTTTTACTCCACTACAAGTATATGAAAACTTGTTACACTGCAGCTCTATGTCTCTCACTTCTATAGGCCTTCAAAAGAGCATGACTACAATGAGTACTTTTTTCACCACTGAGAATCACTGCTAGACAAGCCGAGTCAGCAAGACGGAGACTCTTTGCAGTCCCGTTCCCCTGGATGCAGCTAATTCAATTTCACTATATCATGGTCTATTCGTTTGTGGCAGCAGAAAGACACACTGATCTTTCTGCTGCCAAACACTGACCCATGACTGACAGTATTTTTATAAAGCTGCAATAAATGTCCAGATGGTGTTCATATTTCAGACAACATAAACCTTGACCTGTACTAAAGATACTGTGCAGTGGAACACTTTTACACAGAGAATGCATATACCATCTTTCTTTTTGATATTTTATATTTAGTTAAAGAGATCACTTATGGATATAACTATGCTAGCCTAGTGTAACATCAACATATATTAAGCTTGCAGAAATAGGTTTAAAGTTATGAGTCAAGTATGCCTTAGGAGTTTAAGACAAAACATTAATGCAGTGTATACAGTATACACTATTCAATTTATTATGACTTTTAGCACATTTATTGCATTATGAATCAATATCTAACTTCTGTTTCCTGCCGGTGTTTACACTAACTTTTGAAGAATCAAGCGATAGTTTGATTCTGAACAATATGTGATCAGGTGGGATTTTGCTTTTGTATGACTCATATGAGATTTTGACTCGCCCTTTGGTGTGCCATGGGCACGAATTCCTATATCTGAAATGAAATGGATGGTGGGTCAAGCTGTAAACTTATCACATAATAACTTTTCATCATGTTTATTGCTCTTGGCTTCAACTTGACATGCTCCGGAGCAGATGCAGGAATTGATGGCTCTGCTAAATCCTAACGCAGACCCCCACGAATCCCAGCAAGAGCAGGGGAGGACAAACAAAGTCATCAGGTGTTTCCTGCCCCTTGAGAAATGGCTTGTTGATTCCTGGATGAAAAAGAATAAAAAAAAGTTGAGTCAGCACAGAGAAAACTCAAATAGACAATGACATTTGGGATGAAGACCGAGCAATTTAGGACAACGTGCCTCAGAAAGAAATCATAAATACCAGAACTTTTCTAATCAGAAAATGACATTTCAGTAGCAGAGCTTGAGGACGATGGTGCTGTGGCGGCATCTTTCCAAATAAAACAATGGTTCTGTTTTTGTTAATTTTAGAAACACTCATATCTAAATTACCTCTAAATCTGATAGAAAGTGTATTTTGCCTTTGCTTGATATGAATGTGTTTGGCTACCAATAAAGAAACCCAATTAATGGGAAAGAAATGGAGGAATTTCCTCTGGTGATTAACTAGGTGATTAGCTAGAACTCTGATGGTATATAGGCTGAAGCACAATTAGTCAACGGTGACATTGTTGTGACTGTAACGCTATAACGGTCCTTTATATTTATGTGCCCTCTGCATGGACGCCATGTTAAACCCTGGCTTTTGTTGCCCATGTGTCACATGGCAGCCGCTAAGTAAGTATAAACACACAGTTCCTGCATGAGTTATTATTACTGCGGTGAGTTTCACCGTTTAGAAGAAATAGCCCAACTTAAGGGGAAAGAACACTTGTGGTGGTCCATTCACAGCCTCAGCTTTTGGTCTCTGCTTTTCGTTTTCTTATAATAAATGTATCTCACAATTTTTGTACCACCTTTTTTTCACCCAGTGTCAATTTTCACACAGCATGCATGAAGCTAAAGGTCTGACTCAGACAGTTTTCTGTTTTCAATGATGTAATGCTGTTGGTTTAGTGTTTCAAATCATTTTAAATATAAGCACTTTAATTTGAAATATTGATGAATTTTGGGGTTGTTTTCCATGCCATCATGTTTGGTGGGGCGGTCAGGGCATTTAGGGGGGGCATTGCCCGCCCCCATGCCCATACCTAGATCCACTCCTGGTAATCCTTCTGGCAAAGCGTCTCTTCTTAGAAGAGCTTTCCTTCTCGCATGCTGCTATATTAACACTCGCTGACCTGTTAAACTCTCAACCTCCCCCCTGTCACTGTAGCAGATCATTTCATCACTCATGCGACTCCTCCGTGTCTATCGCTGCCACTCAAGTGACAGTGCGTCTTTTCCGGGACTTATCAATTCGTTCTAGAGACGTGCGCCACAGAGCCGGAACAGGCGTCGATCTACCATCTCATGTCTAACAGACAGGACAGGTTCTCAACCCGAAACCAGGGATTCCCACCGTGCGTGTCAGTGGGCAAGAGGCGTGGAAATTAAATCCACACATCCGACTCTCTCACTCCATCTTTCCCCCATCCAAGAGCTTCCTGAATATCTGGATTTCCGCCCCCTTGGTGAACTCTTCCTTTCCCGTGGCAGCTGGCCCTGGTCAGGCTGACCCTGTGACGTCATGGGTCGCGGCAGGGAAAGCGCAGCATTGAGGACATTCTTCCACCTCCACCTCACAACATGGTGGACGGACAGACGGACGGGCGGACGCCTTAAGGGTTGAAGCCAGGGGCGGATGTAACATTGGGGGGGGGGGGGGGGCAGGAGGAAATGGTTACATTTTTTGGTTACAGGACATTTATTAGGCAATTATGCATCAATAATAACATCAGTTGTTGTTGAAGTTGCAACAGACCTGCAGTATGCATAAAGCTAAAAGGTCTGACTCCTAGAGCTTTCTGTTTTCAATGATGAAATGCTGTTGGTTTAGTGGTGACACAGCTGTAGTTAGTTAGTAGCAGTAGTAGTGTTTCAAATCATTTTAAATATAGGCACTTTAATTTGAAATATCTTGGGCTGTTTTGCATGTCATCGTGTTTGGTGGGGCAGACTGGGCATTTAGGGGGGCATTGCCCCCCCATGCCCATGCCTAGATCCGCCTCTGGTTGAAGCGCGGCCGTGACCTTTGTTGATCAAGTGCTTCTGTGTGGCCCTGCAGAGGTTGCCGGGGTCAAGGGGTGAGAGGTGAGAGGCCAGGGAAGAGTGATGGGTGGCGACCGCATACAGGCAGCGGATCGATCGCCGGCACAGCGCAAAGACGCGCCACGCTGACACGGGTCATGCTGTCCTCCCTCTTCACCTCCGTTTCAGCATGTTTCCCTCGTTCCGTTCACCACTACTGGCGTCCCAAAGGGGGGTGCTGAGGGTCGCGTCACGCAAACCATGTTGAAAATGTGCTTTGCCATCCTTATTTATTTGTTTGGACGGAATGGAAGTCTTTCTTCGCGGGGAAAGAATGTTAAAGCCGTAATGACTACAATTGTTGTTTTAACCAGTCCAGTCTGTATGTTAACGCCAACATAACCAGTACATCTGCAGCGGCGGTTTCCCTACTCTTCCATAGAGACATTTAGATGCTGTTTTGGGGTTTTGTTGACAAGTAGCATGCCTGTAGCCCATGAGTGCATTATCTACTCCTAGTCAAGCCAGAATTGCCTCATGGATAAGCGGTATAGAAACTGGGACGCCACGATTCGAATCCATGGTTAAGGACATAAACTTTGCAGATTTGGGAACCTCAGGCTTCAGTGTGGAAAATGAACAGGCAGTACATGGTATAAAATCCTCCATTTGACTGCTTTGGGTCCACTTTCACGCTCTCAGACACTGAGAAATGTACTGTGTGTTGTGACGCGTATAACTAACGTGGGCAGAGTTTACTTTATACCAGAGAATATTCAGAGACCTTTAGTCTGTGCGCCACACACACACACACACACACACACACACACACACACACACACACACACACACACACACACACACACACACACACACACACACACACACACACACACCATGTAATAGCATATAGATATCCTTTGTTCTCTATATGTTGTTCTTCATGCTCTTACAACAGGCCAGAATAAACTCCTGACTCTCTGTCATCGGCTCTGTCTCTTCCTATAAGACATCGCAACATTAGCCAGTTGGACACTGTATGGGAAATTACATTTATTCTTTGGGGGATTAAGGAGAATTCAGTGCACTGTGAGGTCCTAAAGCTGCGGGTCGATGCTTATTAATCTGGAGGTTCTTTTTGTGTGGGTACATGTGCACTTACGTCAGGGGCGGATCTAGGCATGGGCATGGGCATGGGGGGCAATGCCCCCCTAAATGCCCAGACTGCCCCACCAAACATGATGGCAAATTAAAGCGCTTATATTTAAAATGATTTGAAACACTACTACTGCTACTAACTAACTACAGCTGTGTCACCACTAAACCAACAGCATTTCATCATTGAAAACAGAAAACTCTCTGAGTCAGACCTTCAGCTTTATGCATGCTGCGTGTCTGTTGCAACTTCAGCAACAACTGATGTTATTATTGATGCTTCACTTGACTAATAAAAGTCCTGTAACAGAAAATGGTATGGGTGCGACTTCATCGCCCGTGGCGCGAAGCGACACGGGCGATGAAGTCCCCCCCTATACCATTTTCTCATGCCCCCCCCAATTGGGAAATGTTGCATCCGCCCTGACATACGTGCGTGTGCATGAGTGTGTCTGTGTGTGTGTGTGTGTGTGTGTGTGTGTGTGTGTGTGTGTGTGTGTGTGTGTGTGTGTGTGTATGTGTGTGTGTGTGTGTGTGTGTCGTATGATGTGATGTGAGACTGTGTTTGTCTCCCTCTCTGTGTCGTCTATCTGTCTGTCTCTTTCAGCTACGTCCTTAACTACTAGGACGATCAGCGTCATATTTCTTGTGAATGCTGACAGGCCAAGGATTTCAGTTCCTGAATATTTTTTGGGGGGGTTAATGACAACTGTCATTTCTGTGAATGAATAATCGCAGAGCGATCCTCCCTCCAGTACTGCTAACCAACTGCAGGCATGAAATTTGCTGGCCAAGGCCCATGTAAGACTGCAATTGCCACTGCATTATAGTCTTGTAAAAATGACACTGAGAAGCTCTTAATTAAAACAACATTGCTCTGAAGTATTGTTGTTCTTATTGGTGAGGATTGTGAAGATCACTACTGTATGTTTGTCTAGGGGCAAAGCCTCCTGGAAAGGACTTGTGTTCCAGCTTCTTCTCACGCACGACTCGCATACGAATGTGTGGCACTTTTGATTGACTGGTGATACAGGAATGCATGTGATATACCGTACAGGGGCGGATCTAGGCATGGGCATGGGGGGGCATGGGGGGAATCACTACTACTGCTACTAACTAACTACAATCGTCTCACCACTAAACCAACAGCATTTCATCATTGAAAACAGAAAACTCCCTGAGTCAGACATTTAGCTTTATGCATGCTGTGTGTCTGTTGCAACTCCAACGACAACTGATTGTTAATATGTTGTTATTGATGCTTTACTTGCCCAATAAAAGTCCTGTAACTGAAAATGGTATGGGTCGGGGCGCCTTCATGAAGGCGCCCCGATACCATTTTCTTCTGCCCCCCAATTGGGAAATGTTACATCCGCTGATACCGCACATAAGAAATATGGAAGGAAGCAGACAGCTTATTTGTCCCAAACTCTTCTCCCATTCTGGTTCTAAAACTATGGAACCATTGCAATCAGAACTACTGTACAGACTGTTGACATAGCACTATAGTGCACATATGCAGCGCTTCATTATATACGGTAGATATACCATAGTCTGGTTACGTATGAATCTTGACTATTTTGATGTATTGGATGTATTACCATGTTATTGTTCTTGCTTACTATAAATCGCTCTCTAGTGTGGGCTAAATGCTGCTGAGTGCCTGCAAAATGCTGCTAAATCTTGACTTCAAAGGATGTTGTCTGCATGCAGCATGCATGTGTGCAGCCATACAATACATGTGCACAGCCATGTGTGAATGTTAGCAGCTGGAGGAATCTCCCTGGCTGAATGTCCTTGGTTATTGCATGGGCCAAACTACTGAAACTCCACTGTATGGAAGCACTTATAGCCAAAAGGACAAGCCCCCCTGACCACTAAAACACACACACGCACCACGCACACACCAATAAGCCATGTGTAAAGAATTGAAATAATGATGATTGACTCTTTCGATATTGACTCTCTAAGTGTAGTGAGTAAGACTAATGATACGGTGTTCATGTTTCTGCCTATAATGGGACATGATGCCTCTCTGTTAACCACTTGAACCCAACGTTCTGGTTGTGTGGGGCGAACATGAAGTGAAAATAGTCGATTTACATGCTCAAAATGCACCACAGCACTATACACGGTGAGCTTTTAAATCCCGTCTTTCCATCAAAGATACATGGCATACATTATAGGGACAAAAACAGGGGGCGGCCAAGAATAGACCCCTGGAGGCTCCGGTCAACTCAGTATACAGGGTTTTTTAACCAGGATCTTGAACCCGAATCATCCAATTTATTAGCTGGCGCTCGGCAGACCCTGGAGTCCTGTGAGTCAGTCATAGGGTTGTGGTATCGCCAGGGAAGGGGTTTTTACAAGGTTTAATTTTGGATTTTTGATTAGTGTCTTAGGAGATAGGTGCAGGGAGAGGTCACACAACTCCGCACCGAGACCAGCTATCTTCTCCATTTTCCGATTATTTATTCTGGAATCTTCAACTCCCCCTCAACTCTGTATCGTCCCAAATCCATGACGACCCCTCGTAGTGGAGCCGGGTGTGTGTGAGAACACACTCGCTTTTTATTTGCGCCCCGGATTTGAATGGCCCACTACCAATGGAAACACCACAAGACCTAACACTGACTGTTTGTACCTCTGTGGGCTGGTTAATGTAGTCCTAGTTCCTGGCTGTGACACACACACACACACACACACGCGCACACGCGCACACACGCACACACGCACACACGCACACTCACAAACAAGCACACACATGTGCACGCATGCTGAAAGTTTGCACTTTTATCCTTCATATTTATTTTCATTATTTGGCATGTAAATCGCAAACCTTTTGCAGTCCGTACTGCGCTTCCATATCATCAACACTTTCTGCGGAATTGCAAAGAGGTCACTGGTGTGGTCAGCATGTCTGGAGGTCACCCAGAATGGGTGGATTAGCACTGACCCCCAACCCCAAACACACACACGCACGCTATGGGGCCCCAATTGCGCACACACAGATACATGGCCGCTGTCAGACATTTAACATGTCTGTCTGACTCAGTGTTCCTCTTTAAAGGAGGTCAAACCTGCTATAATATACAAGTTCCATCTCTTCATAATGCTTCATAGGTGGATTGGATTGGGGATCACAAAAATAGGTCACCATAAGTGGGAGCCTAGTTTTATGACTTAGGTTTGAGCTGTCATGAAACTTTCACATAACTTCAAGTAATTCCAAACTTAAGACAGTTTTCCAAAAATATAGCACAAATAACTAACAGATCTAAATGAGATCATGAATGCATCACGTTGCAACGCGTTACGCGCTTGTTGGTCGGCTGTCGTCTCTGTGAGGAGATCTGGTGTGCAGGTGAATAAAGAAGGGGACCGGGTTTACTGACCTCTGGGGCCCTCTGGTATATTGGATTATAGCGGCTAAGTGGTTAAAGGAGGACTTGGTATAATATACAATTCCGTCTCTCTGCAGATTCACTCGCAGATGCTTTATATCCAGCTCGGATTATCATAAAAGCTTGTCTTCGCCTCCTGGGTCATCACAAGTGGGAGCCAAGCTGCAGATCTTTATGACATAGATTTGGGATGTCATCAAAGGAATGATGTATAACCACATTATTACAACATTCTACTATGCACAATCCATTTAAGATACTATCTTGGGACAAGGAAAACGTTGGAGGAGGAGGGGGGGTGTTACTCAATAACTTATATTGTATGATTGATGGGGAGAATATTGCAGATTTTGTGAAACTCTTGACAGTGTCTTTTATTAATTCTTCATAATTTTAACTTCCTATCGCAGGACTTTCCCATGCAGTAAAGGCATGTGCGTTGTTAGTTAACATGGACCCAGCAGACGCTAAGGAATGTCTGCATCTAATTTTGGGTCATTCAGCGTCGTATATCTTGCGCACGCTGCCAGCAGGCCATGGAACTCTATTCCTGAATATGTTTCACATCAGTCAACAACTGCATGTAAATTCTATGAATTTATAATCGCAGAGCCATCGTCACTCCAAGCTATATGGGATATGAATACCGCAAGGCCTGTACATTCAGGGTAGTGTTTCTAACCAGCCAGCCCAATATTGCAATGTTCCCGTACTTCCGGTATCAGTGTTAGCCCATTGCGAGCATGCAATTTTGTGATTTGCCAAAACACAAGCAGGCCTTTGTTTATGGTACTGGATTGGTAACTTGAAAATTGCATTGTAGGTGATAATACAGTGCAGGCATCAATAAGAAGAAAGTGGTATTGTTGTTTTTATTGGTGAAAAACTGAAGATTATGAAGACCAATATGCACCAGATGCATTATGATTTGGAAAAGGTCCGGTATGGAAGCTGTTAAGACAGGCCCTCATTTTCGACTTCCATACAGAGTGTCATACTGCATGGTAATGTATATACAGTATGGATGTCAGTCAATGCAAAGACAAGAAGTTGTGTGAACAGGGTTCTACAGTGATTCTCAAAGTGTGGTCCAGCGACCCACATGTTCCAAATATGCCCTTACAGGTCTGTAACTCTGAGAGTGCACAAAATGAACCGCGGGTCCATTTGGTTCCACTCGCACATCGCTCGGAGTTACGCGATTCTTTGAAATTAAAATGTTTGACAACCACTGCTGTTAAGCTGCCCACTGCCTTGCATTACCCAGCTCTCTTCTCACGAAACGGAGATGATCTCAGACCACCGGCTCGCATTGTGTCTATGGAGCCTATGTGTGAATCCCTGACTGTGTTTTATTAATTCCTTCATAATTTACACTGTCTTCCTGAGGATTTTCCCATCGAAACCATGCATATGCAGTGTTTGGAGCCATAGCGTGGACCGAGCGGACCTCTGTGGAATATCCCCCCCATCCCCACCAGCGCCACCAGCTGAGTGGGAACGCCGTGGGAGCAGAGCATGTACTGAGACCCTGCGGTGGCAGGACAAGTAGTCCATTTTGGAAGGAATGCTGCAGTGGAACACCGCAGCGCTGTGGACCCACGGGACGGACAGCACCACTGACGGAACATCACTTCTCCTCAATGTCAAGGCCCCAAACATGCTTCACTTTCACTTCTTCACTCTCTGTTCTCTTTCCATCAAAACACTGTGTATATGTGTGCGTCTGCAACCTTGTTTGTGTGTGTATATATGTGTGTATTTGTCATGCATTATCATGCTCTCAAATGTATTGTTGCGTGTCCATGTCCAGGTGCACTTGTGCATGGGTGTGTTTATGCATATGTATGCATGCGTGTGCATGTGTACACCCTGCATCCGTGTGAACTTGTGTGTGTGCGTGCGTGCGCGCGCATGTGTGTGGTGTGTGTGCAAATGTGTGTCATGCATGCATACCGTGTAGGTGTGTGTCCTTACTCCCTGCATGTGTGTGACATGTGATTGCATTTGTCTGTGTACTTGTACCTGTGATATATCTGTGTGTGCCTCCACATTTTCACTCTCACACACACACACACACACACACACACACACACACACACACACACACACACACACACACACACACACACACACACACACACACTTTTAAGACCCGGAGGCCCTTTTTACGGCCCCCATAAGTGCCTCACCTTCTTCTTCCCGTGTCTTAAAGACAACGTCTGAAGCCATCCCAGGTCAGGCCCTGTTCCTGCTCAAGATAATGGCCCACGCAGCAGCATAAACATCTCACTGTGTTCTCCAGGCTGACAGTGACAGGCCACCTCGTGTCCTCCTCCTCCCACTGGCTTCAAACAAACTCCTCTCATGTGGAACGCCGACTACATGGTATTTGTGTTGTTGTCAACAGGACGGCCTCTTTTGCTGTCATGCATGCTGCTGGCCTGCTTGTTTGGTGAGAACGGGGCAAGGCTGTATTATAGCGGAGGCAGTGAATGATCTGTTTGAGGGTTTTTGCACAACCCATCCATCCCTGCAGGGTGAACGCAGCTCCACCAAACCACATCTCATTGTGTGCATAGGAATGAGGGGAAGAGTCTCACTGACGCTTCACGACCGTGTGGGAGAGTTATAGCTCTTTGTGTGTGTGTGTGTGTGTGTGTGTGTGTGTGTGTGTGTGTGTGTGTGCGTGTGTGCGTGTGTGCGTGTGTGCGTGCGTGCGTGCGTGCGTGCGTGCGTGCGTGCATGCGTGGCAAATGTAGAATTTGTACCATGGTCTCAGTTATACTGTACTTGTGTAAGTGTCGGTTTGGTTCCTTTTTTAAACCACAAAGTTAACTATGAGAGTGTACAAACAGGACCCAAATGGACATGTCATATCCAGAACCCAAATGGACCCGCAAGGCTCTTATTGTACACTCTTAGAAGATTTCACAGACTTCAGACTTCATGCATGGTGTCCCAGAGATAAACATTTTTATCAGATGGGGCCTAATGTATATCACACTGTAGGTTCTTGAAAGTCCACAGCTCTTGTCGGCACGCTATGTGTATACTGTAGAAGCGGAGAGACGACGCGTGACCGCCCCAACGTATAGATGACCTCACCAGCCGCCCACAGTGAGCACAGAGACAGCTAGCAGATAGAGGACATGGGACCTCATTAGATGTGATGTGGAAGGCTGAGACAGCACTTCTGATTTAATTAATTGAGAGCTGGAAGCAAATGCACTGTACGTGACAGGTCAACGAATCAACGTCTGTCTTCTTAGAAAGGAAGTTTTGGGTCTGTGTTTTCGGGAATCGCTAATTGGTTTAATTAAGCGGCAATGAAGTTGTCTCGCTTTCATCGCTCATGCTCAACAGGAGGTGGTAAATAGGCATGCAGTTCACCCGTCTGGGCGGTGCACACATGCATATACAACACACGTGACACGCGCATACATACACATTTTCATTTTTTGGTGTTTTTATTACTTTTTAAAATCACATGCATGCATGCATGCATGCACACAAACTGCATAAGACTCAGGGCAGCGCAAACCTTTTTCTGTAAAAGCACGATTCACTTCTCAGGGCTAAATGTGTGTAAACATGCCTGCAATAGTCCCCACCAAATCAAATGCAGCTTATATGCAACGAGTGTGTTCTCCTATATGGAAATGAATGCTGGACCGTGAAGCCGACCCTGCAACCCTGTCTCTAGGCGGATGTTACACTAGAATGTTGCGCAATGCTGTACTTAACATCAGCAAGTGTATCATTCAACAAGAATCCTGTATGAGGGAATAGTAGAGAGAGACAGAGAATAGCAGCCAGGAGAACGAGTCTAGCACTACAGGACACCGCCAAAAACACCAACAACTGGCAGGCCAGCTGTGGGAACGAAGACATGGGCAGGAGGAGGTCCAATATTAACATTAACATACTGTACGTGAATGAGCTCAAGAAAGACAGGAGTGCAAAGTACCAAGGAGCTACAAAAATGGGATACAGGGATGACTGGACTTGACAATTATCTAGAGAGAGGGGGGGTTCTCTGAAGGTTTGTCCCCAGTATAGGTATAGTGTTGGTGGCAGAGGCGGATCTAGGCAGCATGGGCATGGGGGGGGCAATGCCCCCCTAAATGCCCAGTCTGCCCCCCCAAACACGATGGCATGCAAAACAACCCAAGATATTTCAAATGAAAGTGCCTATATTTCAAATGCTTTGAAACAATACTACTGCTACTAACTAAGTACAATTGTGGCACCACTAAACCAACAGCATTTCATCATTGAAAACAGAAAACTCTCTGAGTCAGACCTTTAGCTTTATGCTTGCTGCGTGTGTCTGTTCAACAACAACTGATGTTATTATTGATGCTTTACTTGCCTTATATAAGTCCTGTAACTGAAAATGGTATGGGAGCCACCTCCATACCATTTTCTCATTTTCTCCTGCTCCCCCAATTGGGAAATGTTATTGGCAGTCACATGGTCTAATCAATATGCTGTACGACAGTACTTTAAGACTGGGACTGGGAGGTCAGAATGGCTCATGTGCTGATGCATCTCCTGTCCTGTGCAGATGCAACACAGTCATGTACATTTAGCTGTTTATCCTCTCTGTCCTCTGAGCACTTTGCTTTGTGATTCATGTCCTTTTAACCACAGCCTATTCTTCTCCACTTTCCACTGACCTGTGCTCCTTTTTTGGGTGATGCTCCAAACCTCTTGTCACGGCGCGCTGCTAACTGGGATTAGAGAACAGCGTTGTGCCTGTATGGATATCATCAGCATGTAAACATCACTCTAGAGTTATGTGACTAGCTCCACAGATATACAGTCTGACACAGTGATTTGTTGAAAAGGGAAAATAAAATATGAAACATGGCAGTAGATCTTTTAACCAGTAGGTGGCTGTCTACTCAAGGTTATTATAGTAAACAGACTAAATAAAAAACTGTGGGGAAGTGGACGGTTTTGTTTTTGTTAGCCGAAATACAAATAAAAACCAGACTTTTGACAAACTAAAAAAGTAATGGAAAAATACAAAACTATAATAACTCATTTGTCAACACAACACCCCTTGCTTCGGCATTGTAGGTCACCCAGTTAATGACCTGTTTAATGGTGTGTGTTAGTCCAAGAGCATTAGCTCAAAATGTAGTCAAACCCGGAACAAATTAGTAACAAGCTGAAAATTTCAGGATATGTTCAGAATACCTTTAGGAATGACATACTAAAAGTCCCCGTGAATCCCCCTTGTGCTCTCTGAGATATTCAAGATGGCGTACAACTTGCCTATTAGATATAATGGCCCTAATCGGGGTGAAAAAGGCAAAATTTTAAACTGAGAGATATTTCTACGAAAATTCACAGGTTGATCAATTATATAAATACAAGCACTTTTTGTATTGGAACTTTCCATGAAATCCAATATGGCTGCCCAATATGGCGACCACAATATTAGTGCATTGGCTATTAGATATAATGGGGGTGAATAGGGCAAATAATTAAACTGAGAGATATTTCTACAAAAATTCACAGGTTGATCAATTATATGAATACAAACATTTTTTGTATTGCAACTTTCTATGAAATCCAATATGTCCGCCCAATATGGCATTCTTAATATTAGCACTGATACTATAGTACAGGTACACTAATATTGTGGTCGCCATATTGGACAGCCATATTGGATTTCATGGAAAGTTCCAATACAAAAAATGTTTGTATTTATATACTTGATCAACCTGTGAATTTTTGTAGAAATATCTCTCAGTTTAAAATTTTGCCTTTTTCACCCCCGATTAGGGCCATTATATCTAATAGGCAAGTTGTACGCCATCTTGAATATCTCAGAGAGCACAAGGGGGATTCACGGGGACTTTTAGTATGTCATTCCTAAAGGTATTCTGAACATATCCTGAAATTTTCAGCTTGTTACTAATTTGTTCCGGGTGTAACCCTATTACTACTGGACTAAATGGTGTGTGTGTGTGTGTGTGTGTGTGTGTGTGTGTGTGTGTGTGTGTGTGTGTGTGTGTGTGTGTGTGTGTGTGTGTGTGTGTGTGTGTGTGTGTGTGTGTGTGTGTGTGTGTGTGTGTGTGTTGTATTCCATTGCTACTGTGTGGAAAACCTATATCCGTACTTATACTGTATATCCGTAAAACACATTTCCAAACCATTCATTTTTATCATTAGCCTATTATTAAAACATTTTCAATTGCGACATAGCCGATCAACTGCCTTAAGGCTTAAGTAGTTGGGTTAATGAACAATAATGGTCCAATAACTGAATACTATTGCTACATGCTAAGTCTTTTGTACTCTGACTTCAGTCTGCGTACTTTTACTTCTGCGTACTTCTGCGTACTTCTTCCATCACTGGTTTAGGGGAGAGGGTGCAGCGCTCCTCCTCCTCCTCCTCCTCCGCGGCCATTATATAGTTAAAACAAGCCTTTTGGAGGTGATTATAGAGGGATGTCTGAGCGCCGCAGCAGACCAATAAAAACCTTGTGCTGTAATTAAGATTATTGAGCTGTCTTCATTGGTTCTGACAAGCACCAGGCTGGACGGAGAGAGAGGTGTGGGGGGAGGGGAGAGGGGCGATGGCACGGGTGGCGAGGATGTGTGTGATACAGGAATGAGACATAAGGTCAGAGAGAGAGAGAGAGGCCAGTGGGCATTGCGGGTATGCTGGAGTGGACGGAGATGTTTGGAGAGCTGTGGAGACGAGAGGGTAAACATGTCCTATGTAACACTAGAAGCACGGTCTGTCTCATGGGATGTCAATCGCTCACTTTATTACTTTACAGTTACCCTCTGGCACAATCCTGACAAAACATTAGCCGGCCGCGGCTCTATAATGGCGAGTATAGAGAGGAGGCCGTCTGGTGTAGCAGAAGGCTCACGGCCCGACCCACGTCTATTATTATGTGTCAAAGTTTACCTGAGCAGGACTGCAGGCCGAGTGATGTATTTTAATAGCACTTAATTCACTGCTCTTAATAGTTAAGAAGAAGGGAGCAGGGACATAACTAAATTGGCCTCCCTGGCCCAGAAGCAAAACAGTCTGGGCCCAACAGACAGCACACTTGGCCACTCAGGCCAATTAAAACATTGTTGTAGAAATAAAATAAATAAATGAACCAGTAACACATATTTTGGTATTATTGTCATGTGGTACTGGTGCTTTTTCAATTGTTGTGGTTAAATTGTCTATAGGTTAATTACCATTAAATCCTAGCCTATAAAAACACTCTGGATTTCTGGATGGATGTCCATCGAAAGAATTTAGATTTTTCCTAGACGTGTAAATACTCAATACGGATGGGTTAAATCATGCAGAGAGAACATTTCATTATGTGCCAACATACAGTCACAAATCCCCCCCCCCCCCCCAAGGGGCTAAATTTAGATGAAGCAGATGATGATGATGATGATTAATTGGACTGGTTGATGCTTTTCGGCAGGCTGATAAGGGGCGGATGTAACATTTCCCAATTGGGGAGCAGGAGAAAATGGTATGGGGGCAGCCATACCATTTTCGGTTACAGGACTTTTATTGGGCAATTAAGCAATAATATAAATAACAATCAGTTGTTGTTGAAGTTGCAACAGACACGCAGCAGTATTCAAAGCTAGGGGTCAGAGAGTTTTCTGTTTTCGTTGATGGAATGCTGTTGGTTTTATTGGTGCCACAACTGTCTGTAGTTAGTTAGTAGCAGTAGTAGTGTTTCAAATCATTTTAAATATAAGCACTGTAATTTGAAATATCTTGAGTTATTTGCATGCCATCGTGTTTGGTGGGGCAGACTGGGCATTTAGGGGGGCATTGCCCCCCCATGCCCATGCCTAGATCAGCCCCTCAGGCTGATGCTGGAAGGAGGCCTGTTTTGTCTGTCATCCTGAAGGCTAACCATAAACAAACAAAAACAAAGGCTGCTATGACCATGGCCGTGGGATTCCATTGGACTCTGCAAACTTTCCCACCTTGTGTAAGTGTGAATAATGTGCTACAATTTGTCCCAAAGTCTCAGAAGGTTCTTGGATAATGTTTACTGTTTACTATATCATGGCATATTCGATCAAATTAAGGACATTCTTAGTTTTATGTTCCCTATTTAATGTTTGGTGCCAATGTGGAAAACAATATCATTTGTCTTATGGCATCAACTTCAACAAAGTATGGTAAATTGCCCAAGTTACTAGAATAGATTTGCATTATCATATACAATAAAAACACTAATTGTGTATAATGAATGAATCCAATTTATTTTGTTTGCATGTGATATGCAGTACAATGCATTTAAGAGATCACGGTCGTATGCTTGGAACTATGTCTAATATCGGCCAAGAGCTTCACGGCATGACACACATTTGCTCAACGTTTGCCCATAAACTCACATGCCACAATTAACCTAGATGCTAAGCTGGCAACAAGTGGAGCTGAATTCAATAACAAAGGTGTCTTTGTGAGAGGGAATAAGCAGATTTACACACAGCCAACTTCAGACTTTAATATCTCAAAACAGTGTTACTTTTCTCTGGGGAAAAATAGCAGAAGCATAAGCACTTAGATCACATAATGTTGTGATCTTGTAGATCTGTTATACTTATTTTCGGCCAAGAGGGAAATAGTAGCAGACCTAAAGCACTCTGGAAGACCCTGCGGTCAACTCAGGGTTTAAGAGCATCAAGTTAGAGCTCGCGTGGCAGGAATTAGGTTCTGGTTTGATCCCCTTGTCTGGTTGGAAAATATCTAGCCAGGGAAAAGATGGAGCAACTAATGAGACGTAGCTTGCGGCTATACTCGAGAGGTTTCATGCTGTGCTCTAGGGCACTAGGGTTAATATGCTGCAATTTATGTGGGTGTATTCAGTATGTGCAAGACCCAATGTTATTAGGCGGGGTATTTAAGCTCTCCAAAAAATATTGGTTTAAATCTTTTTGTGAGTTGTCTGACTGAACAACACTCACCTCTCCCGAAACTCGGTGCCTTTGTTGAAGTGAGCTTGAGCAGTACTGTATTAAGTTCCTTACACACTGGGGGTGTGAGATAAATCTGCCCGGTATTATTTTGTGTCAAAATATAAACGCAAAGATTTCTCTAGACGGAGTGTGAATGAAAACTCTATCAATAGGTTTGATGCAAAACTAGAGGCCATTCTGTGAGTGAAGAAGGGACGAAGCTTCCGGGTTACAAAGGTAGATTGTGTCATTTGACATTACAAGGAACCAAGCACTGACCGCCTCAGCAGGTTGGTGGCCACTTCCATGCTGCCTTGCTGCCATGTGTTTGTACTGCATGGGCGGATCTAGGCATAGGCATGGGGGGCAATGCGCCCTAAATGCACAGTCTGCCCCACCAAACATGATGGCATGCAAAACAACCCAAGATATTCATTGTCTACAGTGAGCATTAAACAGCAGGGCGTGGCCAAAAAGATCAACCTGCATGGATAAAAGTTTAAAATGGAACCAGTCAATCAAGGGTCAGTCAGTGTGAATACATTTTCATGACTTGTGTTAGCTCCGCTGCTGATCCGGAAAGGCTTTGCTCACGGCCCAAAACTACAGCTTAAACTTCCAACAATTGCGCGCATACGTGCGTACGTGCACCCCGCCGTGTACTCATGAGCGCGTTCATGTGTGAAAGAGTCTTTGTTGTAATCTTTGTTATAGAAGCCCTTGTTGCTGTTGATTCAACTCTATAAGCACCTTACAGTGGAACATCTTATGCCCAATGAGATTAAAGAGATGTTTCTATCGATGAGGCTGAATAATTGGTAGGAATAAATAACCGAGAAGAAGAAAGGTGTGTGTGTGTGTGTGTGTGTGTGTGTGTGTGTGTGTGTGTGTGTGTGTGTGTGTGTGTGTGTGTGTGTGTGTGTGTGTGTGTGTGTGTGTGTGTGTGTGTGTGTGTGTGTGTGTGTGTGTGTGTGTGTGTGTGTGTGTGTGTGTGTGTGTGTGTGTGCACATGCATACACACACACATGCACCCACACTCATTCAATCTGTACCTCAGGGCAAATAATGTTTAACCATCTCTGATGTGTGATCTGGTTCGGAAATGACCCTGACTTGTACATTTTCACCTTGAATCTAACCAATGGAATGCTGGCGTTGTTGCATATCGCTACGTCCATGTGCTCGTGTGCAGGTTAGGATGCACGTACAAGCAAGCACTATAAGATTCCAGAGTGTTAATAATTTCACAAATGGGCCTCCGAAAAGGCTCAAGTGAGCACTCAGGATTTGGACAGTGGGTGTTTGGATTTGGCCCACTGCACTATTAGGCTGATTAGCAGCGGTTGGAGCCACAGTACACTCAGCCAGGCTCACAGCCACCATGGAGCGATACACAGATTCCACTGCACTGCGCTTCCATCCATCCGACTCCTAGTCACCTGGACAGCAAAATAATGCCTCTTTACTGACCACTGATAACTCTGAGAATCAAGAGAAGGACACACAGCAAGGCACTGAGAAAGGAAACATGAGTGCTGCCATGGGGAGGTCAGAGCGAGCCTGGTGGATCGTGGTGGAATGTGCTTGCAGAGTTCTTGGTATCTCCACTGGAGTAGGTACGGAATCAATCCACATTTACTTATTTGGTATTGATTTGATATTTTGTTAACGCAGCAAACAATTGCTGAAAATAGACAATCTATAGTTTAATGTAGTTAATGATTTGATGTTAGTGGCCGGCCATGGGAATCAGAAGCTGTCTGGTTGGAGCCTCAGCTCAATCAGGAGGACCATAACTCTATGAGGGACCAAAACAAAGTGATTTTATTTTATTTTTAATCATCATGGTCTGTACGCCTAGACCGGATCACATGGGCGATTTAGGAACATAAACCAGCCTTTCCTCTGATGTGGAAAGTCTGGTGATGGGAGATTACCCAATCTGAGTTGGGTAATAAGTGTTGCAGAGAAAGACACTTAACTCCTAACTGGCCTTGTGTGCTCATCTGAGCCATCTGAGCAGCCATCTGCTAGGTGAATGCAGAACAGTCATTTCCCCTTGCTCCAGGGACCAGTAAATACATGCTCCCCCTCCTTTCCCTTGATCCAAAACGTGAGTACATACGGTAAACTGCTCTCTGTCTGTCCTGAAGTCTGTTTGTTGCTTTACCTTTGACCCTGACACGACCTTGAGATCTTCTCTTAGCAAAACACTGCAGGGTGAGTTTGCTCATGGCCAATTTGCTGAGCATACAATAACAACATATAACTTTATAACGTAAAATAATGTTTTACTGCCCCTGGTGGCTCCACAGAGACCAACAGGCTGCCCACCCATGTGTCACAGGAGCCAAGTTCCAGCAAGCAAGTAGTGTCAAAATGGGTAATATTTAATGTTACTCTGCCAAAACACGCCTCATTACTTAGGCTACAAATGAGAAAATAGAATAGATTAGTTAAATCAACAGCTAACAGAGATGCACAGTAGTTTGTTGTATATCCTAATCCACCGTGGCATTCTGCACATGACACACATTGTTGCTTGCGAAAATAGAGCAGATCTACGAGCTATCAACAGACAACAACAGAGATGCATTGCAGCTTGTAGATCTGCTCGTTTTAGGGGCCTAGTTGAAAAGTAATATAAAATAATCTAACTATATTACTCTTGATATTTTAAGTAATATTGCCCAACACTGGCCCTGACTAAGCGTGATAATTGAGTTTCGTATGATTTTGCAGTTAAATTTATTTTTTGCTATTTGTATGATGATTGATATCTAGGAACCCAATAGACTACTACGGGCCTGTGACTCTGAGAGTGTTCAATTGGTCCGTCACTTAAAGTAAAATCCTGAGAACAGCTGCAGTAGTAGCCACTATCTACATTCTACACCCTCCAGCCACACAGTAAATCGTGGTGAGATTGACAGCTTTCCTTCCTCTAGACCTCCCTCCACGCAAATTCCACACATGCAGACTCTTTGTACATCCACTGGCCGTAGTTGTTGAACTTTGTGCCACACAGAGGTCTGTTTAGCCTGCTCGGTTATTGGCTCATTTGATCACAAACTGCTATATGCACACATTCCTGATCTTTATAAGCGCTGAGTTCAGGTTTCTGTGTGTATATGTGCGCCTTCCTCTGTACATCTCTGTGTCTGATGTGTACTTCGTGGTCCCTGTCTGGGGCTGCCCCGTGGGAGTACATCCATGCGTCTGTGTGTGTTCCAAGCAGGGGCGGATCTAGGCATGGGCATGGGGGGGGCAATGCCCCCCTCAAACTCTACTACTGCTACTAACTAACTACAGTTGCGGCACCACTAAACAGCATTTCATCATGACTCTCTGAGTCAGACCTTTAGCTTTATACATGCTGCGTGTCTGTTGCAACTTCAACAACAACTGATTATTATTGATATTATTGCTAAATTGCCCAATAAAACGCCTGTAATCGAAAATGGTATGGGTGCGGGTTAGCGCCACGGGCGATGAAGCCGACCCCATACTAGTCCCAATACGTTCCCTCAATACTCTACACTCACTCTGTAGCTCCGAGATGAGGTCACATGAAAGGCTCTGATATCGCCGTTCAGACACGGCGCATGGTTTCCACAATACACGATTCTTACCTGTTTCTGCACATGTAATCCAAACAGTGAAGGACCATACAAACTTCTAACTAGGTTAACATTATGAACGGCTGAGAAAATCCAACTCGTAATTTGAACAGAGCACTGAAATCACAGCTTTTGTCAGACAATTTTATGTTTTCGTCTCCATGTTGCCGCACATTACTGCCCCCTCTGGTCAGATTCTATGCATGCAACATATTGGTGACAAAGGCAATGCAACTGAACAATCTGACCAGAGGGGGCAGTAATGTGCGGCAACATGGTGAGGAAAACATTAAAACTGTCTGACAAAAACAGCGATACAGTCCTTCACTGTTTGGATTACATGTGCAGAAACAGGTAAGAACCGTGTATTGTGAAAACCATGCGCCGTGTCTGAATGGCGATATCAAAGCCTTTCATGTGACCTCATCTCGGAGCTACAGAGTGAGCGTAGAGTATTGAGGGTGTAATATACTTATATAATGTGTGAAATCACAGAGGTCCACAAGCATGTCAGATAATACTGTAGTTGTGTTTATTGGCGCGAGCGCGGAACTGTACTGACAGGTATGGCAAACACTGAGGGACAAACTGAACGGCTACGGGAGCCTTAAAGCAAAAGGCAAAGCCTTCACAATACATTACATCTCCCTTCTTCAGCAAAGAAGTCTATTAGTGCAATATAATTGTGTTGCATAGCTTATCAACAACTGGCTTCTTTTTTTTAAACCGTAGCTTATATTTATAAGAACGACAACAGATAAACAATAAATGTAAATAGTCTGTCAGCCTCATAACGTCCTGTGTTCAACAACATAACATAACATAGCTGAAGTCATACTAACTTGGAAGGAGAGGTTACTAGCACATCACTTCCAGGAGGCATCTTTACCATGCCTGTCCCTGACTGGCAAATGACTTCAGTTATATATATATCAAAATTACAAATCAAGTCTATCAGGGGGTTTCACAAGTCTGCCCCGCTTGGTTGTATACAGTTCACCTGGTTGGCCTGGCAGGGCTCGCCCAGACCTCGATGGCTCATCACGTGGCGAAGCTTGTGGTGACCTCGGAGGTGCCCCTCGTGGCGAAGGGCGCAGTTCTGGACGGTCAGGAGGTGGTAACGGCGAAACTGGATCGGGTAGCTCGGTCCACGGCTCGTCGAGCATCTCAGGGTGTGACCGGTTAGCTGATGGAGTGCTGGTGCGAATGTGTTGACTGGTGCGGCGGAACTCCTTGCCCCCACTCTCCACTATATAAGAGCGTGGAGCGCTGTGCGGACGAAGTATGACCCCTGGGGTCCATCTGCGATGTCCAGGATACGGCTGCAGTCGGACATCCTCTCCAGGCTGTAGGGCAGCGCGGGGATTGGCCGCTCGCTTGCGGTCATAGTAGAACTTCTGTGCGTCCTTGGTCTTGTCGAGCAGGCGCTTGACTTTTAGGGTGTCATAGGCCATGGGCGTGAGTAGCACACGAGCAGCAGGCAGGTTATTGCGAGGCCTTCTGCCCATGAGCAGTTGAGCTGGCGACAGGCCTACAGACTCTAGTGGAGTGGTTCTGTAATCCAGCAGGGCAAGGTGCTTGTCTGGGGCCTTACTCCAAAGTCTCTTGACTGTCTGCACTGCACGTTCTGCTTCACCATTAGAGTGCGGCGTGTGTGGCGATGATGTCTTGTGCAGTATGCCGTAACTCTTACAGAACTCTTTGAATTCCTCTGAGGAATATTGGGGCCCACCATCTGTTCGGAGAACGGATGAAATGCCGTGCCTGGCGAACTGAGCCTTCAGAGACTCAATTATGGTTCTGCTGCGCAGGTCTTTCAGTTTATCCACTTCAATGTACTTTGAGTAGTAGTCCACCAACAGTATGTAATGTTTGTCTTCAAACTCGAACAGATCTGAGGCCACCTCCTCGAATGGCAGCTCTGGTGTGTCTGTAGGCTTGAGTGGCTCTCTGGGAAGTCTGTTCTGGATCTCAGCACACTTAGCACAATTTCTGACCATATTTTCAATTTCGGCACTCATGCCTGGCCAATATAGCACTTCACGGGCTCGCTGCTTGCTTTTCACCATCCCTAGATGAGACTGGTGTATGAGTTTCAGCATGTCTGCTTGCATAGTGGGAGGCACCACAATGCGCATGCCCTTGTACACTATACCATCAGATACAGCTAGTTGGCTTCTTGAGTCCCAATATGGTTGGACTGGACCGGGCACTTCTCTTCGGTTGTCTGGCCAACCTTGCTGGACTGTCTGCTGGAGAAGGCTTAACTCCTCTTTAGAGCGCTCTTGCAGTTCAGTGTATTTATGCTCACTCACCGACACAAAGTTCAGCATGGAGACACAGTCTAGGCTGCCCGCCTCCGGTGAGCTGTCCTTCAGTTGTGCTCTGGACAAGGTGTCAGGCAGCTCCATGTCTTTTCCTCTTCTGTACTTGACTGTGATGTCGTACCATTGCAATCGGAGGCGCATTCTCTGGATACGCATAGGAGTAGACAGCAGTGGCTTCATGTAGATATCCTCCAGCGGCTTGTGGTCATTGTATACTGTGACATGTTTCCCAAATATGTAATGATGAAACTTAATGCAAGCGTGAACAATGGAGAGCATCTCCTTCTCAATTTGCGCATAGCGCGTCTCTGCATCGGTCAGCGATCTGGATGAGAAGGCGACAGGCTGATCGTCCTGCAGTAAAACTGCTCCCAGCCCCATGCTGCTAGCATCGCTGTATATCTCTACAGGTTTGGTTGCGTCATAGTACTTCAGAACTGGAGGGTGTGAGCATAGCTGCTTCAGTCTGTCAAATGCTTGTTGTTGTGCTGGCTGCCATCTGAACTCGACGTCGCTCTTCAGCAGCTGACGCAGTGGAGCGTCCACTTCGCTCAGGTTCGGAATGAATTTTGACAGGTATGTTACGAAACCCAGAAAACGGCGGACACCATCCTTGTCTGTTGGTGGCGGCATACACCTCACTGCTTCAGTTTTCGCCGGGTCTGGCTTCAGACCATCTGAGGTGATGAGGTGGCCCACATAAGGCACGGCTGCCTGACGAATGTGACACTTATCAAAATTAAGCTTCAAGTTGTAGCTTGTGGCTCTCTCAACCACTTTGCGGAGTATTGCGTCATGTTCCTCCATCGTGGGCGCGGCTATCAGAATGTCATCCATAACGCCCGTGGCTCCATTAATTCCTTCTAGCATCTGGTCCATGATGCGCTGGAATATTTCGGGTGCGCATTTGACCCCGAAGGGCAGCCTCAGCCACCTGTACCTCCCCATAGGAGTGTTGAAGGTCGTGAGAAAGGATGATGCTTCATCTAGCTCTATTTGCAGGAACCCTGACTTGGCGTCTAAGACGGAAAACACTTTTGCACCTGGTATGGTGGAGACCACTTCTTCTATGGTGCGCATAGGGTGATGTTCTCTCTTGATCGCTTTGTTCAGGTCACTTGGATCAATGCAGATTCTTATCTTGTCCTTGCGTGTGACGACCACCATGGAACTGACCCATTCTGTGGGCTGGTCCACCTTTGTAATGTGACCATCCTGCACCATTTCGGCCAGCTTGTCCCGTATTTTCTCCCTGAGTGCTGCTGGTTGCCGGCGTACTGGATGTACAACGCCCTTTGCGTCTGGGTCAATTTTAATTGTGTATTTGCCTGGCAAGGTCCCTGTAGTGCGGGCCAATTCTGGAAAATCACTCAGACCCACGGGTACATTTGGTGTCAGTGTGGTGTCGCTCACCTTGTTAATGTCACCTTCCTGTAGGGAGTTTAGTCGAATAATGAGGCCCAAAGCCTCGGCTGTAGCACCACTGAGCACGTTTTCTTGAGCAATGTCCATTATTTCCAGCTCTGCATTGACTTTGCGGTCCTTGTATTTCAGTGGAAAATCAACTGCAGCAACTGGTCTCAGCCTGTGGTTTGAATAGGAGCGCAGTACTCTGTTGGAGCGCTTCAGGTCCCCCTGGTGCTCGAGCAGTTGGTAACTGTTTAGGGTCAGTGTGTTACACTTTGCACCAGTGTCTATTCTAAACTGCACTTCCTGAGACAGAATACATATGTTCACCACCCATTTGTCCACTGCCACTGTGGCTACTGGAGCCTCCTCCTGTGTCAGGCTTATGGTCAGTATTTCTTCATCTGGTGGGTCTTCTTCAGCCGACTCCACACTCACTGAGCTCATGCCACGGCTGCGACACACTGCTGCCCAGTGGTTTGGTTTGTGACAGTATGAACATGTGGAACCCTGTGCCGGACATTTCCCTTGGTTCCATGAATGTTGGGCGTGTTTCCCACATTTTGGGCACTTTGATTGATTTCCTGCTGATTGTCTCTGCTGCTGAAAGGGTTTTGATTGCACATAGCCATGCACCTTTTTATTGTAGACTGCAGGCTTCGATTTAGTGGATACAGTTGACACTTGTGCATCCTCCTCCCTGACAATCATCATTTGTTTTTGCGACATTTCAAACTGCTGGGGAATCTCTATGGCTTTGGCCAGTGTTAGGTCCTCACCTTTATCCAGCAGCCTTTCCTGAACACGCTTTTCCCTCACTCCTGCTATTATTGCATCAATGAGCATGTCATCCGAATCAGCATACTCACAGTCCATCAGCAGCAGCTTCAAATCCTTCACAAAGTGGTCGAAACCCTCATCAGTGCCTTGTTTCCTCTGCTTGAAACGATGCCTTGCTATCCTCTTATTCTTTCTTGGTCTTATATAACCGGCAAATTTATCCAAAACTTTGGTCGGATCCTGTTTCTCACCGTCCGCCCAGTTTAGCGTCCTGTATATTTCTCTGCCTTGTTCGCCGATCCATGTCCCCAGCCAGCCGGCACGTTGTTTAGGCTCCAGCTCCGACAGGGGACCGTCAAACACGAAATCAACGTGGCTGCGGAACCTCTCAAACTCTTGATACAAATCGGCTGCATCCCAGTCAATCTTGGGGTGTTCAAATGCTGCAGAAGCCATTGTTGCGTGGGTTGTTCTTGTCTCGTTTCTGACACCATGTAATATACTTATATAATGTGTGAAATCACAGAGGTCCACAAGCATGTCAGATAATACTGTAGTTGTGTTTATTGGCGCGAGCGCGGAACTGTACTGACAGGTATGGCAAACACTGAGGGACAAACTGAACGGCTACGGGAGCCTTAAAGCAAAAGGCAAAGCCTTCACAATACATTACAGAGGGAACGTATTGGGGCTACCCCCATACCATTTTCTCCTGCCCCCTAATTGGGAAATGTTACATCCGCCCCTGGTTCCATGTAGACACAGACACACACCGTGAGCGCCGCACACGCACATACATGTTAATTTTCCACCAACATGTCTGTAAGCATGCGCTAATTCCTCTCACACTCCATAAAGTCCCAGAAAGCATTTAGCTACATCCCCTCGCTGTAGCTCTAATCCCACCGGTGCAGATTCTATCTTCACATTTCTGGTAAACAGGCCCGACCAATTGCTTCCACATGTTAGCCGTGAGTCCGTAACCCCCCCCCCCCAGTCCATGCCAATAGCATGCTCTGGGCTTACCTCATTCCTGCCTCCCAGCAAAGGCCATGTTATACAGTACACTTTTTATCATATGACTGCGTGGGGTGTACAAAAATAAGTGTAGTACTAGGTATCTGATAACACTCTGTATACTGTAGTGTTTAGTTTGTTCTGTAACCGATCCACGCCCCCACCCCATCTCTCCCGCTGCTTAATAAACAGAAAACCCAATTTCAGGTCAAGACTCCAATTTTATCCAGTCAGGAGAGAGAACTCTCACCGGAAAGGAAGTGATGAAACACACATGAGCAGACACAATTGTTACGGCCACTGGAACAAAATTGAAGCTGACAATGATTGATTGATTGATTGATTGATTGATTGATTGATTGATTGAAATGTTATCAGTTTGTAGAACAAGCACAGGTTGAGCAAAGCACAATAGCACAGTTCAATACATCAGGTCCAAGTGAGGACTGAGACTTGAGAGAGGAGTTCCCTCTCCTGATTGGCGTCCCAACCTGAGACATTTATTTCATGTTTATTAAAGTGCTGGAGAGATGTAGACCCTGGCACACACACACACACACACACACACACACACACACACACACACACACACACACACACACACACACACACACACACACACACACACACACACACACACACACACACACACACACACACTCAGCATAATTATTTTCTGAGACTACATTGGTTTGAAAGACTTTCAGTTCTTTGTCAGAACAGCACCATGAACCTACTCTGACACCTAGTGACCACTTTGCAAACAGACACTTTTTCATATCATTCTTTGACAGTGTGCTCAGTGGAATGTGGGATGAAGCGAGGACTTACAATGACGTTACGGTGGTATTGGTAACAATCACAAAGTTTGGTATTGTATGTAAAAACAAATCCATAAATGAAATTGAATAATTGACCCTGTTTGTGTCCATCCCAGTATTGTGTGCTGTAGGCGTGGAGACACTGCATCGGGGAGAGTTCCACAGTCTGGCCATTTATCTGATGTAAGTATGTTCAATATGCTCAACTAATAGGAAAGAAGCACAGTGGCTGGGATTCTGCTCATAATTCTGACAATGCATTAGGGTTTGGGATTAGGTGTATGATGATATGGCATCTGTGGTGGTCCCCACAAATAAATAAGTTTGAACTGTCAGGCTAGATATCATATAAGGGAAAGGAAATTGCTCTCAGGAACATCTTGTTTTACTTACTCATAATGATGTCATCAGTACATTCCTCCTCTTCATCAGTCTTCAGTTCCAAAATTGCATTTCCACTTTGTCCAAGCTGGCATGGAACAGAAACAAGACCAGTTTTATTTAGCATCATTATAATGCCTCAAATAATAAATAATCTGCATATCGGTGCCCCCACCACCTGGAGAATCAAACCATTAGGAATGTACAGTATGTTATGTACGCTTTGAGCCAAACTAACTACACACAGCAGGAAACTGGCAGTGCCCCACAATCTGCAAGGCAACATGTGTAATCGATGTGAGTGTTTGACATGCGTTGTCTATCCCCTTCGGAAGTTTGTGACCTTACAGTAGCCTAGCAGTGTTTCTAATTATGGTTCTGTTCCATTACATTTGGCGTAGCAGAGGGACAACATAATAGCACAATAGCAGCACTCTAGCTGATTGAGCTTAAAAATACGAAACCGGAAGGGACAATGAAGTCCAAAACTCAGAGCATCTTGTAATAATTCATATTGATATAATCTACCAAAGCCCACTTGAACTTTGTCTTGGCCTGAAAATAACTAATGCATGTTTTAAAGGATCACTTCTTCCTATCTTCCTTTCTACTCAGACAGGAAGACTGTGGTTAGTTCAGAAACCTGTCCACCATGCATAATAATATATTGTTTTTAAAAATGTGTCTAAATACAGTATGATGTACATGGTGCATGGCTATATGAAGATAGACTGAAAAGTGGTGAAGTGATTCTTTATTATCGGAAAGAATGTGTGTGGCCAAATCTTTCAGCGTAAATTCACCAACCTGCACATGCATGCATATGTGCGCACACACACACACACACACACACACACACACACACACACACACACACACACACACACACACACACACACACACACACACACACACACACACACACACACACACACACACACACACACACACAGTGGGCATGCAAACAGTAGATAAGGTGGGATGGACAGGGTACCCTTGGGGACGTGATGAGGTGCAGAGCATGGTGGCAGATGGCAGAAGTCACCAGCAGGCAGGGCTGACATTCTGTCCTACTTATTGTTATCTGTGTGGCTCACAGCCACAGCTCCCACAGAGCCACAGGAAAACATCTCCCCAAGGAGAGCCCAAATGCAGGAAAAGTATGCATGTTTATTTCATGTGATCCCACACAACCCTGCATGCATGCACGCACACGCACACACACACACACAAACGCGCACGTGCGCATGCACACGTACGCACATGCAAACACACATGCACACACGCACGTACGTACGCACACACACACACACACACACACACACACACACACACACACACACACACACACACTGTCTCTGGGGAGGGTGATAGTGGTGGGTGGTTACTGTATGTCCTCCTTGAGAACATTACTTAAGTTTCAGATGTTTAGTACGTTTCAGATGTGTGTAGTTGTTATCAGGACAGTCCGTAGAATATGGAATAAATTACAGTACACTTCAAAAGTAGTAGCTGTGTGCTTCTGTATGTGTAATGTGTATCACTTACACACACTTACACCGTTTTAAAACAGCTGATCTACAAGCTCACAACACGTCACATCACGATGAGCCTGGTCTAGCCCTCAATGATTTTGGCCTTGGGGGGCAGGGGTGTCGTGGGATCCACACGGCGGAAGTGCTGCGCTCTGATTTGATCTCACTAACGTGTCGTCATCTCCGGCCCCTCCCACGCCCGTCCACTGCTGTTCTACGTCACATCATTTAGAGCGACGCCCACCCCAGAAGGTTGACACCCCCCTCAAGGCCACTTTCCAACGTGCGTTAGTCCAGGCTTTCCGTTTTTGCGCAAGGCGGACGAAAATGAAAGCCTGGGTGTCGAGGCTACATCACGATGTGCATCTGCTATGTTTGACATTTTTTGTGGGGACGGGGGATTTGAACACATCAATGCAACATTGATATAGTAAAAGGAAAATGTCCTTTGTAATTTATACTTTTGAATACTCAAGTATTTTTAAAGCAAGTATTCCAGAACACATACTTCAACAGTGTACTGCCCACACATGGGCATACAGCATATTTACAAATAGGAGCCATGCAGTGAAACAGCACCTTCAAGCACCTTGAAACGGTGATTTATGATTTATGTACATATTTTGCACATTATTATTCCTTACTACAATGTTGACAGACTAAAGTGTTTATGTTTTACTCTTGAGCCTTATGTACTCTGAATCTTTATCTCTCCCACCAGTGTGTCGTCTGTGTGCATAATGCTGGTTGAAGTGGCCTACTTCCTGGATGTCATCTTGCTCATGTGTCTGCCGTAAGTACAGCAGAAATAGACACTTCATATACTGGTATATACAGTACATACTGTATATACAGGACATACAATTAACTTTTTTCACAAAAAGAAGGATGCACAGGATCAACAGAATATATTACGAAAGCAGCTGGTCATGGAGTTGAAGAGCATAATTGCTGTTGGGGACAAAAGTGTTCTTAAAGCTTTCATTCACGCAGAGTATTGGACAGAACAGAACCTTTGTGACTTCTTCTAGGGTGTTCTAGGGTGTTGGAGGAAAGGATGACTTGATTTGTCCATTATGGTGTGCATCTCTCCATAACAGACTGCAGGAATACAGAGTACGTCTCTCTTTTTCTGTATATTTGCATCACACGTATTCTGTTCTGCAGTGACTGCAGGCACAATGCACTGTATGTCAGTGCAGCCAGATACACACAGAAGTGGGCCTGTGGTGGAATAGCACATTAGAGTGGTACGCCTTCATCCCCTGCCCCCCTGAGGTGCCCATTTGAAGTTTGTATTTTTAGATCACCAGTGAGACAATTGTGTAGCAGTTGGAGCCACTGAAACAAGAGCAACTGTAATGCTCAGTCTATCCCAGCCTATCTCTTTGTCTCAATCTTTCTTCCTTCTCTCTCTCTCTCTCTCTCTCTCTCTCTCTCTGTCTCTCTCTCTCTCTCTCTCTCTCTCTCTCTCTCTCTCTCTCTCTCTCTCTTTCTCACCATAGCTTTCCTCCAGACTGGCCAGTGTTTGAAGTGTTCCGGAGGTTCTGTAACGTTGGAGGGTTCCAGAAGTTCCTCTACTACTCCATCATGTCTCTGGTCTGCTTCCTGCATCCTGTGCTGGTGTGGCACGCTGTTATCTCAGGTACAACCACTCTGTCAGGTAAAGTCTGGAGTCTTGTAGTGTAATTATCTCCCCTACACCCCCAAAATAAGTCTTGCATGGTTCTTGCATAGTTCTGGGTAGGACAGGAATCTTGTGGACAGCAGCTTTCATTCCTGTCATGCAGTTTGAAAATGTACTGACAGTATGCTGGACAATTGGCACATGTGTACCGGTATGCGGCTTTGAGAATTAATGGATAGCCACCAAAGCACAGAAATGCATGCATTTACAGTATTTTTGACTCTGTTTCAGAAGAACTTGTAAACATCATCAAATGTTTTGTGACCGGCAGGG
>CM076974.1:18676772-18701772 GCA_039105355.1 Benthosema pterotum
AAAATTCTATTGCTTAGTTTGTGTTTGCGTGCGTGTGTGTGCGCGCGGGTGTGTACAGCCGATCTACAAGCTCACAGCATGGGTTCGACATCTCCACGTCAGGGTGTGAGCGGCTCTGTGAGCTTGTAGATCGTCTTTTCGGTGGTCCCTTCTTGGTGTACGCCAGACCCGCCCACGGCTGACGGTGATTGGTCGCATCTTATGAGCGCAGCGTCCTATTGGCGCATCCTGCTGTCGGTCAGAGCCGGCAAGCCTCCAGGATACTTCACGGCTGTTCTGAGCTGAGAAACTGATAAGCGTAAGTACAATGATCATATCATAAAACCGCAGTGGAGAAATAATAAAGGACGCCTCGGTGCGTGTTTTCGGACCAGGCAGTCAGAAGACGAGCTTCTTTGGCTATGGTAAGAATGTACACGTACTTTACGTTTTATTTGATGTATTGAATGCACGGTATATAATGTATGTATGGTCGCTGCGGGCTCAGGTTGATAGAGACGCGACCTGGTTTCGTGGTTTGAGAGCTTTGGGAAAACGTGAAACAGAATGAACCATAATAATAGATCACTATAGGCTATATAGCTCGCTGTAAAGTTGTCATGGTTACATAGAAAGTGTGTGTGTGTGTGTGTGTGTGTGTGTGTGTGTGTGTGTGTGTGTGTGTGTGTGTGTGTGTGTGTGTGTGTGTGTATGACAGACAATTAATTGACATGGTACTATATTATATTGTGTGTGTGTGTGTGTGTGTGTGTGTGTGTGTGTGTGTGTGTGTTTGTTGTGCTAAGCTATCTATTAAAGTTATACACTCCCCCCTTCTGTTACTTGTGTTGTGGTAGACTAGTGATGGACCAAAAACTGCTCCTACCAAGTCCAGACTTGTTCCTTATAGTCATGAATTCTTTGTTTCTCACATTTCTCAGCATTGGAATTCTGCTTTTTGGGTATAAACTGCCATGGACCTTGATAATGCATTGTTTACATTCATGGCCACAGCTGTTGTGATGGTTGGGTAATTGGGCATGAAATGAAAATGCGTCTGGAAAGTCTTGGTGCAGGCCATATGAGAAGAAAGGCATGCACTTTTTTGCATTGCAGTGTAGTGACCCTCTACAGGCCCGTCAGTCTCAAGTTCAACTGTGGGTCGATCTTAGCCAGTCATGTTTGGGGGGGCAGGGCTATGTCGATCTTGACAGAACCCCAGATGATAACCATGCCATTGAACTTGAGTGTAGTGACAGTTTAACGACGTTCAAGATATTTTGAATAAAAGGAAATATATATGAAATACAACAACACAAGCTTGCAGAATCTGTAGCATAGACGAAAAGGTTGAGAGGTGAACCTCCGAGCTATAGCATACTGTATATCATTGAGTCTTTGATCTGCTTGTATGTGAAAGCCATGTGTGGTCATTAAATAATTCATAGCAGCAGTGACAGACTGGAAATCCTTAAAATTCTTAGCCTATGGAATATTTATGTGTCCATTACTTTGTATGAATATGCATGAGGAGGATGGAGGAGTAGACTGACCACTGGATACCATTAGGCGTCCTTGATGGAACAGGTGAAGATGTTGAGAGTTCAACATGAACATCCCCTCCTGCTTGACTCTAGACTCCATTGTCCAATGGATATTAATAACGTATTGGGCTAAATGTACAATGAGGTCAACTGGAATGAACATCGCAGAAATGGGAAAGGGGTTTTAAGGGAAGAAGGGAAGTTGTACCGGGATGAGGATGGTGGGGGTGTGGGCCGCACACTGCCTGTTTTCAACTGGCACCCACCTCTCTAGACCAGAAATCACTCGTTTTCCCCCACCATACTGTGAATATTGTGAATACTAATAGCCTACTGTTCTGAAGTGAAATGTGGTTATTTTCTGTAACTTGATGTGTTTAGGCTCAGGTGGGAAGTCTTACTTTTTAATGATGAATTCTGGACATTTATGCCTCCTTTGTTGATAGACATTTAGACCAATAGGATGAGGGAATCTGATCTGTTGATGATACGGAGCTGGTTGTCTGTTTCATGACACATTTAATAGTCTCAGTAGTCTGTTTTTCTGAGGACTCCCCGTTCCTCCTTCCCTCCCTCTCTCTCTCTCCAGTACTTGTGAGACCAAATGATGTATTGTAACCAAAGAATTCCATGGCTGCCGGTCTGTATCATTTAATCCAGTTAATTGGGTGTGAGGAAAAGATAATAATGCAATCACGTAATTGCATGGGTGAAGATTGCTACTGGCAGTGGCTACACAGATGGTTCCATTCATTCAGTAGTTAGATCAGAATCAGTGTGGATACACATTAAAATCCAGTGTTAATTTAAGTATGCAAATGTGGACCCTTGCAGGTCCATTTGGTTTGAGCTGAAGATGCAGTTTGTGTAGTAGCATTGTTCCTGTTGATTGGACCATAGATAAATGCGACCAATCAGAAATACAGGTGCATGGCTGTTCAGTTTGTTTATTGGTTCAGCCACAAGGTGTCAGTGAAACCACTGTGTGGTGGGACTGTCTGTGTGTCAGTCTGTCATGATTCTACTCAGTGTGTCTGAACATGCACAGGCTTTGGAGTGGTGCATTGGAGCTGAAAATGTGTTGATCCAGACATGTTTGATTGCTGTAGTGACTCCAGTCCATTTTTGGTTTCAAAGCATTACATGGTAATAATTTAGTGGCTGGGCAATATTAACAGCTAACAAAGCCGGATGGACCACTGTCCATTTGAAGCCACAAGCTCCATGGTGGTGGGCAGGGACTATATCACTACACTGCATTCTGGTTTTGGTTTCAGACCTGTTTTGAGAATAATCCCCTGACTTTGTTTTTTATCTCACAATTTTGTAACGAATTCTACACCCGGTGCCAATTGCCTAATTCTGGCCGCTACTCTCCAACCTGTTCAACAACCCATGGACAACCCATGGACAACCCAGATTCGGCACTTGCAGGGACTAAATTAATTTTGCTTCTTTGCTACCAAAATGTGGAACACCCCATCAACAGTCATTAGATGTAATAGAGGCAACTTTTTAGGCAAAAATGTAAATGAATATATAGCTATATATATTTTTTGTCTTTTCCCCGTCCACGTTGCTTCTACTTTGATGCTGCAGCTGTTTCCCCCCGGACAGACACTTGCTTTGCTTTGCAGATGGTCCAGAACTTTATTGTTGTTATTATTGTTGTTACAAATTATGAAAACAAAACATTTGTCGGGCTCAGGAAAGGCGGTGGTAATTTATGAGGGAGAGGGGGGATGTGTGGGGCGTTTTAGCCAATCACAGCACAGCAGTCCCCAGCAGATTCATAATGAGCCAATAGAGTGGAGGTGAGGTGGAGGTGATTATGTTTTTAAACAAATCTGTTTACACATTGTTTGTGCACACAAAATCTGCCTCTATTACCTTTAAGACACGCAAATCCCTTGACTCCTTCAAAACAGCTCACAAATGGCACCTACAGTATGGACAGCTGCAATTCAAAACTGGCCCCAGTCAAATCTGCTGATCAAGGTACTGTATCACTGCAGACAATTCATTCAATCCAAAGAAACTGGGGGTCGCAAATTGAGCCTGTTTTCCTGTCATCCTTGACATGAAATAGTTTCAGAAGCACTGATATGTGTCACAGTTGGGGTTGCTGGGAAGTACTCCGAAGTCTTTAGTAGTCCTCACCTCCTTGGCTTCAATTCCTGGGATAAACATTTTAATTCTTTTATTAATCTACATTGCGAGATTAGATGTCAGTTGAATGCAGTGCAGGAAAAATGTCTGTTACAGTAAAACACTTGAGATTCATGTAGGTTGTATTGAGTATTGCAACCTACATTTAATGAATCAGTGCTATTTCCTTTATGTTCACTTGAGGTAATTAAACAGTAGTAAGTAGCTCTGCACAATGAGCTGACAGACTGAGCTGCAATTATGCATTGGCACTGCATTCGTGCACTCTGACACTGAGCTCAGATTGCCTTATGTTCAGTGAGAAGTTTGTAATACAAATGGAGTTGCAAATTATGTGATTACCGTCATGGTTATATGTGATATGCTTGGATGAAATTGTTAGGAACAATTGGGATTAAAGGCATATTCCACTTTCCAAAAAAAGAAACTTTTGGTCATTTTATGGTCTACTCAGTGTGAACTCATGTGAACACGCCAGACAGTTTATATACTATATTTACTTTGTATACTTTTAGTATTTAGATATTTGATGTTAATTTTAGCGTATCCGCCTCCTTCCTATACAAACCCATTATAACTTAAAACTCCATTTTAACCATGATAGATTATTCGAAAGTGGAATATCCCTTCAAGTGGCCATGGTCCAAGGAATCCAGTAACGCAGTGTCTTGACTTTCCTGGCATAGTTCGACCCGGATCTGCACAGTGGTTTTGAGATTATTAAAAAAGAAGAAGAAGAAGAACCAAGAAAGTAAAGTTAAAACAAAATGTTGTATTAAAAACCATAGTGACCAGATGGAAATGGATTAATGGACTGACAGGTGGGAGATAAAACATGACCTCGGCCTGGCAGAGATTGCTATACCAGTTATATGGTTTAGCCACAAGGTGGCGGTCTCATTATGTATAATCAAATTGACAAAGCTTGTTATATTATGATCATAAAACTGAACAGTGTGTTCTTATGTTTGTAGGGTTAAGTGAAGTACATTAGCAAGACAATTATCTTGTTCTTTCCATTTTAAAGTTAATTATTTCTACATTTTTAACTCATTTAACTTGAACTAGTTTTCTAATCATAGACTGTCTCTGATTTTCTACAGTCTGCTTCAAAGCACTAGGCAAACTTAGGTTTTGTTTTGTCTAAAATATTTTTGTCTAAAATATTTTGTCTAAAATATAGCCATAAAAAAAATGTCCTGTAGTCAACCTTAATTCTTGCTTGACTATGGTGATTTCAGAATCAATCAATCAATCAATCAATCAATCAATCAATCTGATGTAACCTTCTTGGATGTTAACCCGTTTTCCCATGCAAGTCCTGAGATCAGTTGAACTAATGGAGCATACTTTTCCCCCTTTAAAATAATGTCCTCATAATCCCCCTGCCTGCCCTGAACTGTCTGTGACAAGAAGAATCTTGTTGAATTGTTCACTTTCACTTTGTCGTACAGTACCTTAGAGAACCATGTGGCCTAAGAATCAGCATGGATTGTTCAGCATTTTTAACTGCTAAGGAAGACGGGTTCCTACAAGCATCACTGGAAGAAGTACTTTGATTTTGGACTCAAGTAAAAGCAGTACAACTGTGCAAAGATATTTGGGAATTAGGAAAGATGAGTGCAGGCCATTTACTTGTAACACTGCCATATTTGTGGCCTTTATTATTATTATTTTTATTTAGAGATGGACAGAGACAGTAGCCTGACAGGAAATGGGGAGAAACATGGGGGGTGACAGCAGACAGACTGACGTCAGCCAAGTGGATGCATGCACACATCGATCTGTCCCACACTCTCAAACTAGAGGTCAAACATACATCTTCTGACATTCCATATCTTGATCAAAAAATCACATTCCATGTGAAGTGAAGGGTGTTCTTATCATCTTAGAACATCGAGGTGGGAATTTGGTATAGCTTGGAGCAGCTCTAAATGTTACTTTGGTCATCGTGTGTGTGTGTGCAGGGCAGGGCATGGCATGGCATAGCTACACCCACCTAGCGGTGATGCCCTCTTCTGGTCACGCCCACAAAAAGGGCACATGATTTACAGGAAAACTCTCAGAGCGTTCATGAAGGGAAACCATCCCTCTGCTTCCCAGTGCTCACCTGGGCGTCTCTGTTTTAGAGAATGTGTTCATATTACAGCCTGGCTGCATTGCATCACAGGCGTGTGAAGCGCGATGATAAGATTACTGCCTTTGTGTTTAAGAAACTGGCGTGGTACATGCGGGTCTTATGTCACTCTTAACGTTAATACGATTTCTTTCATCAAAGCAGTTTTTGATATCTTTTTCCGTTATTGAGAAATCAACCTGTATTTGTTATTGAACTCGGATGCCTCTTATATCATGCAGGTTATATCATGTGCCCTGCAAACATGTTTTACTTTGAGTCTATTTCACTCGTTGTCAACGTCTAGTTCGGGAACCGCCAGGATTCGAAGACACTAATTAATAACAAGGATTTAAATTGTTGATTGGTGAGATGGCAGGTAGAATTTATACATATAGTTGACCTACTGTACAAGGCCATAGCATGTCACACCACATTGTGTGTTTGTGTCTCACCTCAATCTAAAGGATTATGTCTCACCTAGACAAGAGGATCAGACTGACTACCAACCTCAAACCCTAACCCCAGACTCAGAGTTCAGCACATCTGTACACGGACAGTTGTGTCCGTAGCTAAGACCCTAACCCTAACCACTTGTCTGTAGCAAAGGTTTTGCTTTACACATCATTATAATGATTATAATGATGAATATTTTAACCATAAGACCCAATTACTGACAGTCAGTTTCCAGGTTTTCTTCACAATATTTATGACACTTATTTACAGTATTTATCAACGCTATGACACATTAGTATTGCGCTAGTACTAGTGGTGCTCAAATGCTTTATTTGCAAGGACCCATACCGCTAAGGGTCCATTTGATTTCATTTATACTGTCAGAGTCACAGAACTGTTATTGTTGTTCATTCAGGACTCTTTGTGTTTCTGGTAATACCCAGTGTGTGTATCTGGCAAAAAAAAAAAAAAAAACAGCTGCACAGCTTTAACAGAAGTGAAATAATTTCAACTTATTTCGTTCAATTCGGAACAAATTGAAAATCGCATCACTGATTGAAAAGATCTGGTAAAACCTCAATGCCTTTCTTTTTGAAATTAGCTGCAGCATGTTGGTCTTCACTTTCAGGGCCGTGTTTACTTTATAGCCACTTGATGACTCATGTCCTGTTGTTGATTAATTAAAGCTCAGCTGAGTGTAAACCTTCATTTCCTTTACTTTCCCTTTCTCCTCATTTAAACCTAAATGGAAGAAGTCTACATTTACTAAATGAATAACCACAAAAGGATGAGTTGTATTTTGATACATTTATTACAAAAGTGCAATATAAAAACATTTTTTTAAAAAAGCATTATAGTGGAGATAAATTTTGATAATAAACAAAAAATAAATTTACTGTACCTCCAGAAAATGTATAGTTATCACTTAATATTATGAGTAACGGTGTATAAATGCTACTTGATGACATATGAACAACAAAGAACCAGCTTTGTTTTACTGTTCCATCATCTCAGACATACAAAAATGGAAAGCTACTGCCACCAGCAGAGCAGGAAAGGGAAATGTTAACACAGCGTTCCTTATCCAACAGTCCCTGGGAGAGTGTCTTATCAGACAGCAGTCATCATTGGGTCAGATTCTGGAAGGGACATTAAACTTCCTCTCCATATTTTAGTGTTGTATTGTTCTGGTTGTTTGCCTAAGAAGAGTTTGGGGTCGACGTTCCCCTCCTTTTGTGGCCCCCATTCCTATTCCGTGATCTCTGATGCTGCGGTCGGCTTTTCCTAGTCCGCCTCAGGCAAAGCTTTATGTTACGACCCAACTTAGTAGCTCTGAAAGAAAGAAAGGACACCGACATAATTATGAAAGTTGAGCCTGCAAGGGTGAAATACGTAAGCTTGGTTCTTTGTGTTCTCATAACACACACACACACACACACACACACTGTTCTGCATGTTTTTAGGCCTACTGTGAAGTATTTGTACACAAGGATGAAGGAATTATATAAAATCAATTCTACATTATCACACAGTTATCCTTAATATACTCATAAATGGAACCATATAGACCCTTGTGTGTCCATGTGGCTCTACTTGCACACTCTTCCAAGCCAAATTAGGCATCACATAGGTATTTTGTTGCATTACTGCACTAAAATTAACAGTGTTTTTTTTTTCTGGTGGGATTAGGACCAAGCACTGGATCACAACGTGGTCTGACACAGCTGTGACTTGACTATTTCAAATGGCAGATTTTACAAAGGATATTTCAAGGACAGAACAGTGCGTTGTAGTTAAAACTCTAAATGTAGTTATTCCCAAGCAGACACAAGCCATCATGTCTCTCACCTCTTCCAACAGCGTATGAGTAACCTTCCAACTTGTGACTGTGGATTCAGACACACTTCCGCATTGTTCTTCTTCAGAACCACTCTGAAATACAACACACCCACTAAATCAGCATAATTCTTTTTAATGGTAACAGGAATGTTTGTAACGTGTGTGTGTGTGTGCGTGCGTGCGTGTGCGTACCAGGATGTTACTCACATGACAGTGTCTCTGTCGCAGTTGGAGTTGCTGGGAATTACTTTGAGATCTGCTAGTTGTCCTCTGACTGAATTCTGGGTCCTTGGACATCTGCACCTTAATCCTGGGACAAATGTGCCGCTTGTCTCTGGAACTAGACATATATAGCAAGGTTAAGTGGTCATATTCATAATTGATGTCTCTCGTTTGCACTGGAGATCTGCTGTTTTATAGATCTATCTATCTATTTTTCTTTTGCCAAGAGTGCAATATGCAGCATTTTTATTCTACTCTGGTCATGCACCTTATGTATCTACATAGTTGACATTGCACCCCGTTATCCGACTAACTTTGTTTCTTCACTATGCACTGAACTATTTTTGAAACAGAAAGGTTTGTACAAAAAGTAGCATACATAAAGTAGTCATGCACAGTCGGATATGGATTGGCAGATAGATGGGTCGGCAGAGTAGACAGATACTGTAGGTAAATGGGTAGATTTCTTACCGGTGATGCAGACCCAGCAGAGGCTCAGTGCAATGAGCTGAGAGACTGACTGAAGGTGAAGCTTCATATTGGCATTACACACTGACATAGAGCTCAAAGCCACGTGTGTGACTAGTTATATAGACGCTGTGTACACATGCCCCGCCCACACTCCCACGCAGCTACTCTGGATATTCCAAACCATGCGGAAAATCCCTCACTCTCCCTCACTCTCCCCCTCGCACTGACAAAAAACAAAACTTAAGTATCAGTATCCGGCTGCAGAGACCCTGACGGTCAGGGACATAAGGATGTTCCTTCACATATTTGTCATAATGAAGGACACAGTGGTTAATACATTTTTTCCCATGTTTGTTTTCACGGCATGCTTCCTTTTTACTGATTGAAGTATGACTGAGATGACTGAAATACAAAGTATATTGTTTCAATGAAGGAGGGTCATCCTTTACTGCTGTGACATTTTTTCAAAAAGTTTTCAATAAGTTACTATTCACTGATAGAATATACTCTATGTGCAGTGCAAAATGTACAGTGTACAGAATGTGTCAAAGAATATAAAACTATATTTAAAAAACTGAAGAAACAATGAAGGAAATATCTATTGCTGTGACAGAGATAACATCATAAATTGTCATTTATTGACTACGGTAGCTGTATTCTTCCTTTAATCTTTGTGCTTGTAGTGCGTAGAGCTTTGTCCCGACATGCAGCCATGGTTAGCCACCCTGGCTCTGAATCAATAAGAACATGTGATTTATTTGAAACCTCACTGAGAAACGCCATCGATTTAACAACTTTTTTATTAAAAACATTACCAACTGTGAAAAATACATCGAAACACAAGCAAATTATAGCATTCACCATTCAGATATTAGCTTTAGCTGAATTGCTTATATTTGTTCTCATGCCTTTTTTCTTTATATTCTGCAGCTATGTTGTGGACAGAATGGGTGACAGTCAGACCTACGTGAAGCTTAATGAAGAAAAACACATTCCAAAGTAAGCACTTATAATATATTATTTGATTATATTGGTATAGCTTGAACCTAAAGGGACATTTCACTTTCAAAGATGTTTGTAACTTTCTAAGTCGACCATGTTACAGTAGGTTAAATGAAAACACTCATCCTTTGTTCTACTGACTGATATTGTCCTAATACATGAAAGAAGGGCACACTTTTTTCATTTCTTTTCTTTTTTCTTTATTTTCTTGTTTATTTTATTTGAAGGTGAAATATCCGATAAGGGATCACCTCACCCATTTTCAACCTATTTTGTCGTCCTCACTAATGCTCATAATTATAGGTTTACATTTTTGTCTACTCGGTCTGTGTCTCAGAAACCCACCTACCAGGGACATTATCGGTAGGTAATCTAAGTTAATAGAAACTGCACACTTTCTATTTCTGGAATGTTAGCATGCTATAATGGAAACCATTGTTCCTGCGTTGAGAAGAAAGAAAAATTGAAAGTAATAACTGCTCAGTAACTATGATGTCACTGGTAGATGGGTGTCTGAAGTGTCCACAAGACTCGGCTATGAGACACAGGACGAGTAGAAGAAAATGGGTCCCATTTTATCATGATCCTTACTGAGGACAAATTTAACAAAACAAAATACCTTTAACAAAATACTGTATGTGCCATTCACAAGGAGTCCCGTGTTTAGAGCTTTAGCACAGTGTGCAACACAATACACAATATTACTATTATTTTATCATTGTTGTTATTTTAATCTGGCATGCATCTGACGTCTTATGGTTACTAAATCTCTTCCAAGTCTGATATGTTGCTGGTCAAAAATAACGAAAGAAAGAAAGGCAAGAGGCCGCTTGCATTGTGTCGTCATCTGTGTAATCAATCCCTGGTGCTAATGTGTTCACATTCAGGTCTGACATTTTGTCACTGCTGAGAACCTACAACTGTTACCATGAAGGGAAGAACTTTCAGCTGAGAACGCGGGAGGTAAGACTGTAATCTAATTATTCCCTTTCCGGAGAAGGAAAACACTGTAGATCTACAGTTTCATTTTTGTGCAGGTAGGTTTAGTTTAATAATTTACCACTGTTTGCACAAGTACAACTGATCTACATACAAGCTCACAGCGGAACATCACTGTCTGTTTTCAGTGAATGTACTTCAAATTCTGTAGAATGTTGGCCTTACTGTGACTTAGTTCACGAGACACAGGAGCTTGGCAATTTGCCGGAGATGTGATCTTACTCATTAAACAGGTCACAGACGAAGCAGAAACCAGTTGAACCACTACACTTAAGGCACACATGCCACACATAAAGCTGTGTTATTGTAATGTAATACCTTTCATTAATTGTTTATATCCAGCATGTTCATATATTGGACATTGTTTTAATCTTCAAGCCATTCAAGTTATTTGGAATCACAATGGACTATGGAATGCGCTATGTAAACAGACTTGTTTTGACTTGCGATTAAGCACAGGTATCTTCATTATTCATCTTCACAGGCATGAAGGCTTTTGCTTGTTCATGAACAGGAGTCAGGACAAGTGCAGGTCAGGGACAAAGACCAAAAAATCCCCATCTCATTCCAGTTGAGTGAGCATGGGAACATTTGGACCGTAGAATCCAGACATATACACTATGGGCCTGGCAAAGTAGTACCATATGTAGCTGTTGTGTGGTGTAAATGATGATGTTGGACCACTGTATGCAGGAGTGAGGTTATTTGTTTCACCGTTATTCTCTGGCTTTTATGGTTGGGAGTTCCCCCTTAGGAATCTAAACAGGGCTGAGGTGTGTGTGTGTGTGTGTGTGTGTGTGTGTGTGTGTGTGTGTGTGTGTGTGTGTGTGTGTGTGTGTGTGTGTGTGTGTGTGTGTGTGTGTGTGTGTGTGTGTGTGTGTGTGTGTGTGTGTGTGTGTGTGTGTGTGTGTGTGTGTGTGTGTGTGTGTGTGTGTGTGTGTGTGTGTGTGTGTGTGTGTGTGTGTGTGTGTGTGTGTGTGTGTGTGTGTGTGTGTGTGTGTGTGTGTGTGTGTGTGTGCGTGTGCGTGCGTGCGTGCGTGCGTGCGTGCGTGCGTGCGTGCGTGCGTGCGTGCGTGCGTGCGTGCGTGCGTGCGTGCGTGCGTGCGTGCGTGCGTGCGTGCGCGCGTGCGCGTGCGCGTGCGCGCTCTTCCATATGACTACTATATTAGCTCACTGACCCAGGGACTTTTCCATGAAATGGACACATTTTTGTGAGCAGGACAATTATCGGACAGACAGACGCACACACAGCCAAACAACCCAGAAAGCGAAACCAAAGAGCGACCCAGAACAATGACCTTATAGTGGCTGAATCTACAGCGTCTGTATCAGTGTTTCCAAACTTCAGGTCCAGGCCATAGTTCAAGGGGAGGGTAGACCTTACAAAAGTGTAAACCTGTTGCACAAAAACATAACTTGCAATGATCTTATTCTCCTTTATTTAACATTTATGTCCGATGAAGTTCTGAGTGATGTTCTGAGTCATTCAGACGCACTTGTGTGCAACAGGACTTTATTTGTCAATGGTCCTATTGTCAAAAATGTCCAAAATAAATTGTCTGTAATGTAGACATAAGGACACACATTTCCGTCTTTAGGAGTGACCACTAAAAACAAAAACAAAGGGGGCACGGTGGCACAGTGGTTAGTGCTGTCGCCTCACAGCTAGAAGGTCCTGGGTTCGATTCCCGCTAGGGGCGCTGCTGTGGGTGCTGGCGGCGTGTCTGCTCCTCCACGTCATCAGTGCCCATACCCGAGGCGGGGTTGGCGAAAGGGCCTTTCTGTGTGGAGTTTGCATGTTCTCCCCGTGTTCCCTAGGGTGGATACCCTCACAAAAACATGCTGTAATCCTGGACTCTAAACTGCCTCCCCCTGGCCAGCCGGGGCGCCTGATGGAGGGGACAGGAACTGGTTGGAATAACGTGTTCCTTCCACGCGCTACGTCCAACCAGGGAAACTCCCCCCGGTCAGGTGAAAAGAAGGCAGCTTGGACTCCTCATGCATTGAAGGAAGCATGAGGCCAGTCCGCTGCCTCCCCAGGTTGGTGGAGGGTGTGTAGAGCCCAGGATCACATTAGGAATTGGCACTGGGTGAAAAAATGGGTTGCAAAATCGTGGGCTAAAAAAATATTTAAAAAACAAAAACAAACAAAAAAAACAAACAAACAAACAAAAAAAAAAAACAGTATAGCCGCAGTGTTTTGAGTAGGGCGGCGGCGTTATTTGATTTTGGGTGCCGACAGAACCACAGACACATGTTCGTTTAGCTCTGTTACGGATAAAGTTCTGGTTTTGTAAATGATTTATATGTCTTCACAGCTTGGCATACTGACGTTATTTGAATAGTCCATCTAACCTCATAAACCAGATAATGATGGCGTAGATTGCAGGGAGTTGACTCACCACACACTGTGGCCATGACAGAGAGACCAGAGACAGTGTTACTCAGATGGGACATTCTCTTGCTTGTATGTTGTCATAATACACAAGGCTGGGTGAATCTCTAACCACTTTCAACCTGGCATATCTCTTTTTTTAATTTAAAAAAAAAATCAAACCTTCTACATTCATGTTTTCTTTCTATTTTTTACCATAAGGTATCTGCAAGCTAACAAAATGTCCCATACACAACACTTTGTGAGAGTGTACATTGGCTACTTTACAATAGGTAGTGTAGTGCCCCCTGTCTTGGCCCCATTCTTTTTCCATGCACTGAATCTCTTTGCTAATCACAACAATCTACAAGCTACGCCTCTACAGTATGTTATGCAGAATATTTACCTACTATGTCTAGGAAATGCCTACAACAAGGATCAGTCGTTCAAGTTCTTAAACGGTTAATCTTCTGCATCAAAGAAGTGAGTGTCCTAACTTAAGTGAGTGTATGCAGTTGAAACTTAGGTTGGGAAAGCTGATGTTCAGACATGTCCTTTAGTGTAATCTGTCAGAATGTCTGATTCTAGGTTATGTTTATCTTATTAGCCAGTCTGTCAAACAGGTTCTGTGTGAAAGTGAAGGAGGCCTGAGTAGTTATACAGGCCACAAACATGTACAGCAAGTGTTACGCTCTTGTCAGTATGAGTCATATTGGAAGGATGCCTGGTGTTGTTTTCACACAATACGGATAAAACATTTGATATGGTATTTTTTGTTTTGTGTTCTTCACACAATAATCCATTAATGCACAAGTAAAACTCAATAGCCTGCAGCTACTTTGCTATTGTACAGGTGTAGGTTAATGGTTTTATTCCCAGCCATCCTAGCTGTGTGTTGAGCAAGAGTGTGTACTGAACCTTGTACTGCTAAGCGGTTTGGTGTTTTTCATGGTGAATGTGATGAAATTATATTGTAGTGATTTTATAGACCTATGTCCTACATTGTGCAACACTTGGTAATGGTGTGATATTGGCATCCTGATTGACAATTTCAGAGTATTGTTATATATTCTAGATTGCTGTCTAGATTGCTAATGGATCCATTAAATTCACTCTGATGTTACGCTGTGGGCTGTGTGTATGCTGAGTCCTACCTGTAGTAGCTCTGTAACAAGCTATCTATAAATAACCATGCGTGCGACTCCCTCTAGTGTTTTAGAGACTGTTACTTTATATTTAGCCATTGTGCTGTCATACTGCTGGCTACCAGCAGAGGGAACAGAAGTACTTTGTCTTCAGCTGAAATCCACTGGTTAGTAATGGCTTTGGATTCAATGTAAAAGAAAAAATAGGTGGTAATAATTTTCTTCTCAAAAATACAAAGCTGGATTATTTTGTATTTTTTCCAACTATAATACTGGTTTTCTTTTTGTAATTTGTAGTATAGGTTACCATAAAGAATTTGTCAAAGAATAAATACAAGAAAAGCAAAGGAAACATGTTTTCATTTGTAGGTTTTATTATAAATTGTACAAAAATGTCAGCATAGAATAGAGTTTGAGAATGTAAACAAGATGACCTGAGTCAACCTGAGGCGTTATAAATAAATATTATCAGCTCTTCAAGAGACTTGCTACATCGTTCTGTTGTTGTTCTGTCGTAGGATAGAATAGCACCATCCAGTTACTGTATGCTGGTTATTAGTTGGGTTCTTGGCTCCTTGAGTTGGTTCCCCAGCTAAGTGCTCGCTTTGTAACTCATGGAACTCTTGCTGTCCATGGTGTGATGCGTTTCCAACTGGTCCTTGAAATTAAAAATATTGAGATTGATTGTCAAGAGTATCGTAGACTAACTAGTGTACTATTACTCTTGTGAGCTTTTGGGTTATAACATTGATTCTCAAAGTGGGGTCTGGGTACCCCCAGGGGTCCATGGGTAGATCCAGGTGGTCTCCAGAAAAATTATGTTAAGAATCACGATAATTTGCAGACAGGGCGTCTGTGACCAAATATTATAAATTTGGGTATCCTTGACTTGGAAGAGGTTTGGGTTACAGTACCAAACGACTGGCAGAGCTTTGCCTACATATTCCATTGTGCACCTGGTCCTTCAAGTCCTACTCTGTGACTGTCCAAACAGCCAGTCCACAGGGTCTCTTGCTCTGCCCCCCTTCAGTGACAACTCCTCATGAGTATTAAGGTTCAGAGAGGAGCAGGAGGAGGCAAGCCTGGGAGTCCTTAGTGTACGGGGGGATCCGCGAGGCATCGAAGCACAGGCAGAGTGCTTCATTTGGGCTTTGGCAAAAAGCCGTGGCCTCTGGGTCCTTTGCAGCCGGACGGGGCCATAGCTTGCGGCCTCTGCTGGCCGGGCGAGTGCCTGGATGCTGCTCATGTAGTCCTCAAGGGTCTGGCTGCTCTGCAGAGACTGTGGGGAGCAGGGGGAGGGCACGGCAGGGACCCCATGTGAAACGCAGTCCTCCAGGGTCTCTTTGATGGTGGGTAGGAGAACGAGGGGCAGGAGCAACTGTCTGCGCTTCATTCTGCAATGAGGGAGGGAAGAGAAGGACGGTTGAGTTTGGTTGTTGTGTCACCATAGTAGTCATATAAGAACTGAACACTTCTGTTCATGTACACGCTGCTACATATAAGGATAAGTAAATGTCCGACTCTAAATGAACTTTAACTGTTAGCTGTTAACTGTTAACATAATAGTGATTGTTGTAACTCCAGGTGATGCATAACTATCACATCTCACACGAGTCTTAACTTTATTTTAATGAAATTACTTATAATGATCTCAAGGTCTATAAAGACAAGAGACAAATAAGCTTTTCCAGGCTAGGTTATATTGCAGATATGAATACAGGATTGCTTTATTATGTTCAGTACTGGTCTACTTTTCAATAGACCTAAACTACATTATATCATAGCATAGCTTATTATAATAAGCTATGTGATATAATAATATTATATTATAATAATCACATATATTTAAATATGTATTTAAATCCTCTTATCCATTAAAATCCTTAACTTGTCCAATTGTAACTGAGAGTGTACATAATGTACACTAAGTAAGTAAGCACATTTCTGTTTCGGTCTAGGATATTATTGTATAGATTACCGGTAGATAACATAAGGATCGTTCTTACTTTTTGGATGTTGGAGTCAGACGCACAGTGTGGAAGCGAGTGTTGTTTAGTCCAGTGAGCGAGCGAGAGTGAATGATGCTATTGCGCACATAGCCAGGCTTTATATACCCATGCGCTGCACCATAGAGATAAGGGATACACGCTGGGGTACTAAATATAGTGCAGCTGACCTTGGTGGTGTGTGTGTGTGTGTGTGTGTGTGTGCGCCCGCGCGCGCTTATCTGTGTTCAGGAAATTCAGGAGTGGCTTGTTACAGAGGTTCAACTCTGAATGTTTATACATCAGAAACAATGAGGCCCTGAGAGCAGCCACATACACGCTGTCTCACACAACGTGTGCGCGCAACCCACACACACGCACTCACACTCCCATTTGAATCTGATGGTTATGTGATTAGAAAGCCAGCACGCTCCTTTTAAGAACAGCTTTCTTTCATGGCAGTTTTTTGGTCTTGCTTTGGGGACTGACTGACTCAGCCATTCGACCATCATCCATCATCATGCATGAATGACTCCTATGAGTGTAAACAAAACCACTGGTGGTTCCCAATGGTTATTAACGAGCTGCTACGATAACGGCAAGGTCATGTAGCTAGGTCTCATCTCAGAACGTCCTGGAACATTGAGTTTTGTATGTGTACGTTTTGTCTATTCTATGACCCTAAACTTGTTCAGGGAACTATAAAACTACTGTATATTTTATAACAGTTATGCAGTCTTGCATAACGTAGGATAAAGCAAAGTTAAATTAAGATAAACAAGATAAGAAATTCATGGAAAACCAATAATTAGAGGGAACGGTTAAATTATAGGACCATGGATCGGACATGCCACAGGGCAGTGGAAGTTGAAGAACTACTGGAAAATGAGGTAGACCTAATCATGGTCGGCCAGAGAGGCACTTCGACCTGACAAATAGGGGTCAAAGATGTCAAGGGCACAAAGTATAGAATGGTCAGTAGTGTGAAACGCTGCACTTATACTGTAGGTCAAGAAGCAACAGCATTGGACGTTCTCCAGTGTTTGAACTCATAAGGTGGTCATTAGAGGGCCCGAGGAGAGCAGATTTAGTACCAAGCCAAATACTGCCTATCATAGAAACCAGACTGAAATGCATTAAAAAGAAAATAACTGACTAGATAGATAGATACTTTATCATCCCTCGATAGAAAATCAGTCGCCCAGCAGTTAAAGCTACATACAGTGCACACATAAAAAAGTACTGAGGTATACAGAAGGAACAAGGCAGAAGGTAAGCAAGGTGCATCAAATAAATAAGTGTAGGCCGTGGGACGCCAGGAAAAATACCGCCATCAAAAGGGACAAGACATATGTGGTATCATTATGTTCGTATGACATCCAGGAATGCAAAAATGTGTGATAGCAGTTTCAGAAGAGTAGCTGAATACAGTTTTTTGGCATTTATATCTGATAAAATGTTGTAATAACTTCATAACTTGAAATGCATTGATTTTACGCCCCATAAATGTATTGAACGTTAATATAAAGTTGAGCATTACGAACGATTTGGTACCAACTACATGTCTGTATCTCCTACGGTTCTCGAGATACAGCATATAGGTACGTTCACAGATTGCGGAGAGCAAGACATTTGTAACATTGATTTTTAAGTCATCAAATGGTGATACAGGCATGAAAATTGGTACACACACTCTTTAAACCCCACTATTTCTAAAAGTTCTGCGTGCCCTGCAAAATTCCAAGATGGCAGCCCCCAAAATCCAAGATATCCGTCCAAAAATGTGTTTTTTCATTCATAACTCGAAATACAAAGATCTTAAGCCCCATAAATGTATTGAACGTTAATATAAAGTTGGGCATTGCGGACATTTTGATACCAAGTACATGTCTCTATGTGCTACGGTTCTTGAGTTACAACATATACGTAGTGATGAGGCACCATAAGTGTAACATTTTGGCACGTTTCACTCTTTAACTCAAAGATCCCTTTATCACCATATCTTCTATTTTCAGGAAATGGACCTACATGTATCTGCTATCATAAACCACTTCAAGTTTTTCAATTGATGAAACAGGTCGGGAGTTATTAAGCCGATCGTGAAGGGCTGTTTCAGTGCTAAATTTGCTGCGTACATTCTGCGAATATAAGCCACCCAGAAATGTCTGTCTGTGCATCTGTCCTTCACAATAAGTGTATATGTGAAGTGGACGCACCAAGTGTACCATGTGTCATACTATAATTGTATAATGTGCAAAAATGCTGTAATATATGTAATATATGCAATAGTGCAATAGAGCTAATAGTGTAATATATGCAGTCTATAGCGGTATACTGTAATAGGGTAATGTATGTAATAAGTGCCACAGTGTAACATGTGTAATAGTGTAATAGGGTAATATGTGTAATAGTGTCATAGTGTAACATGTGTAATAGTGTCATAGTGTAACATGTGTAATAGGGTAATATGTTCAATAGCGTCATAGTGTAACATGTGTAATAGAGTAATAAGTGTAATAGTGTAATATTTTTGCATTAGAGTAATAGTGTATTAGTGTAATAGGAAATATGTGTAATAGTGTCAAAGTGTAATAGGGTGTCATGTGTAATAGTGGCATAGTGTAACATGTGTAATAGCATAATAGGGTAATGTATGTAATAGTGCCATAGTGTAACATGTGTAATAGTGTAATAGGTTTATATGTGTAATAGTGGCATAGTGTAACATGTGTAATAGTGTAATAGGTTGATATGTGTAATAGTGGCATAGTGCAACATGTGTAATAGTGGCATAGTGTAACATGTTGTAATAGCATAATAGGGTAATGTGTGTAATAGTGTAACATGTGTAATAGTGTAATAGGTTGATATGTGTAATAGTGGCATAGTGTAACATGTGTAATAGGGTAAGTGTAATATATGCAATAGTGTAATAGGGATAATAGTGTAATGTCTGTGCATTATGGTAATAGTGTAATATATTACTGTAATATTGGTATAGCATAAAAGCGTAATATGTGCACTAGTGTCATATTGGGCCATGTGTAATAGGCAAGTATGTGTATCATGTGTAATGGTGTAATAGGACAATTACACTAGACCACTATTCAATATATTACACTATTACCCTAATGCACATATATTTCACTATTACACCATTACATATATTACCCTATTACACTATTACATATATTACCCTATTACGCTGTTACACAATTGCATATATTACACTATTACATGATTGCGTATATTGCACTATTACCCTAATGTACATATATTGCACTATTACACTATTACACATATTACCCTATTACACTATGACACTATTACACACATTTCCTATTACACTATTAGCCTAATGCACAAATATCACACTATTACACTTATTACCCTATTACACATGTTACACTATGACACTATTACACATATTACCCTATTACCCTATTACACATGTTACACTATGACACTATTACACATATTACCCTATTGCACTATTACACATATTAACCTATTACAGTATTACACGTTACACTACGACACTATTACACATATTACCCTATTACCCTATTACACTGTAAATGTACAGGAAGATGGTATCACCTGCTAGGCATTGCTGCCGGTCGCACCTCCTCCGGTGCCCATGGGTCAGCTGCAGGGTCATCAGCCAGGAACCACCATTCACCAACGTTTCGCCCCTTTAATCCTGGAACGTTTCCTGGTGGCGGAGCAGTGACAGGGACGTCTCCCTGTCACCCCCTGCAGCTGACGGGCCTGACTGAGCGGTGTTACCACCCTGCGGCTGTTGCTGGGGTTAGTTCTTTCCCCAGCGCTGGTCCTTCCTCCTTAGCCAGAGCCAAAAGCTCCCCCTCTCTGCCTCCTCCGCAAGCTCTTTGGTTGCTCTCTTGAGGTTTCCTCCAGTCACTCCTGCGTCTTTCAAGAGGCGTGTGGTTGACAGGCCCACAAAGCCTCGGCATCCAACCTCCACTGGGTAGATGGTCGCCTTCCAGCCAACCTCTCGGCACTCAGCAGCCAGCTCGGAATACTTGGCCTTCTTACGCTCGTAGGCAGCCTCGATCCCCTCCTCCATCGGAACTGTGAGTTCGATGAGGAACACGGATTTCTCCCTGGCAGACCACACCACGATATCAGGTCGGAGGGACGTGGTGGTGATCTCAACAGGAAAACAGAGCTGCCTGTCTAGGTCCACCCTCATGTCCCAGTCCCGGCCGGTGGAGAAAAGCACACATGTTACACTATGACACTATTACACATGTTACACTATGACACTATTACACATATTACCCTATTACACATGTTACACTATGACACTATTACACATATTACCCTATTACACATATTACCCTATTACAGTATTACACGTTACACTACGACACTATTACATATATTACCCACATTATACACATTATACCATTATACTATGACACATGCTACACTTGGTGCGTCCGCTTCACATATACACTTATTGTGAAGGACAGATGCACAGACAGACATTTCTGGGTGGCTTATATTCGCAGAATGTACGCAGCAATTTTAGCACTGAAACAGCCCTTCACAATTGGCTTAATAACTCCCAACCCGTTTCATCAATTGAAAAACTTGAAGTGGTTTATGATAGCAGATACATGTAGGTCCATTTCCTGAAAATAGAATAAATGGTGATAAAGGGATCTTTGAGTTAAAGAGTGAAACATGCCAAAATGTTACACTTATGGTACCACATCACTACGTATATGTTGTAACTCAAGAACCGTATTACATACAGCCATGTACTCGGTATCAAAATGTCCGTAATGCCCGACTTTATATTAACGTTCAATACATTTATGGGGCTTAAGATCTTTGTAATTCGAGTTATGAAGGAAAAACCACATTTTTGGACGGACATCTTGGATTTTGGGGGGTGCCATCTTGGAACTTTGCAGGGCACGCAGTACTTTTAGAAATAGTGGGGTTTGAAGAGTGTGTTTACCAATTCTCATGCCTGTATCACCATTTGATTGACTTAAAAATCAATGTTACAAATGTCTTACTCTCCTCAATCTGTGAAAGTACCTATATGCTGTATCTCGAGAACCGTAGGAGATACAGACATGTACTTGGTACCAAACCGTTCGTAATGCTCAACTTTATATTAACGTTCAATACATTTATGGGGCGTAAAATCAATGCATTTCAAGTTATGAAGTTATTACAACATTTTATCAGATATAAATGCCAAAAATCTGTATTCAGCTACTCTTCTGAAACTGCTATCACACATTTTTGCATTCCTGGATGTCAGACTAACGTAATGATACCACATATGTCTTGTCCCTTTTGATGGCGGTAAATTGCCATTTTTTGCCTGGCGTCCCACGGCCTAATGTGTGCGTGTGCGTGTGCGTGTGCGTGTGCGTGTGTGTGTGTGTGTGTGTGTGTGTGTGTGCGTGTGTCACAAACAACAATAAGTGTGCTTCTGCGTCTTAAAAAAGTGATTATAGTAGCTGTTTAGAGCAGTAAATCTGAAACCTGTTTTCATTTTAAGTACTGTATATCCCCATAACCCTTAAGAGTGAGACAAAACAAATGGTCACTCTTAGAGTCACAGACTGGTAAGGGTCAATTTGGAACCCAGTCAAGGAACGCAGACGTTCCCTGGACCATTTGGAACCCAGTTAAGGAACCCAGACGTTCCCTGGATCCCACTTCGAGAACCACTGACTTACAGACTATAAGAGAAACTAATTGCAGCCCTGTATCGTTTCATCTTAATCATTCTTTTTTAGAGCAGTGACATAGCACCGCCGGCATCTAAATTTAGCTCTCCACAGATTTGGGTGAAATAAAAATGGCCGCTGGTGCGTACGTGACCTGAAGCAACGCCGTCCCTTTGACTCATAGCTGCCTCGATCTGAGGCGTGACCACACCTCTGATCAACATGGCGGGTCAGACTGGCCCGCCTTTCCCCCAACATGAGAGGGTTCAACACAGTGACTGTGAGCGACTGCTCCTGCACGTACACCTGATATTGAGCTGATGTGGCCGGCTGCCAGCAGGATATCCTCTCTGACCAGGGGTTTTTATTTTGTGTGTGCACGTGGGCGTGCGTGTGTGCACAGGAGGATGGAGAGCTGATGCTTGAAGGGCTGCTGAACATCTACTGGGGTCTCCGTCGACCAATCAGGCTTCAGATGCAAGATGACAACGAAAGATTCCATTACTCCGTCACAGGAGCCAATCGGTAGGCAATTGACTTTAATCACTGTGTACAAGTTACAGGAACAAACATGCTGATAGTAACCAGGGTAGCTGTCTGCGTATTGAACTGTTTCTTGCATAGTAGGTCACTGTAAGTGTAAGACCAAATGATTTTCATCTTCTGATGGCCACATCTGTATACTGTATATCATTGTTTATTCACATATTTAATTCATACATTTTGAGATTTTGTTTTACTATATTTGATTTTAACGATTGTTTCCATAGTGGTACTGTTTTTCATTTGTAAATTTATTACTATTTTTCCTCTACTCTTTTCAAATTGTTTCACAAAAAACAAAATCACATGTTAACCACTTAAATCCAATATGACTTGGTTGACTGTGGTGTCCTGCAGGATTCAATACATGGCCTGCTTCTTTTTTTTTTCAGAAGAAGATTCATGTGTATAAATGTGAAGTTAACATGACACAAATAAATGAAGGAAGAATGCATAATGATATATAGGGTTTCCTTTCACAAGCATGTTTCATGTCTATGCAAGATTACATTCATGCTGTACTGAGAATAATGATTTCCTGAGAAAACAAACCACAGTATGCTTTGGAAAATAGTCAACAGTAATGCCAAGTCGTACATGCCAGACAATTAACCCTTGCCTCCTTATATTCTGTGGCAAAACATACAGTTCCTAAGGCCCAAGAAAGTGGACAATGAGCATAACATAGATTGGGGGGTCATCTTTTATAGCTGTGACATAGCTGAAATAACGGCATATCCGTTTTTGGCCACAGTTAGCAGGATTCTTCATTTTGTCTTTGTGTGTAGTGCCTTTCTTTCCAGGCTTTATTAGTCTCTTAGGGGCTCTGAAGCAGTGATATGTGATTTCTCTGAAACCACAACAGGGGCCATAGTTTTAATAGGTCATGGAAATCCATATTGATTACACTATATTAGGCAAAAGGATGGCATTTGATAGAATTTGATACCATTCCAAGTCTGGACCTGTCAAAATCTCAATGTGCAGCTGCAATGCCTCAAATTGTGAGCTTATAAATGAGTATTTTCAGTATAATATAATAGTATTTATTAGAAGAATGATTTGTTGCTATCTGCCCTCTGGTTTTTATGTCCTTAGGGGGTGTGGACTTGGATGGTCCTAGTCCAGTCAGCTTGAGTTTTGGTGTATGGCTTTCTGGCCCTTTCTCTCATTCTTGTCCCATCAGCTTGATTGGGGGCGTGGTCTCTTGGTTCCATTGTTCTCATTCGAAGTTAGTTTGTTTTTGAGGATTTGACCTGTGTTGTACTGAGGTTATGTTTAGGTTTAGGGGTTAGGGTTGGTTTTAGTTGGGAAAATGGTCGACTGTTATGCAAAACAGCCGTGACTGTTATAAAACCGTGGCGATGGCCGTCACGGTTGCAAATGGATGTCGCTGTCTCTCAGACCTAGGCTTGTATAGACTCCTACATGGGGGTCTCCGTCAATGACTTATATAGGGTTTAAGTGTTTAAAGTTAAACTTTAGTTTCTCTAAGAACTGGTATTTAGATTAGGTGTAGATAGTGATGAGATAAAAGTAGAAGCTTTGAGCTCACACAATGTCTTGTAAGAATGTGCCACGTCAAGGCCAGAGCGAGATAGTGAGTTATTAGAGATTACAGCGGGTACAGCGAGGGACTGAGTACAGGCTAGGCAGAATTCTCCTGGATTCTAAACTGCCTCCCCCTGGCCAGCCGGGGCGCCTGATGGAGGAGACAGGAACTGGTTGGAATAACGTGTTCCTTCCACGCGCTACGTCCAACCAGGGAAACTCCCCCCTGTCAGGTGAAAAGAAGGCAGCTTGGACTCCTCATGCATTGAAGGAAGCATGAGGCCAGTCCGCTGCCTCCCCAGGTTGGTGGAGGGTGTGTAGAGCCCAGGATCACATTAGGAATTGGCACTGGGTGAAAAAATGGGTTGCAAAATCGTGGGATAAAAAAATATTAAAAAAAAAAAAAAAAAAAATTCTCCAGGACGAACACAGCGTTGGACCTGTGCTTTGAGGGGCGCCCCGGCCAGAGACCTGATATAATGTGAATGACGCATTAATAGATCTTAGGTATAGATAGATAGGTATTTAACGGTAATCTGTGGAATTTATTTGACAGTTTTATTTAAGTGTTTCAACAATGTAGCTACAGTAATTACAAATTGAGACATGCTTCTAAAGGAGTGATTTTTCTTGTAAAACAACTGTAACTGTAATTGTAGCACCCTGCCTATTCTATTTGAACAGGAATGAGAGATCTCCTGCCGCAAAGCAAGCAGCTGGAGAGTTTAACAATAATCTGGCCAGAGAGACGGCTGCACTAGTGCCAACTAGTAAGTAGTACACTGTACACCCACGCACGCATGCAAGCACATGAAGATAATGTCCTGTGTGACTGTCCATGCCAAATATGTCCACAGGACATGCATCCAGGCATGTGCAGAGATTACC
>CM076974.1:18706772-18911772 GCA_039105355.1 Benthosema pterotum
GGGCTGTAGTACCAAAAATGTCAAAAATTGACATTTTTGGTACAGCAGCCAAATGGCACATTGAGAAAATATGAAAAAAACAATTGTCTGAGTGGCTGTTAGTGTTTAGGCTACAGAGTTGTATGTATTAAAAGGCAATATTTATATGATGCATTTGATTTTAAGTTCATGGTAGATCGGATCCTAGCTAGCCAGCTGTTTTCCAAGGGTCTATATTTGCTCCTGTCCTCCATTTTGTCCCATAGTCCCCACCATGGAAAGAATGACACAATAGACCAATGATAGACCTTTGCGCTAATTTTAGCAAACTCTGAAAAGATATCCTGTATGGGGACTGATTTAATAACAATGCACAACAATAAGGCTAGCCACCTGACAGTCATAACAAAACATGTTACTGGAGGAAGTATTATCTGAGGTCATTCTCATAGAACACTGTCTATGAGAATGACAATGGACCTGTAATCATGTACATGTACTTGAATACTGTACTTAGTTATTGTTCTTGTTTGCCATGTGAACAAAATACCCCTGATTTGTCACTCCCCAGGTTGCCCAGTACATCAAGTTTGAGATTCCAGTTTTAGACAGCTTTGTAGAGAAACTGCAAGAGGAGGAGGAACGTGAAGTGTCCAAACTTACCAAAAAGTAAGTGTTTCTGTCCTTCCTCTGGAGCACACTGTATAGAGTAGACAAAGCCAATGAATGCCTACAATGTGTCTGTCTCTCTATTCTGCTGGCCTTAAGGGACTTATTTTAATGAGGAAGACATTACAGAAAACAATCTGTAGTGGTGGGAGGTGATTTCCTAGGCCAAATTCCAATACTATACAAAAAATCGCACTCACACTCCAGCACGGTGGTGAAATTGGTGACCTGCTGAAATCTGTGACAATCGCAAAACATCAAATAACATTGGCATCAGAACATAAATAATTGCAGGTTGTTTATTAGCAGAGATCAACCTAATAAACATACTTAAAAACCTCCATGTACATTATGTGAACTCCACAAGACGGTCACTTATTTCGGCAAGTCACCAATTTGTAACACGGCCATGCTGGAGTGTGAGTGGACAAAATTGGTCACCAGATTGACAATGACAATAAGTCCTCTATTTTGAAGCAGACACAACAGCAGATTGGACACTTGGGTGCAATGCTATCTTTATAGTTGACAGACACAACAGTGAGACTGATACTTTCTCTTGTATGTCCTCTGCAGGTACAGTGCACTAAAGTCTATGATTCTACATCAACTTCAGGGTAGAGACAACAGCAGTGAGAGAGTCTGAGTCTGTCTGTGTGTGTGCGTGCGCGTGTGCGTGTGCGTGTGTGTGTGCGTGTGCGTGTGCGTGTGCGTGTGCGTGTGTGTGTGTGTGTGTGTGTGTGTAAACATAGCCATGTGTGCACACACTAAGCAGTGTGTGAAAATGTGTGAACTGTATTCGAGAGGGGGGTGGGAGGTCGGTAGGAGTGAGCATGAAAACTAGTTTCTGATTCATCATAGTAACATTGCCACTCACCGATGTTCAACTACCACATCGCAAGAGAGTAACACCGTTATTATGATAAAGTAAGTATAAAAGAGGTGTAACCATGCAGGGCAGGTTGATGATTGTTTAACTACACAGTAGAACAGTGGTTCCCAACCTGTAGGTCAGCCCCCCAGGTTTTTGTCGGGGTCCCAAATTCAATTTAATAACTTATAAGAACTTTTTAATATGCTGTACTTAAAAAAAAGGGGGGGGGGCTATCAAAATGAATTAAGTATAATGGAGTTTAACAAATTTGAAATTAGCTGACCTACAAGCTTGTGGATCTTGAGTGGCCACGGCCTGAGAAGGTTGAGAAACACTGCAATAGAATACAGTAGAGAATGTCAATGTAATTAAAGGGGAACTCCACCCATTTTCAACATTTTAATATGTCATCCCTTAGAGATGTTGTGTGGACATGATCAAAAAAGTTCCCCCAAATTTGTATTTCCTAAAAACAGAGGTCTGAAAAGTCATTAACATGGTGAAATACATCTATGACATCATCAAGATGTATTTCACCATGTTAATGATTTTTCTTTCAGAGCCCTTTTTCCTGAGAGGGTACAAATGGAACCAAATGGACCCGCTAGGGTCCATTTGGTTCACATTTGTATCCTTTAAGGAAAATGGGTGGAAAATGGGTGGAATTCCCCTTTAATAAAGGCTGCAATAGAACCATATGATATACCAATGTGCTTCTACTTCTAGAATGATATAAGCTTACATTTTGTATGTTGTTTATTTAGTTTACTAAGTGCTTTTATTGCTTTATATCCTAAATTCCTAATGTATTAATGTTTTGTATAGAATATATTTCACGACAGGTTGTTACTCCTCCAATATTTGTACTTGTTTGGATGTTTTTAAGCATTTTTTTTCACGTGAATGTTTCTATGATATAAATACATTTATCCAGTCTTGGTGTGTCATTGCTGTTTGCTGTCAGGTGTAAGCCTTGTTTGTAAAATGTTACTTTTCAGATGGACTAAAGAATTTTAGATTGTTTTGGGTGTCTTTTTAAAGCCTTATTAATGATAATAGGACAGCAGACTGATGGTGGTGAGTACCAACTGAACCAACCAACACACTGATGGGAAATGCACAATTCCATAGTAAATCAATCATTTCACACAGGACAGTGTACAATTCTATTAACATTGGGATTTTATTGTATTGTAACACAACTCCTATTGTTCTGCTAACAAAACAGCATCTTTAGTATTTCCTCTTCAGTTTCAGCATTGTTATTTTAACTGAGTGACCGACTTGGCCAGCAAGTTCCCATGAGAGAGAGAGTGAGAGTGTGTGTACCCATGAATCCAGATAACACAATGGCAGTATCCTGAGAGATGGAGGTCTTTTCCCCTTTCCCACAGTTCCTCAGCAGTTCTAGTAAGATTCACTGCTAGTCCTAGAATAGCATCAACATAGCTATCACAAACGCAAGCCTTTTATTTTGTTTGTCTGGCCCTGCGGATTGAATGCACTAGATGCCAGATTAATGTTATATAAAGGATCACTTCACCACTTTTCAACTTATTTTCATATAATTGGTCCTCACTATGTTCATGATGGAATACCACAATTCTTTTCTACTCAGACTGTGTCTCATAGGAGGGCTGTGGACATACAACCCTTCTATCATGCACATGATTGTTAAGCAGATTTGTTTGTTTGTTAAACAAGATGACAAATATATATTTTACATTTTATCATGAACAATGACTCTTATCATATTGTACATTTTCGGGAATAGAAAGACTGTAGTTTATATTAGATTTGATTCCCATTGATGATGTGCATGGTGGATGAGTATAAGGAATTGTGGCATTTTATCATTAACATTAGTGAGAACCAATTATATAAAGGCAGGTTAATAGATCCATTTTTTGATTCTGTACAGTATGTACAGTATTCAAGAATGCAATTGTTTTACTGAGGCTATATACTCTAAATAATTGAAGTTTTTCAGAAATCTTAGGCCAGGCCTAAATTGGTTAATTACAAAGGAGGGATTGTAACCACCTATAATGGTTGTGCAGAGTCCCTCTAGGGCTCTATTTTCCGTTATTGTGGGGAAAGCTTGCAAAAATGTGATGGTGATTAACGAATAGATTAGAATGACATTCAACAAGGCAAATAATGGTGTGACTTGCATGCAAAATGTTTTAGTTTTACAACATAGTTGGATACTAAATAAACTCTAATTACTTGCTGGTTCCAGGGTCAAATCAAGGCGACAAAGAGCCTTCTCAAAACGATCACGCAATATTTTCATCCTTTAAATGTTACTGTACGTCACATTTTTCAGAGTTAAAATTACATTTTTGGAAGCCCTTTTCACCATAGATGCCAAAGGGTCACCATGCAATCCACAAGATGGCGCCATATGATTTCGATGACATGACTAGTATTTATGTGACTAGGACCTTACCCGTTGTGAATATATGAACACCAAATGATCTACAGTGTGTTAATGTGATTTAGCCTAATATCAATACCAATAATGTAAGTATTTTGATGAAGTACTGCTGTAGTTGTGGATACTTGATCATGGGAAAAGGGGAAGCAGTCATAGCAAAGCAAGGTACACTTTAATGCAACATATTTTTGTAGCATTAAAGTAGGTGTTTGTGTGAACATCATGAAACCACTGGTTTAGAAAGTGGAGGGTGGTGAGTCTTAGTAACACACACACACACACACACACACACACACACACACACACACACACACACACACACACACACACACACACACACACACACACACACACACACACAGTGTCGCACGATCCCCCCACACAAACACACAACAACTTGTCGTGTGCCCCCCCCCCCCCCCCCCCGCACGCACGCACGCGACCAAAATGACTAATAATCTACATTCTGTAGTCGTGTAGACTTGGGCTAATTCAGATGCTTTACACTGTCAAAGAGTTATCTGGTTAAGCAAATTTCCATCATGTAGCCTGAGGACCTCCTGGAATCCTGTCAGGGACCACGCGGATCACTGGTTGAGAACCACTGTTTTAAGGCATTATGCACGTCTCTACTATTCAGCGATTCGTTGTAGTCGTTGCGCTCGCGTCTCACTCGTTTCCCCGACGTCCGGTGACAGAGCTCTTTCCCCGGCAACAGAGCAGAGAGAGAGACGGGGGAATGAGTGGACTTTCCCCCGGCGACAGAGCTTTCCCCCGGCCACAGAGCAGAGAGAGACGGGGGAATGAGTGGACTTTCCCCCGGCGACAGAGCTCTTTCCCCCGGCCACAGAGCAGAGAGAGAGACGGGGGAATGAGTGGACTTTCCCCCGGCGACAGAGCTCTTTCCCCCGGCGCGAGGCAGATAATAATCGAGGATGTTTTTTTCCTTGGTTGAGCAGCAGAGCAGGCAATGCAAGGCGTTGAGCGAGGGTGAGCGATTCGTTGTAGTCGTTGCGCTCGCGTCTCACTCGTGTCCCCGCAATGATAATTCCATGTTGGTCCATGTTGGATCGGTGTGACGTGTGTGATAGGGGGCGGGTCGCTTCCCGCATATAAAGCTAATGGGATGCACAAATAAATTCATTATAAATCAACGGTGTGTTAATTTGGCAAAAGGGCTCCGTCAGTCTCTTCATGACATTATGGTGAACGGCTGTGTGAAAACTTACAGCGATGGCTGGAGCCATCGCGGAGATATTTGTGTTTCAGACATTCATTCGGACAGACATCTCCCTGTTTTTAGTATGATATAGTTCATGAAAAGACTTACATTTTATTTAGTTTTCAAAGATTTATTTATTAACAAAGCCAATCATAAAATATTACACATAGATTTTCTATATCACTTTTTTATTATTTGTTCTTGTGTAGCCTTGAGTGGGTTGTTTATTTATTTATTACAATTATGTAAAATCAAGAGTTTAGAGGCGGAACTAAAACCACATTACGTGTTGTTGTCGTAGGGTGAACTGAAGTGAATGGATCGGAGGGTGACGTGGCGTTGGTGGATGAGTCAGCGTTTGTGAAGCTAAGATCCGAATTGTAGCGGGACGTTTGAACTTTGGGATTTAAATTGTGTGATTGTGTGGTGTGTGAATTCAAGTCTAGAGTAGTGATTAGTGGGCACTTTAGTGGGGTTTAGGGTCCCGACCGACGACCTACTATAGGTCCCGGAACGGTGCCCGTTAATTTTGTTTTGTAATTTTCTTTCTTTTCCCTTTTGAGTGATACTGCTTAAGAGATGGCTAGAAGCAAAGGCAGGGGGGCAAAGAAAGGGGAGATTAAGGGGAAGGATGGAGGGAGGAGGGAGGAAGATGGGGGGAAGGAGTCTCAGGGAAAGGCTAAGAAGCCTAAAAGAGCCAGGACGATAAGTTCAAACAGCAATGTCACTGATGATATGATGAGTCAGTGTGAGTCAAGCGGGGAAGAGGAGTCTGAGAAAGTGATTAATTTAGTGGTAAGGTTTGCTGAGGAGGGAGGGGTGGGGAAAATGAACCCTTTGCTGCTCACAAAGGAATTGACAGGGAAATGTGGGGATGTAAAATTTGCAAGGGTTCTAAGAGACGGCAACTTGCTTATAGGATGCTCGGATGAGATTCAGATGGCTCTGGCTAAACAGCTAACAATGATCGGGAAAAATAGAGTGGTAAGGGTGGTTCAAGTTGGGGAACAGAGGGAAAAGCGATGCAAAGGGGTTATTACGGGTGTTGCCTTGGAGGTTGGTGAGCAGGAGCTGGAGGAAAATCTAGATGCAAGGGGAATAGACGTTCTGAGTATTAAGAGGATGACGAAGGGTCCAGAAAGGAAAGCAAGTGAAACTGTGCTGTTGGAGTTTGGTGGTGATAAGTTACCGGATCGAGTATTCCTAGGCTTCATGTGTTTTTATGTGAGAGCATATATCCCCAAGCCAATGAGGTGCTTTAAGTGTCAATCGTTTGGTCACATTGCCAAGTTCTGTAAGGATAAGAGGAGGTGCCCACGTTGTTCAGGGGACCATGAGTATGATGACTGTTCGGCTGGTACAAAGTTGAAGTGTTGCAGTTGTGGAGGTTCGCACAGTGTCACTTTTGGTGGCTGTGAGACCATGAAAAGGGAAATGGAGGTGCAGAGGATAAAAGTCTTGGACAAATTGTCTTATGCGGATGCGGTGAAGGTGGTCCGTCAGAGGGGAGCCAGTGAGTCTCAGGGAGCCTCCAGCTTTGTCGGGAGTGTGGGGGGCGTTGTGACCAGGAATGTTCAGAGGGATGTACCCAGGTGTAGGAGCCAAAATGACCTTCTATAGCTCACATTATGTATTCACTGGGTTGGTGAGGTGCGCTCCGCATCGGGCTTCGTTCATTGGTCGAAGCACCTCTGTGGGTGGCCACCATAGCTTACAAGTGCATGGTCATTCCCAGCTCACTCCATGGATGGCTTTGGTTCCTGGAGGCAGGGTGAGCTGGGAGGCTACATAATTTGTTGACCGCACTTTATAGCACTTGGCACTTTGGTTGTTTGATTCTTATTTGTATTTACTCACTGTTTTTGTAGATTTGCACATATTTATTGCGATTTATTTATTGAATTGAATAATTGTAATGATTTGGTGCACTGATCTATATAAACAGTATGAACTTATTTCCTTGTTTGAATCGTTTTTATCATTGGTGTTTTAGTCTATTGTGTTGCGCGTCATATAGCTTGTATAACTCCCAGGCTTAGCCTGCCGGCATGAGTGACTTATTGGAAGTCATTTTCAGCCACTACATTGTCAACAAATTGTATCATTCTGGATCGCTATTGGTGTCGGGTGTTTAACCTACCTGGTTCCCCGCGGCGTTTAAACAATGGACTACGCACGGACGTGCACCGCGGCAATAGGTTGCACTCGTATTGTTTAATCCATTTGCTTTTCGAGTCCACGTTGTGTTCTACACATCGCATAGCGGCCCGCCCCAAACACACACTTGTTGCAAGCACACGCTCACTCTATTGTTCCCCTATAGGCAAAGTGGCTTTAGCCTATAGCTCTGGCTGTGGGCTATTGTTTGTTGTTTTTCTTGTGCATGAACGTGTGACGATGCACATTATTATTATTTGTCTGCTAGGCCAATGCATGTTGTTGTATACGAGAGATATAATGCATGCAGTCAATATGAACATTTCTGTTTCATGTGAGGGGTAAAGGTCTGATTGACAGGTTAATTGACTGATTGATGCCACACTCTACTTATAGAGGGTGTGGTGCGGGGGAGGGGCAGAACAAACAACCTGTGTACTAGTGTGAACAGGAAAAGAGGAGATCTCCCTGGTGCCAGCTTTGCTTTTGTAACAAAGTTTAGACCAAATAGTGAGCTGCAGCCAGAAGCAAGGACTACCCTGTGGAAGAGGCATTCATCCTCAACTGCTGCAGGATTTAAAGGACTAGATGTTTTCATGAGCAGCTGGATAAAGCGTGTGTAGCCGTGTGTCCAAGCGTCCTTTCCTTGTGGATTACAATTACCCCAACCTTCATTTTGTTTGGAACCACAGAACTTTATTTTGGAACACTCAAGGGGATACAACACAATAGACATTGGACTGGGGCTTGTTAAAATAACTTATTGATTTGTTTGTTTATTATTTTCTGTTTATAGGGAGAGAATTAGGGATAGTAAAAAGTGTATTCAATTGCCTATTTGATTTAATCAATTATTAAATCTTTGAATCACACTAATTTTGCCTGCCGATCCTGTTGATTTTCCTTTAGTTAATAATTTGCCTTTAAAAGAGAAGGGCCGATTGTTACAGGTGGTGGCCCATACGGGGATCGCAGGTGTAAGGATAATTACTTGTGAGACACAATTTGATAATTGTTAAAAAGGTGAAGTAATACACTGTAAATAAAAAAGGGGTGTGAACCAAATTCAAAATATACACTGTAAAAAAATGGAGCAAAGTGAGGTCACTAGCATTAATGTCGAGTTGGCCTTAATTAAGAACAAGCTGCAAATGCTTGAAAAACATGTGCAGTTTGTGCAGGGGGAGTTTGAGAAATCAATGGAGAGTATTATCAATAGGGAAATGAGCCTAAGAGGGTACATAGAACGCAGGATGGTGGAATTGGAGATGCTCATCAAAGACTCAGTTGAAAAGGTACAGAAAAACTGTCTCCTGAAAATAGATGGGAAAGAGAATGGTGGGGTGTCAAAAGTAAATGCACCACGCCCAAGGTCCACTATTCTGCCCAAAGCTCACGGTTCTCCCACTGGTACATCCTACCTTCTGGCCTCCCAAGGCCAACCCCCCAGCACCAAGAAGGCTAAGCAACAATGTGGTGACAAAGGACACAAAGAGGCGACAGGGAGAGGAGTTCAGGCTGCACGTGAGGACATCAATCTGGTGCAGCGCGTCAGAGAGGAACTGCTGCCATCGGGAGGCGGTGGTGGTGCCACTCCAGGACCCAGGGGTCGAGGTGCCCCACCTGAGGTGGAATGCCAGACCCGGGGATGGCCGTCAGGGTTAACTCTGGGTGACCTAAACAAGGCTCAACGTGTGGACCCCAAGGTCAGAGGTCTATGGAAAGTTGCGGACCAGACCAATCAGCGAAGGGGCTGTGTGAGCTATGAGGAAATCCAGGGAGTTCTATATCGTAGGCGGTCAACAAAAGGCTTGGGACAGAAGTATCAGGTGATGGTGCCTGAAACCTTGACCCACTCTTTCCTGGAGCAGTTCCATGACCGCCAGATGAGTGGTCATCCCGGTAGGCTAAAGACTCTCCTTCGCCTCCTTGAGGTGTCCTGGTGGCCGACAATCCGCAGAGACGTGTGGGAGTACATTTCCAGATGTCATGTTTGTCAGCGGTGCGGGCCAGGGAACACCAAGCTGTCCGGTAGGTTTCTGCCCACTCAGAGGGACCACGCAGGACAAGCCTGTGGGGTCGACCCGACGGGGCCAGGCTCTAAAGGCGGGAACAGAAACACTGTGCTGCTGGTCACCATTGACTACAACACCAAGTGGGCCACGGTCAAAGAAATTCAGCGAGGGGTGAAGGACTCTCAGGCCAGAAAAGCCAAGTGTGATATGACCTGGGGGAAACGTGCGCAGTTCCAACCAGGTACTTTGGACTGGATGAGAGTGTCTCCACACTCAAAAGCATCAGAGGGACACTCGTCAAAGCTAGTGCCGCCGAGGTGGTCAGGTCCAGCCGTGGGACGAGTCAGATAAAACCTTTAATGTTTACCTTATGAAATGGAAAGACTGTAAAAGTAGACTTGTTGTAATGTGGTCAACCTCAACCCCTCCTCTGGGAGGACTTGGTTAAACTAGCTTCCAGCTGGGGGGGGGGACTGTGACGATGCACATTATGTTATAATATTTGTCTGCTAGGCCAATGCATGTTATTGTATACGAGAGATATAATGCATGCAGTCAATATGAACATTTCTGTTTCATGTGAGGGGTAAAGGTCTGATTGACAGGTTAATTGACTGATTGATGCCACACTCTACTTATAGAGGGTGTGGTGCGGGGGAGGGGCAGAACAAACAACCTGTGTACTAGTGTGAACAGGAAAAGAGGAGATCTCCCTGGTGCCAGCTTTGCTTTTGTAACAAAGTTTAGACCAAATAGTGAGCTGCAGCCAGAAGCAAGGACTACCCTGTGGAAGAGGCTCATCCTCAACTGCTGCAGGATTTAAAGGACTAGATGTTTTCATGAGCACCTGGATAAAGCGTGTGTAGCATTGCCACTGCATGCTGCCGGTGAGATTCATCCAAGCGTCCTTTCCTTGTGGATTACAATTACCCCAACCTTCATTTTGTTTGGAACCACAGAACTTTATTTTGGAACACTCAAGGGGATACAACACAATAGACATTGGACTGGGGCTTGTTAAAATAACTTATTGATTTGTTTGTTTATTATTTTCTGTTTATAGGGAGAGAATTAGGGATAGTAAAAAGTGTATTCAATTGCCTATTTGATTTAATCAATTATTAAATCTTTGAATCACACTAATTTTGCCTGCCGATCCTGTTGATTTTCCTTTAGTTAATAATTTGCCTTTAAAAGAGAAGGGCCGATTGTTACAAACGGGTTCGGCCCGCATTACAAAACCCGTGGAACGGGTGGCCCAGGAGTGCCGTCTCTTATAGAGATATATAGGCACATAAGTACCTATCGTTACATGCTGAAGACACAGGGTCTGCATTCGGCAGTTTACGGGTCGTTAGGCAGTTTAGTGGGGAGCAATAGCCACGCATTCACACACTTACACGCACATTCTACTAGGGCTGTTGCGGTGTTTTTTGGACTTCGATTTGGATGCAAATGATTTTGACTTTGATTCATTTTAATGCAAATTCAGAATGTCTAGTTCATCAAGGCCAGGTTCTACTGCCAGTGCAAATGAGCCAAAACGGCAATCAATGCTCACTGCAAAAGCACTATCAAACAAAATTGAACAACTTCAAAACGAACGCAAAGCTAAGGTTAACAAAATTGAACGACTTGTAAAAGCAATTAATGACCTTATGCAAAGCCCCGACAACGCAAAGGCTGTCCAGTTTAATCTTTACAATGTATCTGCGCTGTACGATGAAGCAAGCCTTCTCCATGATTCGGTTATTCCATTGCTTCCCCCAGAGGAACAAGAGAGACAAAACAATTGGTTTTCAGACATACAAAAACGCAAAGTTAATTTCACTGAAAATGCAAACAAATGGCTCTCACAAAACCCTCCCGTTCAAAGTACAGTGCAGTTACAGGAAGAGGCTATTACACCTTTGGTACCCCCACATCTTGTTGAAACATCTAATGCAGTGAATAACCCAAATGCTTCCTGTGTTCCAGATGGCCGTGGGGGTGTGGTGGCAGCTTCAGTCATTGATGATGTTAACCCAGATGATAGTATCTCTAATGTGTCAGTTGAGCCTTCAAAGAAAAGAAGCACTGCAGGTAGTAAGTGTAGGTCCACTACTTCTTCTGCTGCATCCGCACGCCTGATAGCAGAAGCAGACATGGCAGCTCTTCTCGCTCGCCAGAAGAAGCTCAAAGAGAGACAGGCTCTAGAAGAGCAAGAGGCGCAGTCCAGAAGGGCTCTAGAAGAGCAAGAGGCACAACTAAAAGAGCAAGAGGCACAGCTCAGAAGAGCTCGTGAAGAGCAAGAGGCACAGTCCAGAAGGGCTCTGGAAGAGCAAGAGGCACAGTCCAGACAGGCTCTAGAACAGCTCAGAAGAGCTCGTGAAGAGCAAGAGGCACAACTAAAAAGAAGGAAAGAACAGCTAGAGTTGGAAGCAGAGATAGAGGCATCAGCAGCTAAGCTCAACGTCTTGATGGCCTCCTCCTCTCAGGTGTCTGGTTCTTCAGCCAGTAGGTCAGATGGGATGAATTCTTATGTTGAGAAAAGGAGAGAAAAGCTTTCTCAAGCGTTGGATCCTAATGCTGAAACCTTTGTTCCTCCGTCAGGGGGACACTCTTCTCAGCATGCTTTAATGGGTGAACTACAGTCACGTTCACATCTGATTGATGCACGGCCTAAGCAGTCAGCTACACATCCTTCTTTGTTTGGTTCTCGACCTGCGGTGGTGAAGAACATGGGGCAGCATGTAGAGCAGCCATATCAGTACAGTTCAGCGGGTGAACAGCATCCACGTTCACAATCCTTGAATGCTCAACGTGAGTGGCTACATCCTCCATCTTTGGATGCTCGGTCTAAGGTGGCTAGTCTGGGGTTGCAATCGCAGCCAAGGCCTGAGGCAGTTACAGTGCGGCAAAGTGGATGGCCCGAGCCTCAAGTACGTCCTCAGTTGCAGTTACAACAACCTTCAGCTTTAGTCCAAGATGGTGTCAATCATGATCAGCTGATCTCTGTCTTAAAGGAACAGAACAAGATCACCTCTTTGCTTGCTAAACAACAGTCTTTGTTCTTTCTTCCACGACGTGACATGCAAACCTTTGATGGTGATCCTTTGGAGTATCAAACCTTCATGAGAGCCTTTGAGCACTGCATCGAGGAGAAAACTCACAGTGCCAAGGATTGCTTGTACTTTCTCGAGCAGTACACAAAAGGGAAGCCCAGAGACATGGTTCGCAGTTGTCTTCATATGTCCTCTGAAACTGGCTATGCCACAGCCAAATCCTTGTTGCAAGAGCATTTCGGCAACTCTTTGAAGATCACCTCTGCGTACATGAACAAGGTGTTCTTGTGGCCAGCGATAAAGGCAGAGGATGTTGATGCGCTTCAGTCTTACAGCTTCTTGCTGCGGTCCTGCTTTAATGCTCTTGGGGAGTTTGAATCCACATATGAGTTGGATGTTCCTGCTAACATGCAGGCTGTTATCAAGAAGTTGCCCTACAAACTCAGGGAGAAGTGGAGAGATGTCGCTTGTAGCTTGCAGGAGACGAACCATCGCAGAGCCACCTTTGGCGACATCGTTGAATTCATTGAATGGCAGGTGAAGATTGCGAGCGACCCACTGTTTGGGGATATCCAAGATTCCTCCCCCACAGCGTCGAAGAAGGAAGTGAAGCCTGCTAAACCGCAGTACTTTGCAGAAGTAAACAGAAGTAGCTTTGCGACTACTGTCGCTACAGTCGACAAAAGGGTTGACACTGGACCGAAGAAAGAGCTTGGCTTATCTGTCGTCAAGACATGCTTGCTTTGTGGAGCTGGGCATTCCTTGGACACATGTCGTCTATTGGAAAGGAAGACGCATGAAGAGAAGATGTCCTTCTTGAGAGAGAAAGGGTTGTGCTTTGGATGTATGTGCATTGGGCACAGAAGCCGTGAATGCAATGCACGTCTGGTGTGCAAAGTGTGCGGTAAGAGACATCCCACCATGTTGCATGTCTACCCTGAGGAGGAGAGTCCAGTGCAAGCGCCAGAAGAATTGGAGACGACAGAGGAGAACAATTCGATCACAGTGCAGTCCGGTGGTCTTACTGGGGCCGGAGAGACTGACTGCACTCTTGCCATACTTCCCGTTCGGGTGAAGTCCAAGAAAGGTCAGACGTTGGTGACCTATGCTTTTCTTGATCCTGGAAGCTCCGCTTCATTCTGCACGGAGGGGCTCATGGACAGGCTGAACCTCTCAGGAAAGAAGACTGACATCCTCCTAAGGACAATGGGTCAGGAGAAGGTGGTCAGTAGCAGGGTTGTTTTGGACTTGGAGGTAGCTGGGCTGGACACAGATGTTTTCTGTGAGCTACCTGCAGTCTACACGCAGGAGAGCATGCCTGCAGATCAAGGTAACATTCCGAGGCAGGAAGACTTGCGGAAATGGCCGCATCTTGAACACCTCAAGATCACAGAGATCGACTCGGGGGTGGACCTTCTTATTGGCACCAACGTTCCTGAGGCTCTAGAGCCATGGGAGGTGGTCAGGAGTGTTGGTGGTGGTCCTTACGCGGTCAGAACAATGTTGGGTTGGACCGTGAATGGTCCCCTTGGAGGAAGCGGCAGATTTCACAACACAGATGTGAATCCCGTCACTGTGAACCGTATTGAAGTTGCCAGGGTTGACCAGCTGTGGGAGCAGCAGGCGAAGGCAGACGTCCCTGGATGTGTGAAAGATGAACAACTTGGCTCAACTACAGAAGATCTTAGCACAGGGTCTGTCACAAAGTCTGTTCAGCTGGTTGGTGTCCATAAACAGAACAAGAAGGTGGCTGGACATCCCACATGTTTCACCGCACCTGCGTTGTGCAGTGTCAAGAAAACACAGTGCGTACATCAGTTAGGCCGGGATGAGGCGTTGCCGATAAGTGCTGTCCAGCAATGGGCAGCCCGGCGCTTAGAGCTTCATCTCGAGGAAGATTGCACAGGATTTATTGGACCTGTGGTGCTGGGCACTGAGAAACATCTGCAAGGCATACGCAGAGCTAAGCCGGGCTGGGGTGAGGTTTTGTCGATAAGTGCTGTCCAGCAATGGACAGCCCGGCACCAGGAACTTCATCTCAGTGAAGATCAGACATGCAGAGGTGAGGCGTTGCCTATAACTGCTGCTCAGCAATGGGTAGCCTGGCTCTACAAGCCTCATCTCTGTGAAGAGTTCTGTGTGTGCAGGAGCTTGGCAGACAGTGAAGCCGGTGTGGAGTCCTTGACGTCCAACAACCGGGTGCAAGCTGAAATGGAGTCTCGAGACCTATCCGCTCGTTCTGTGCAGGTCTCTCCAAAAGACGTCTCCGTGAGGGCAGTTCATGCTAATGAGAAAAATGTGCCGTTTGCCAGTCGCATTCCACCTTGGTTCTGGTTGGGAGAGGTGGTTTGTTGGCTTCCTGGATTCAGAAAGGTGTTGGACCCGGCTCAGAGCAGGAGGCTTCTTGCGCAGCCAGATGAAGAGAAACTACGTGAGAGCATGCAGACCACTGAAGCTTCAGGGTCCAGAGAGGTGACGCAGATCGACGTGGCTGCAGAAAGCAGAGGGGACTTGAAGTCTCACATGGAGAGCTCATGCTCTATGGATCCTTTCTCGCTTGGAGCTCTCGAGCTCTTTGAACTCTCTCTCTCTCCCACTCTCTTTATTTCCCTGTTTTGCAGATGGAGAGGAGAATACGGATGAAGGGAGATCCTATTGATGAAGAAATAATGATGCATTATGATTGACTAATTTGCATAGAATTTTCTATTTTTCTATTTCTATTTTGTATTTGCTAAGGCTAATTTCGAGCTCCTACATGTTAAGATTAGTTGTAATTAGTGCCCAGGCATAATTAGGGGCCGGAATGTAGGAGCCAAAATGACCTTCTATAGCTCACATTATGTATTCACTGGGTTGGTGAGGTGCGCTCCGCATCGGGCTTCGTTCATTGGTCGAAGCACCTCTGTGGGTGGCCACCATAGCTTACAAGTGCATGGTCATTCTCAGCTCACTCCATGGATGGCTTTGGTTCCTGGAGGCAGGGTGAGCTGGGAGGCTACATAATTTGTTGACCGCACTTTATAGCACTTGGCACTTTGGTTGTTTGATTCTTATTTGTATTTACTCACTGTTTTTGTAGATTTGCACATATTTATTGCGATTTATTTATTGAATTGAATAATTGTAATGATTTGGTGCACTGATCTATATAAACAGTATGAACTTATTTCCTTGTTTGAATCGTTTTTATCATTGGTGTTTTAGTCTATTGTGTTGCGCGTCATATAGCTTGTATAACTCCCAGGCTTAGCCTGCCGGCATGAGTGACTTATTGGAAGTCATTTTCAGCCACTACACCAGGACTATGTATCCTGATAAAGATAAAATGTGGATTGAGAAGAAACGGTTGGTGGTTTTTATTGCGGCGGCAATTAATTCTACAAGGAGTTCCACTTCCAGGACTACAAGTATCCAGATTATAGTAGATGCAGCAGCAACATATTTGGGTGTGGTGGGGTTAAAGTGGGAGGAGGTAGAAGCTGAACTTTCTAGGCTGGGTGGCAGTCAGGAGTCTGCAAGAAAACTTAATTCGCTTGATGTTACTCCTGCAGTGGAATGCTAGGAGCATGATTGCTAATGGGCAGGAATTCAAGTACTATTTAAGGGAACTGAGGGACAAGCCTGATGTGGTTTGCATACAAGAAACGTATTTGAAGTCGGTGTTAGATTTTGTCGTTTATGGGTATATAGTAATTCGAAGAGATAGGACTGAAGATGAGGGATCAGGGGGGGGATGTGCAATCTTTGTTAAACAAGAGATTGCATATAGGGTGATAGAGAAGGGCTTAGAGCAGGAGTATATAGTGGTGGAAGTGTGGGAGGGAGGGGAAGGGGTTATTGTAGTAAATTACTATAACCCCTGTAAAAGGTTAGTCATAGAGAGATTGGTAGGGGTTAAGGGTATGGATAGGCGAAAAGTAATCTGGTGTGGTGATTTTAATGCCCATAATTCATTGTGGGGAGGGACTCACACAGATTCAAATGGTAAGATATTGGAAGAGCTAATGGAGGAAAGGGATTTAGTGTGTTTAAATGATGGGAGGGGGACTAGATTAGATGTTAGAACGGGAAATGAGTCTGTGTTAGATTTGACGTTAGTTTCAGCGAGTTTGGCGGGTACTAGTAATTGGGAGGTGTTGACTGGTACATCATTAGGAAGTGACCACTATGTAATACTGTGCTCAGTGGGGGGAAAAGTGGTTAGTAATAGTGGTGCTGGGATTCAGAAGTGGGTGTATGGGAAAGCTAACTGGGATAAGTTTAAAGAGGTCAGTGAGGAATTTGTGGAGTCGATTGAGGTGACTAGAGATGTGGATACAGTTAACAATGTACTAACATCAGCAATTATTGCAGCAGCTAATCAAGCTATCCCGAGAAGCAAAAAGAGGAGAGATAGGAAGTTAGTTCCGTGGTGGACAGAGGAGTGTTCCAAGGCAGTTAAAACCCGTAATAAAGCTTTTAAGATGGTTAAGAGACTTCATACTTTGGATAGTCTGATAGAATACAAAAGGGCGCAGGCTAAGGTGAGAAGGGAGATCAGGCAAGCTAAGAGGTTAAGTTGGAGGAAATTTTGTAATGATATAGGGAGAACTACTCCAGTGGGAGAAGTGTGGGGGATGATTAGAAAGATGGGTGGGGATAAAAGGGACTGGAATTACCCAGTGTTAACTCAAGGGGATGATTCGGCAGTGAGTGATAGAGATAAGGCTGAGGTGATGGCAAGAGCTTTTGCTAGAGTCCACAGTGTGGATAATTTGTCGGAAGAAGGGAAAAGGAGGAGAGAAATTAATATGAGTCGGTATCCAGGGGTGTTGGATAGAAAGGTGAGTGAAGGGGTAATGATGGATGATAGGTTCACCATGGCTGAACTGGTAAGAGCGATTAAAAGAGCTAAATCCTCAGCTCCAGGGGAAGACCAGGTGAGTTATTTAATGCTAAAGCATTTAGGGGAAGGTGGTTTGTGTAAATTGTTGGCGTTATATAATCGAGTGTGGGAGGAGGGGAGGTTGCCATATGTGTGGAAGGAAGCAGTAGTGGTCCCAATTCGGAAGCCAGGTAAGGATCCATGCAGACCGGGTAGTTATAGGCCGATAGCACTGACCTCTAACCTATGTAAAATTATGGAGAGGATGGTTACGGATAGGGTTTCATTTGATCTTGAGAAAAGAGGTTTGTTGGCAAGTTGCCAGAGTGGTTTTAGGAAAGGTAGAAACACTATGGACGCGGTGTTGAGGCTTGAAAATGAAATTAGGAGAGCTCAGGTGAATAAAGAGTCAGTGGTAGTGGTGTTTTTTGATATTGAAAAGGCATATGATATGATGTGGAAAGAAGGTTTGTTAATTAAGTTGTACAAAATGGGAGTTGGTGGGAGGGCTTTTAATTGGATAAAGAATTTCTTGTGTGAGAGGAAATTGCGAGTAAGAATTGGGAATGAAATGTCGGGTAAGTACTTGGTGGAGAATGGTACTCCACAAGGAAGTGTAATCAGTCCATTATTGTATATTGTTATGATTAATGATGTGTTTTCGAAGCTCCCAGTTGATATAGGTAGGTCGCTGTTTGCAGATGATGGAGCATTATGGAAAAGAGGTAGGAATTTGAGATATATAGTAGGGAAAGTGCAGGCAGCAATAAATGAGGTGACAGAGTGGGGGTTTGACTGGGGGTGTAGATTTTCAGTGGAAAAAACACAGACAGTGTTTTTTACTAGGAAAAGAAATGTGGAAGGAATGTCATTAAGGATGTATGGGGAGGAGTTGGAAAGAGCTCGATCCTTTAAGTATTTGGGGGTTGTTTTTGACCCCTGGTTAACTTGGGCAAACCATATTCAAAGAATAGTAGGATAGGATAAGTGTAAAAAAGTAGTTAATGTAATGAGGTGTCTATCTGGCAGGGAGTGGGGGGCTAGTTGTTCGTCTTTGAAGACTGTCTATGTGGCCATGGTAAGATCAGTGATTGAGTATGGAAGTATAGCATATGGATCTGCAGCCGCTTCTTTGTTGAAAAAGCTAGATGTTATTCAAGCCCAGGCTCTTAGAGTTTGTAGCGGGGCGTTTAAGTCATCACCTGTGTCTGCTCTTCTGGTAGAAATGGGGGAATTGCCTTTGGGACTTAGGCGTAATCAGCTGTTGTTGAATTATTGGGCTCATGTGCAAGGTCAAGGTGATTCACACCCAGCAAAAGGGATACTGCAGGAGTGCTGGGAGTATGGGAAAAGCGGGAGAGATCATTTTGGTTGTGTAGGGACTAAAAGAGCAGAAGAGTTTGGTCTGACTGAATTGAAGATATGTCCGACAGTGGTCTACCCTGAGTTGCCACCTTGGAGAATGGTGTGGCCTGAGGTAGACTGGTTTCTGCGGGATGTAAAGAGGAGGGAGAAAGGAGATATCGATTTGGTAAGTGTATGTAACCGGCATTTGGGGAATAAGTATTGTGACTTTGTTCATGTTTACACGGATGGCTCTAAGCAACCGGAGTCAGGAGTGACAGGGTTTGGGGTGGCAGTTCCATCAAGGGGGATAGGGATTAATAGGAGGACCTCGGATAGGTTGGGGGTGTATACAGTGGAGATGGTGGGGGTGTTGGTAGCATTAAAATGCAAAGCTCTCATGTCTCACGCACTGAGCGTGTGACACACTCTTCAGAGTGTATTCACACGCACACACGCCACACATGCGTCTTCACACGCACGTCAAAATAACTCGCCAAATAGTGCAGCGGTTAAGCAAACCAATTGTGCACTTTATGACTAAAGCATGAAACTTTCCACAGTGTTTCTACACACCATGAAGTTTGTTTTGAGATGTGGAAACACTTCTGAGCATGAATGTTTCTATATGCCAGAGGCTGTACAAATACCGGGTTGTCAAAAACATGTATTTTTTACTTTTCTGCAGACACATTGATAAGATATCAACAACAAGAGTTCTGGAACCCACTAATTATCATCAAATTTCTTCAATGGGTTATATCACCAGTATAAGATGTGTCATTTGTGTTTCAGGGTCCATTAGGTCACACAAACTTACCTCACATGACCAAAGACAAAAAACGGATTTTCAACAATTTGTGTTAAATTGGATTGAGCATTTCACATCTCTTCTAGACATTTCCTAGTTAGAGTAAAGTGTCTCCTAGTTGCAATAAAGAGTGTCTATAATGCAATGACACTGTTAGTGAGGCCTAACAGTCTCCTGAGTAGGGATGACACGGTATGAGATTTTGGAAACCTATACCTCAGTGTTTCATGATTTTTGAAAATGAATAAATACATACTAATATAGTATGTATTTATTAATGTATGTGCTATAACCTACAGCAGAACTGCACTGTGCATGTTCAGAACGGCATGCCCGGAACTGTTAACACTGTCAGACTGACATCTGGAGACCTTGAGTCACCGAGAGTCATTGACTTCAGAATTGCTTTCTGACATGTGCCAGTCTCCATTAAATGGAGGTTTTGTTCTAAGGAATCACAACAGCAATACAATATAGAAAAAACATAATTGACAGGTGCTCTTCATACAAGACACCCTGGGGAACCCTGTATCACCCAGCATCGGGGCATTACTGCACGTAGAAGATAGCAGTACAGAGGATGAGATTAGCTGGACACTGACACCGATACCAAGAACAACCAACCAAAGGTACTGTGTTCCAGGACTCTTCTTATTGATATACTGTCTGTATGCCTGCAAAAAGTGAAAAATCCATGTTTTTGACCACCTTACATTTGTACAGCCTCTAACACATGAAAGCACTTCAACTGAGAAGTGTTTCCACACCTGAAAATAAACTTCATGGTGTATAGAAACACTATAGAAAGTTTCATGCTTTAGTCATAAAATGCACAATACCTTCCATTTAATGAGCTTAACCGCTGCACTAAAAGTCATTTTTTGCCCCTGGCAGCTTTCTAGAGTTTGCTAAGGGTGTAGGTAGACCCCTGCAGGCCCTGGCGTGCAAGACACGTTTAAAATCTAAGTTGAATGCATTAACCTAGAGGTGTTGTGCGCCCTTTCATAACAATGGTGACAACTCTTTAAAATATAAATAAACCCATCCACCCCAACATCGCAATCATAAACTGTTCAAAATAATATCCCCAGTATATTTACACCCACAGTACATTATTAAACATTCACAAACACACTTTAAAACCATAAACAGTAATAATTTATAGAATTTACACCCATTCAAAATGTGTGCATTTAGTTTATTAAAAAAGAAAGAATTCACTTCTTTGTCCATGTGTTCATATATCTGTATGTCGTGCAGTATTTCACTGGAAATATAATAATTAATGAAGAAATGTCAGTGCCAGCACCCATCTTTTGCATGGGCCTTTGGGTTTCTCAAGCTAACTTGGTTGTTTTGAAAGGCAATATATAAAATTATTATTATTATTATTATTATTATTATTACCCCTAACACACACAAAATAGTCAACATATTTTCGTTTTCTTTACTAGATGGAACAAATGTCTTAACTAGGCCTATTAGTGCTACTCTGTTATTGTTGTTGTGATAACCAGCCGATGGGCCGGTTCGGTGGTGCCCCCCCGGCCCCCCCGGCGCCCCCGACCCATCCAATCTCACACTCCCAACAAACTTCAAAAGTTGAGAGCCCTGAAAATGGGTGGAAACAGTTGGATTAGATAGAGTTGTTATCTGTACTGACTCTGCGGCTGTTCTGGCAAGTCTGAGATCCTTCTATTCGAGTTGTCGTCAAGGTTTGTTGTTTAATGTTCTGCAGGTAATCACTGCAATAGTCCAAAAAGGTGGCCAAATCAAATTCCTTTGGGTTCCAGCACATGTTGGGGTGATGGGGAACGAGAGAGCAGATGGGTTGGCTAAGAAGGCATTGGTGAAAGAGGAGGTGGAAATGCAGGTTAGTATTAGTAAGGCGGAAGTTAAGTGTTTAATTTGGGAGAAGGTAAATGAAAAGTGGCAAGAATTATGGGATAGGGAGGAGAAAGGGAGGCATTTATATAGGGTGCAAAAAAGTGTTCAAGTTAAAAGATTAGGTAGTGGACAGAGAAGGGAAGAGATAGTGTTAGTTAGGTTAAGGTTAGGGCACAGCGGGTTGAATAATTCATTGAATGTTATAGGGAAGCACCAGTCAGGTTTATGTGGGGAATGTCAGGAGGCAGAAACTGTTGAACATGTAATAATGAAGTGTAGGGCATATAGTATAGAGAGGGAGAGGATGAGGAGTCAGATTAGGAGCATAGGTGTCCAGGAGATGTCGTTTGAGATTTTATTATCAATGGTAGATAGGAGATTAGTTAAGATTCTACTGGTATTTTTAAAGGAAACAGGTCTGTTTAGTAGGATATAGGTTAAGTAGGAGGGTGTGTGTGTGAGAGAGAGAGTGTGTGTGTGTGTGAGTGGGGAAAAGGATTAATGGAAGTGATCCTGGAATGGATCACTAGGTGGCGGTAATGCACCATAAATTGGTTGCCAACTGCCGTAAAACAAAAAGAAGAAGAAGAAGAAGTAGGGTGAACTGAAGTGAACTCCAAGAGCATCAGGAAGTGGGCCGTTATTGAGTCTCGCTTGTAAGTAGCGTTCGTAGGCTACTATAATTTGGGAAACGTGAATAGAGCCATGGCATTGAAACCGGGTCTGGACACACGGATCATAATAATCGGGTGTGGTATATCTGGGATCGGAGCGGCGCAAAAACTTGTTAAACATGGATTTAGGAATGTTCGGATCCTCGAGGCAACTGCGAGGAGTGGAGGAAGAATCAAAACGGGACGGATGGGTGAGTGAACCATAGATATATCTATGGAATGGACCGTTAATCGTACAAAACTTCACGTGACGCGTTGTAAGCTCGCAGGTCTGCCACTTCGGGCCTACATGTCCCATATGGAACTAGCTCTGGTCCAGAGCTCCACTGCTTCTGAGTCTGACTTGCATTGGAGCTCTGCTCGTCTCCGTTCAATCGGCCATTACTCCACGCGACCAGCCTTTCTTCTCTAGTGGATATATAAAGAACGTTTTACCTACTCACCAAAATAAACACGTCTTGTGTCATTAGAAAGCCTACTTACCTTAGTGGAAACACTCTAAGCCCCCACCACACGGATAAAATGGACTTTTTGGCCAAGACGCGATCGTTTTTCACTGCAGGAAAAATATTTCCTATGGAACTTTTCTATTGGCAATATCGGTAGAGGGCGCAAATCCTGGTTGTTTTTCCGGCGAAAAACGATCGCCTTCTGGCCAAAAGGTCCGTTTTATCCGTGGGGTGGGGGGCTCAGGGTGTTTCCACTAAGGTAAGTAGGCTTTCTAATGACACAAGACGTGTTTATTTTGGTGAGTAGGTAAAACGTTCTTTATATATCCACTAGAGAAGAGATGGTGGTCGGGTGGAGTAATGGCCGAATGCACGGAGACGAACAGAGCTCCAATGCAGGTCAGACTCAGAAGCAGTGGAGCAGGACCAGAGCTAATGTGGAACTATCGTAGGTAGCTCCATGAACAACAGACAAAGACACAATGACCTAGCTGCAATGCAACTCTAGGTTCTTTGGCTGAATCTAGTGTTGCAATTCGGTCCACCTACTCCACCATAACAAGAATTTTCATCTCCCCTTTGCTTGTACTCACAAGACCTCAACTCATCGACATTACAGTTGTATGGAAAGGTTGAATTATTCTCTTTCTATCTGTAAAGCAAGTACTGGAGTTTGGAAGCGCTCATCATTTGTCACTGAACATCCCTGTGTACCACCTGTTTAGAATTTGCACATAATGCAAGAGGCACCAACCCAACTCAATACAAACGAGTGACTTCCATGTCCAGCACTTTTATTTACTTGGAAAACGTAGCTCATAACATGTCTACTGTGTTTTTTTTTAATCAAATAAAAGCTTTGCAAATAGAGGATATTAATTCAACCTTTCCATAGCAATACAGCAATATTGGTGAGTTTACCATTGTTTAATACAAGCAAAACGCAGATGAAAATTCTTGTTATAGGGGAGTCGATGGACCGAATTGCAACTCTAGATTGAGCACAATTATAAAAGAATCTAGAGTTCCTAACAATGACCAATACCTTAATAATAGTACTATCTGTAGTAGTAGAGACACACAGTTCATTGACTGTGACTTTAATTTTCAAGTACTCAATAATAAAATATGTATTTTATTGACTATATCTGTCAGGATATTGGTCAGATGTACACACAGATGACACTGACGGATATGGTCCGACTATATTTTTGGTGGTCTACATTTTGTGACTTATTCTGTATTTGCAATATTCTGATCTAACATCTACAATAGTTTTGTCCCTGAAACAAATTCTCTAACTACCACTAATTGGTTCCCTTATTGTTTAATTTTCATCTAGGCAACAGTATCATTGAGATAGGTGCAAACTGGATTCATGGACCAAGTGAGGAGAACCCAGTGTTCCGTCTTGCCCGTCAGTACGATCTCCTGGAAGCAGAAGCTCTGACCCCAGAGAACCAGGCCATGGAAATCCATGGACATCCTCCCTGGCTCTCCAACTGGTTCAGCAGTTCAGGTTCACACAATGGCATCTCTCAAAAATCAAGACTGTCCTCTCTATTTAACTACTACCTGGTCACTACTTGCCTGTCTGTCAGCATGATGTTCATGCAATAAATCCCAGATTGTAATTCTGTGTGTTATGTTTTATATGCAGGTAAGAAGCTGAGTTATGAAGACACATATCCTGCAGTGGGAATGTTTAATGACCTGCTGGATGAAAGCGGGGACTTTAATGATAAAGGAGAAGAACCATGCCCCAGTGTGGGACATTTCATTCGGACACAGGTAATTTTTGCTGAACGTTGTCTGCACAATCACAGACATAAACCCAGTGGTGCATGTGTACTGTATATGCAACTTTCACAGGAATTTAGTGTACATGTGGCATGTTTTGATATATGAGCTCCTTTGGACATTGAGCCATAATGTGTGAATAATGTGTGCATGTTCTGATGTGTATTTGTAGGCACCACAGCGAGCAGCAGAGCAGTGGGCAGATGAGGATGCCTCCACAAGGGCCATGAGACTGTGCCTGATGAGTACCCTGCTGAAAGTGGAGTGCTGTGTCAATGGCACACACTCCATGGATGCGGTGGGGCTGGGGGCCTTTGGCATGTACAAGAGTCTGCCTGGACTTGACTGCACATTCCCAAAGTTAGTACCACTACTGTACCATGTTTCACTCACAATGATGATGACATTGTGCATTGATAAGCACACTTTTTGGGTCAGTTTATGAGCACTATCCATTTTAAAATGAATCATGTGTTTTGGACACAATGATAGTCTAACTCATGCATTCATGACTGCTGCAAGGTCTGTTTATAAAATGGAATAGAATACAGTATATGTTCGGATGTCCACACACGGAATGGCGAGTTAGATTTTTCTTTCTCTATTAATTTTTAACAACTTTATTTCCCGTACAGAGGATATGAAGATTTAGTCAAGAACTTGATGTCAGAACTCCCTGGAGGGATCACGTCTTACAGGCGACCTGTGCACTGCGTTCACTGGAACAGCACAGAGAAAGGAAAACACCCTGTGACCGTTGAGTGTGAGGATGGAGAAAGGATCACTGCTGACCATGTTATTGTTACCGTGCCTCTGGGTAAACCTGTGCCCCTAGATTTAATACAGTTTTGTATGTGCTAAAACACAAAGGTTGGCAAAGGACCTTTGTGGAGTTTGCATGTTCTCCCTTTATATCATATAGTAGATACAGTGATCCTACCCTATGAGGTAGGATTATTATACAGAAATATATAGTAATCCTGGTCTCTAAACTCCTTCCATGCACTACGTCCAACTGGGGAAACCTCCCCCTGTGTGGTGAAAAGAAGCGACTTGGACGACTCATGCATAAAACTGATTGAAGGAAGCATGAGGTCAGTCTGTTGCTCTCCCCAGGTTGTCAGAGGGAGTGTAGCTCCCAAGATTACATTAGACAATTGTCATTGGGGGGAAAAAATCATGCAATGTAGTCAGGTTTTTGTCTACGACAGTATGTTTACACAGACACATTCAGCGCACTTGGACTTGTGTACAGCACCAAAGTTCACTCTCATATCATTCTTCATTATATATTCAGGCATTCTGCTGTTACAGTATATTATATCTCAGTGCAAAGTTCAGCGTTTAGTTGTTGAGCAACCTAACAACAATAACTCCTCTTGTTTACTACTGTGGAGTTGACCTGACTTGAACTATGTTTTCTATTGTGATCTATCAGGATACTTAAAGAAACACCATTCAACTCTGTTCAGCCCTGCTCTGCCTTTACACAAACTGCATTCTGTCCAGAGGATGGGTTTTGGAACCAACAACAAAATATATGTGGAATTTGATGCTCCATGGTGGGATGAAGACTGTGAGGTCATCTACCTCTTGTGGGAGGATGAGGTGTGTACTATGTGACAGTGATTACAGAGGAGTACACAATGTTGATGGACTCTCATTGACGTGATTTTTCATGTGGCCACCCGAAATAAAGCAGCAGGGTTGGGAAGGAGCACTTGTTTTACCGTTATGTTTAGGCTTAGGAACCGCATAAAGCACCGTCTAACCCTAGCCCTAGCCCAACCCTAAACATAACCTCAGTGAAACTATAGCCTATAGGCTATGCCTAAACCTAACCTCAGTAAAACTATGCCTAAACATAACCTCAGTAAAACTTCCTTTGTCCCGCCCTACTACAGTAGTAGTAGCCGGCAGGATAAAACAAGCACTCCTTCCCAACCGCTCTGCTTTATTTTGGGTGGTAACTGAAAAATCATCTCATTGACCTTACAATATTACAGTGAACTGGCTGTAGATTGGCTGTTATCACTATTTGGAACACAGCAAAGTATGAGCACTTATATTAGATTCCATGATTGATCAATATCACATCTGTATATCTAACATGAACACAAAACCTTGAAAGAAACTATTTTCATGAATCAGTACAGTTGTGTTCACAATAACAATGTCTAGAGTAGTGACATTTTGAACTTGCAGAAAAAGACATAAACACCCATTTAAAACTTCTTCCAGGTGGATATGGTTGATCAGGTGCCAGATCTACAAAGGTCTTGGATAAAGAAGCTATTTGGTTTCACGGTGCTAAAGCCCACAGAAAGGTATCATCATAGCATCATTTTCTTCTCTAGAAAATTATAACAGACAACACAATGTAATCCCTAATGCCTTTTCATTTCCCCCTGTTATTTATTTATTTATTTATTCAAGGTACGGACATCTCTTGTGTGGTTGGATTGCTGGACATGAGTCAGAATATATGGAGACACTGTCTGAACAGGAAGTCACAAACTCTGTCACACAACTCCTCCGCAGGTTCACAGGTGAGCCTATACAGTACATCTTGATGATTTTGTGTTGAGATTTTCTCACTGTGTACATTAGGACAATACAGTTTGTATAAAAACTATAAGCTCCAATTTTGTCTCATCTCCCTTTATATGCAAATCGAGCATCTAGCGTTTGGGAAGAGGCAGTTCCATGCTAAACTTGAGATTTTCGTTACCTTCCTATTTCCCTTAAAGACCTCCTAGACCTGTTACATTATGCATAGGTGTGGTTTGGGCGTTTTTAGCCTTCATCCAATCCGTGTTGGTCTTGCCATTGCCTTTAATTTATCCGATATCTATTCCCCTTATGCCTACTGCTATGCAGCCTTACTTTGGGCTTAGGAGTATTTTCAAACGATTATAGCTCGGTCAATTCTCGTTCATTTCTTACCATTCAACATGCTATATGATCACCAAACCCCAATGTTTTTTTGGGTGTGCATTTATCCCAAGTCTACGAAGCATTATAAAGGAAAAGAAAATCGGGAAATTCTTGTCAAAAACAGACGTCTTTTTGATCAATCATATCTTGGTCGATTCTGGTCACACAGCACATTTCAAAGTGCTGTGTGACTGGCAAACATCAATCTCTCATTTGCTGTGTAGAATATGCAGGTAGGTCTTCTCTAAGAAACGGGATCAAGTGAAACGTATCTGTCGGGAATTCGGTGGAAATGTGATACTGATTCAGCAGCAGCAATGCGTCACAAGTTAATAAATGTCTTTAACTATATTATATACCGTGACACAAGCAACACAAGCAATCTACAGCTGTTTTTAGGACAATCAATAAATAAGGAGATGAAGTGAACTCATGCTCCACCTGTCCCACTTGGGCATCTCCAAGGAGCACAGGAACGGTTTTGAAAACGGTGTAGGACACCTTTTCTTTTTTGAAGGATAGAAACATTAGTTTGCCTGGCCTAGGCCTGGCGCCCTGGCCTGCCCTGGACTTTTCAACAAAAAAAACACACCCTGTATTCCTGATGGCCAATCCGCCCCTGAATTCCCAAATCTATTTAACCAAATTAGCAACTTAAGGGACTGCGTGACAAACACGCCTATGACCACACCTCCAGTCGCAAATAACAGTGTCGGCATAAGGAATAGTGGCTAAGGGAAGAGGAAAGGTGAAGGAAAATAGCAATAAGGGAATTCATTGCGGACTGCGGGCTGCGTCAAGGCATGTAATGAAAATCGGGCCCTATATGTTTTAGGAAATCCTGTCCTCACCCCGAGGAGCGTCCTGCGCTCCCAATGGTTCCATGACCCCTGGACCTGTGGCTCCTATACTTACCCAGGAACCAGCTGCTCTGCACAGGACCTGCAGAATCTGGCAGAACCCCTCCCCACAAAGGAGTCTGATTCTCAGGTATGTACACGAATGCACATGCACCCACACTAAAAGCTATGTAATGCAGTAATATTGCTTAATAAGTATTTTCTCTGTTGTTGTGCACCAGCCTCCCTTCCAGGTGTTGTTTGCTGGAGAGGCCACTCATCCATGCTACTTCTCCACTGTCCATGGAGCGCTGCTATCTGGCTGGAGGGAAGCTGACAGGCTCATCTCTCACTACTCGCCAAAGTCAAAGCTTTAAACAAGGCAACCAAGTACAGTACAGTGGTACTTATGAATGAATGAATAAGTAATTATTGCAATTGTATAATCCAGGGGTACCCAAAAGGTAAATTGGATCACAAAGGGTGTGCTGGTAAGTGACTATGCCCTATATATAGAGTACTGCGTAATTTCGAATGCAGTGAGCGAGATTACTATGTAAAGCAGCCAAAAATGTCTGTGCGAGTGTGTGTGCGTTTAGAATAGCGCTGTGCTGCTATTCTAAACCCCGATCGGCAATGGCATAATGTTCTGCTGGTCATTTCGGAAGTAGCTCTCAGGTCAAAATGTGTGGGCACCCCTGTGTCTAATCGCTTGGACCTGTTGGAGTTTGATTAATGCCTTATGCAGTCAAACACTTCCTGGTTGGTTTGGAATTAACAAATCTTTGACCTTCCTGTCGGCAGTCTTGACAGGAAGTGGACATGTGTTGCCATGTCCGCTTTTTATAAGCAATCTTTTTTTGTCAAGTTGTTTGTAAATAATGTAGTTACTAGTTGCATGCTTTATTTTAGCTTGTCCCCTAATGCTGCTTAAACCTGTGATGCTCCTTAAACTTTTTCATAAAGTATCCAGCGACCCCCATGTAGATTATCTGTAGCCTACACACAGACAGACCGCAAATGAAAAACAAATCTCAAGTTCTTGTCTTTAAGAGCCTTAAAGAAAGTCTTTAAGAGTAATATAGTAAGGGGCACGGTGGCACAGTGGTTAGTGCTGTCGCCTCACAGCTAGAAGGTCCTCCGCGTCATCAGTGCCCATACCCGAGGCGGGGTTGGTGAAAGGGCCTTTCTGTGTGGAGTTTGCATGTTCTCCCTGTGTCCCCTCGGGTAGATACACTCACAAAAACATGCTGTAATCCTGGACTCTAAACTGCCTCCCCCTGGCCAGCCGGGGCGTCTGATGGAGGGGACTGGAACTGGTTGGAATAACGTGTTCCTTCCACGCGCTACGTCCAACCAGGGAAACTCCCCCTGTCAGGTGAAAAGAAGGCAGCTTGGACTCCTCATGCATTGAAGGAAGCATGAGGCCAGTCCGCTGCCTCCTCAGGTTGGCGGAGGGTGTGTAGAGCCCAGGATCACATTAGGAATTGGCACTGGGTGAAAAAGTGGGGTACAAAATCGTGGGATAAAAAATTATTAAAAGGGTCCATGGACCACTCGTGGTCCTGGAAGGTATTCATTTCTTTCCTTACCATATACGCCTGTTCGCAATTTTGTATGAGGGGACTTTCTCACTTGAACTTAGTCAAGGGCTCCCTAGACATGAAAAATAACTGAGGTGCTTGTCCGCCATAGTGCCATGAATGGTGCAATGGCTGAAACATATTTGATTCATAATATGACCTTCAAAAAAGATACAAGATCCATAGTATTTTGTAAAACACTACAGCTCAACTGTACTTCTGAACTATCCCTTTAAGATGAAGATACTACTTCGCTGAACCCCAAACCGTACTGTGCTGCAGGGTTATAGTTAATATTGTGTTCACAAAAACTAACTTAAATTATACACAAAATACTTTTAAAATTTATATGCATACATCAATGATTATCGCCAAGTCTGTTTTTAAGACCTCTTTTCTAATGAATGATTTCTAATGGCTGTTTTTTTTAATCCTTTACCTGACAAATAAAATCAAAGCAGGAAATATGCTAAACATTTTCACCAAAATAACCGAATTAGAATATAAAGTAGAAACTAAACAAAACATAATAATAGCCTACTGCTGTGCTGCAGCAATGATCCAAGAAGAATTTACTCCTGCAGCTACCTTTACACATGACAAAAAATGAAATATGCTTTGACAGGACGTTTTCTGTAAAGAGAATCGCTTGCCACTCCTGCAGTCCAACTAGTCTTCGCCTTTACCTGGACCTCGAAGTAAAATTTGCCTGAATTGAACCCTTCCTTCGACAACACCGCATGGTGTTTGAATCGGTTTCTGGTATTCTGGACGTCTTGAGGCGCTGCTCTGAGCGTCACCACTTCCCCATGGGGTACACAATGAGGTCACGGTGCTCAGTGTCTGGGTCTAGTGTCAAATCCACAGCCCAGTATTCGTCATCCAGAAGAATAGGCAGGTTGTCAACGATGGTGTTCTTCAGGTCCTTTTTCAGAAGAACAGGCAGGCTGGATAGCGACAGGACAAGGCTATGGTGGTCACCAAGGCCGTGGTGGCGTTCCAGGTCGTTGAAGTTCTTGTTGAGAGTCGCGATTTCCGCGTTCAGTTCGGCGATGAAACCTTCCGCTTGCTGCTCTGACGTTCGCCACAGGCCAGTGATCTCCTCAGCCAGATCCGGCCGGGAGCGGGTCAGCCGCTTACCGAAGGTTTGTACCCAATTGTTGTGGAATTTGAGCTCACTGACCCTCTGGACTTCTGCACGTTGGGATTCGAGTTCCGTCTCGGGCAGCATCCCATTTCTCATTGGAGTACGTGTGTGTGTTTACTTACTTGTAGTCATTCTCCCTTTTGATTCAGGAGCTCTTCGAACTCCGCAGCAACCTCCGCTCTGATCTTAATTTCCAGAGCCAGTATGTCCGTCTGCTGGGCCTGGACACACACACCATGTCAACAAGCTGAAATACGAAAGTGGGGGTAGAGCAGCATTTACTTGTTAGCCTTTTTCCAGTGAAGACCCTGATTGAAATGACCCTGATTTTGAAGTGAGGCCCCCCATTAAAATGAACAGAACTACTGAATATACAAAACCAGAGCAGAACCCTCACCGGAGGACAGTTGCAATCACTATATTAATGGTTAAAAATGTGTGCTGCAACCCGATTATTAAACAATTGATGTCGTAGCATCTTCTAATTCCAGAATAGTTTCCTCCATCACACGTTCCTCCTCTTCTTCCTCCTCCTCCTCTTCCACGTCCTCCAGGCAGACGGAGTTCTCCCAGCCTATGCTAACTATCCCGAAAACAACACAACCTGGAGAGACAAACAGCAAAGGAAAAAGAAACGGAAAGAAAAATATTTAGACTAAAGTAAGTCCTAATTGATCCAAGCACACAGCTGTGAACGTGGATGATGTCATTTGTTAAAAGCATATTTTAAATTTACGTTCATAGTCGAGTGAAGGTTATTGGTGTGAATGGCTTTAACGGACCCATGAGCGCCACTTTGTACATTTCTTTTTCTAGTGAAATTGTTCTCAGTGCATCGTGTCCTGTGATAGTGTGCGTGTGCTTATGATTGTACTTTAAATGTTAATACCAACTGACCAGCATCAGTCCTTTTATTTCATCCAAGTACTGAGTTAAGAGTTTATTTCCAACCAGCCCTCTCTGAGAGTAACCTCTGGACTACCCCTGTCAGTCACGCATACAAACGTGTGTACCTCTTGAGCAATGGCAGAGAACTTCAGCACGTTCATTGTCTCGTCGTAAGCAGAAGCACTTGGGCTCACGTTGAAATAGCCCTGTAGGAAGTGTGTGAGTTTGGACTCTCTAAAGGGGACATGCTGCGGGCACCTAGAGACTGAGAGAGAAACAGACTCCGGCATGTTAAAAGGCTGTTAAAAGGATGTCACACAAGGACAAATTAAAACCATAAACCAAAGACGATGTTGTTGCATTGACCTACACATGCATCGCATGCCGCTCGTGCCATCATGCATGTAGCTATGGTTTCTGATCCAGTAGATGTCTGATAAACTTTGGAGAGACATGATCTGGACATTTGGAGAGACATCCAAGGAAACGGAGGCAAAACTAACACCAATGGAGCATGGATCAGAGGAGCACTTAGTTACACTTCTGCCATCAAAATGCCCAAAGCCCTTACCTAAGCTCAAATTGTGCCACTGTGAGCTGGTAGATCTGATATTTTCCTAAATATTTCTTGTTGTATACAGATAAAAAATAAAAACCTGTCTGGCACAAAACATTTTACAGATTGGGATTGTGTGCCCAGATGTATGGAACATGGGGGTCCTTATAGTTCATTTGAGCAGAATCACAGGTATGAACAAGCCTTAAAAATCCTGCAACTAGTAAACTGTCATTATTTTTGAAAAGGGTTGCTTATAAAAAAGACATGGCAACACTTGGAGAAATCCATGAAGTACTCATGATTTTAACTGAAGATTTTAGACATTTATAACTCGTGATCATGTCAACAGCATACCACAAATAATACAAACTATGAAGAACTAGGAAATGGTATTATCAAATGGAAAAGTGTGGTTTAAAGAATGGAACTTTATTCCTAGAAATTCACAACCAATACATTCACAGTGAATGGGAGTCTGTCGACAGGAAGGATCTGTCAATTCCAACCCACCAGGAATTGTTTTGGCTGCATGAACTCCATTAATAATAATTGTTCATGGCGTTTCAATGCCAATCTTGCACTACGTTGCTCTGTATGTCTGCCTTATGGTTGATCAACCCTAAACAAACTGCTTTTTACTGGATAAAATGTGTTTTCTATTGCATCGAGATGTTTAAGGAGAAGATAATATATACTGTAAATATAATATGTTTTCAGTGTTTGATATTGTGCAATGATCCAAACGTAATTGCAGTTATTAAATTATTTTTTGTAATCTAAGGGAGACATTTTTTTTTATTAAAAAGCTTTGTAGTACTCGTTTGTATTGAATATTTCAGATTTGTCTGACCCAAATCTGTTTACATTGTTGATCATTGTTGTATACTCTGCACAATGATATCAAATAAACGTCCCTAATTGCTCTTTTCTACTTTGATTCTTACATCTGGAAGTATGACTGGTATAAAAGTTTAAAGTATAAAAAATATTATGAATGTGAATTTGCTGGGTTTAGCGAAGGGGGCACCTGCTTGCTTATAAAGTATTTTAAACAAAGATAAGGGCCCACACACACACTTTGATTCATTGTATTACATTTTGCTTCACATTTTGCTTCATGTTTGCTCCATGTTTTCTCGGGTCAATAAAGCCCATTAGATTTTGATTAACTCACATTTTTGTTAAGTCAAAGTTCTTTATTGGGAATTTATGATAGTAATCATTGTATGTGGTGTACGTGTTGATTTACAGAATTACAGGCCTATATTTTAAGCACAACTCAATAAAAAAAGTGAACTACCGGCATGTGGGTTACAGATACACTGATTGCTGATTAAGTATTTTTTTTTTACGCTTGTTTACAACGTTTTCAATTCAAGGAGGTGAAAAGTGAAAAGACATGATACAGTGTACAGTATATACCTACAGTGAGGGGGGGGGGGCAGGTTTTGTTAAACAGCTCATTTAATCAAATATGCAAATCGTCTAATTAAATATAGCACCAAATGCCACAAAAATGTGGAACGCCCTACCAACGGTCATTAAAACATGCAAATTCCTTGACACTTTCAAAGGGCACGTATGCACGGTGGCAATTCGAAACAACACCAAATTTGCTTATAATAACCAGACATAGCAACAAGGAGCGAAACACTGCTGGATCCCTGTCCAGCACCTCAGTGATGTGCATTAAGTTGCAAAAACAAACAACAAAACAATCTTATGAAATACTGCATATCAGCAGTCAAAGGGCTTTTATTGGGGTTGACTAAAGTACTTTACCCTTTTGATAATTATGTTATAATTGTATATTAATCTGTCAAATGCTTTTTATTGGAGATAATAAATAATTTGTCCTTTTGATAATTATGTGGAGTTGTGGACTACGCCTACCCTTGATCTCCCTTAGAACCGGCCCTGCCCCAGGGGAGTGGCAGAACTTAAAAACCATATCACCACCCTCACCTTGTTGGCCAAGGGTGTACTGAACTCAACACAAGAGCATCAGGAAGTGTATGCACTGTTGCCTGTACATTAACTATTTTGTATTGCTCAACATTAAGAGCCATATGGCATTGAAACCGGGTCTGGACACCCCGATCATAATAATCGGATGTGGTATATCTGGGCTTGGAGCGGCACAAAAACTTGTTAAACATGGATTTAGGAATGTTCGGATCCTCGAGGCAACAGCGAGGAGTGGAGGAAGAATCAAAACAGGACGAATGGGTGAGTGATCCGTTATAATAAGAGATTGTGATTGTCAGTGATTATTGTTTTATTTTAAGATTGAAACTTTAGTTTTGTAGTCTAATATCTGGCTACAGACATAAAACCACCTGCCCCTGAAACAAATTTGTCTTATCTCTGAGGAAGGTATTTTGTAAAAACCTATTGCAATCATTACAGTTTTTACACCAACTAGGCCTACCAGTAAAAACATGTAAAACATGTAAAAACGTATAAAAACATGTAAAAACTCTAACCCCTAACCCCTTATTGTTTTTTCTCCAGGCAACAGTATCATTGAGATAGGTGCTAACTGGATTCATGGAGGAAGTGAGGAGAATCCAGTGTTCCGTCTTGCCCGTCAGTATGATCTACCCTTGGAAGCAGAAGCTCTGACCCCAGCAAACCAAATCAAAGGGATCAAAGGACATCCTCGCTGGCTCTCCAACTGGATCAGTTGGTTGAGCAGTTCAGGTCACACATTTTATCATCCTCACTCTGGATGTCACAAGCCCTACTCAACACCACCTCTCTCTTTCCTGTTATCTGTTTTATCTAATGCCAAACTATTAGTACAAATGTACAATATTGATCAGCTACAGATGTGCTTGGGTTGGGTTGAACATAAATTCCAGATTATAATTCTCTGTGTTGTCTTGTTTTTTTGTTTTATATGCAGGTAAGAAGCTGAGTTTTAAAGACACATATCCTGCAGTGCGTATGTTTAATGACCTGCTGGAGGAAAGTTGGGAATATCATGATAAGGGAGAAGAACCCTGGCCCAGTGTGGGACAATTTATTCAGACAGAGGTACATTTGGCTGCATGTTGTCTATAAATCGCCTGCACCTGGTTCAAAAAGTATTCATACAGTGGGGGGTGATATGATATGAGAGCTCCTTTGGACATTAAGCCATAAATTTTTAATTATACCCATGTTCTGATGTGTATATGTAGGGATTACAGCGAGCATCAGAGCAGTGGGCAGGTGAAGATGCTTCCACTAAGGCCATGAGACTGTGTGCGATGAGTACTCTGATGAAAGTGGAGTGCGGTACCAATGGAACAAACTCCATGTTTGAGGTTGGGCTGGGGGCCTATGGGATGTACAAGGATATGCCTGGACGTGACTACACATTTCCAAAGTTAGTAGCTTACCGCTACTGCATTTTGGCTGAGCACAACCAGGCATTTTAAAATTAATTTGTTTTATGGACACACTGATAATCTCACTCATTTGCAAATGCACTCATGACGACTGATGCAAGGACTGTTTATAGAATGGTTACAATCTGTAACAACAGTTACAGATTTCTTTCTCTTTCTCTTCACAGAGGATATGAAGACGTAGTCAAGAGTTTGATGTCAGAGCTCCCCGAAGGGATCACGTCCTACAGGCGCCCTGTGTGCTGCGTTCATTGGAACAACACAGAGAAAGGAAAACACCCTGTGACCATTGAGTGTGAGGATGGAGAAAGGATCACTGCTGACCATGTTATTGTTACCGTGCCTCTGGGTAAACCTGTGCACCTTTTATTACAATTTTGTACTACCATGGCAAAAAATCTTGCCCCATAGGGTATGTACCCTCATAAAAATATGGTAAATGGTGCATTTATACAGGACCTTTATACAAGGCACATTAATTTAGCCATTCACACAGATTCATGCACTAGCTGATTGCAGGGAAAACCATGCAAGGCAACAACTACTGTAGCACATTAGGAGCAATTAGAGGTTCAGTGCCTTGCTCAAGGACACTTCAACACTGACTCTGGGGGTTCGAACTGCACCTTGGAAGCCTCATGCATAGAATGAAGCATGAGGTCAGTCCGTTGATCTCCCCAGGTTGGCAGAGGGAGCTACTAGAACTAGAACGGATCTAGGATTACATTATACAATTGACACCGGAAGATTATAATGGTACAAAAATGTGTGGGATAAAAAAAATCAACGTGCGTTTTTTCACCAGAGCACCTGAAAATGTAAAATCAAGTGAGCCAAGATAATAAACGTAATGTAGGTAGACTGTGTATATGACAGTATGTTTATATATATGACAGTATGTATACATAAGAAAGTTATATGGTATACCGACACATACATAGTTCATGTTGAGCAACCTGAACTGACAACATTATCAGTTCAGGTTGCTCGACATTAACAACATTATCTCAGCTGTTGTGGACTTGTGTGGGATTGACCTGACTTGAACTGTGTTTCTATGTTATCAGGATACCTAAAGAAACACCATTCAACTCTGTTCAGCCCTGCTCTGCCTTTACACAAACTGCATTCTGTCCAGAGGATGGGTTTTGGAACCAACAATAAAATCTTTGTGGAGTTTGATTCTCCATGGTGGAATGCAGACTGTGAGGTCATTTACCTCTTGTGGGAGGATGAGGTGTGTACTCATGTAACAATGAAGGAGCACACAATGTTGATGGGCTCTCATTATTAACCTTAAACATAACGGTACATCATTTTGGACTGTGACGTCTTTCTATTCAGATCATGCCCTTAGGCATTTAGCAGACATGAATTCAGAGCGATTTAGAGCTAGCAAAAGCATGTTAATGCATCATATGTACATAATGAAGCTTACATATTGAAAGACTGCCTAAAATGTCTTAGAAGTTTCTTTAATTGTTAATGGGCCTATTTTAAAGGACTTTTCAAAAACAGCGGGTTTGTAGTTTTGCTGTTTTCCCTATTTGGCATATGATCAATCCCTCCTGATCAATATCACATCTGTATATCTAACATTAATGCCCAACCTCGAAAGAAAATGTTGGGTTTATTTTTAACTCACAGGGTTTACAGATTGCACACAGATATATGGATATAAAGACCCATTTAAACTTCTCCCAGGTGGATATAGTCGATCAGGTGCAGGATCTACAGAGGTCTTGGATAAAGAAACTATCTTGTTTCACAGTGCTCAAACCTACAGAAAGGTAAGATCATCATCATAGCATCATTTTAATAGCATAAATTATGGACAGACGATACAATGTAATCCCTAATGCTTTTTGTTTTATTTTACCTCCGCCCAGGTATGGCCATCTCCTGTGTGGTTGGATTGCTGGACATGAGTCAGAACATATGGAAACACTGCCTGAACAGGAGGTCACAAACTCTGTCACACAACTCATCCGCAGGTTCACAGGTGAGCCTGAACATCTTACGACCGATTTCTGTTGCGTTTTTACCTGGCTGTGTGCATTTAGGACAGTGGTTTTCAACCAGTGATCTGGGGACCACCTGTGGTCATTGAGAGGTGGTCCCCAGCTAAGATGTAACTCTTGAGAACGTAAAAATGTACACTCTCAAGAGTTAAAATATTCATCATCTTAATTAGCCCATGTCTACAACTAGAAGATTAATGGTCATTCTGATCTGTATGTTTGACTGTTTTGTTTCCCAAATCCAACCTGGTATTGTGGACAAAAGCAAAAGCAATCTTTAGGTGGGCCCTGGTGTCAAAAAGGCTGAAAACCCCTGATTTAGGAAAATACAGTTTGTATAAAGACTGTGTGTTTTAGGAAATCCCACCCTCACCCCGAGGAGAGTCCTGCGCTCCCAATGGTTCCATGACCCCTGGACCTGTGGCTCCTATACTTACCCAGGAACCAGCTGCTCTGCACAGGACCTGCAGAATCTGGCAGAACCCCTCCCCACAAAGGGGACTGATTCTCAGGTATGTACAGTACGCACGCACGCACGCGCACACACGCACACGCGCACACGCACACACACACACACACACACACACACACACACACACACACACACACACACACACACACACACACACACACACACACACACACAATGCTATGTAATGCAGCATAATTGCTTACGTATTTTCTCTGTTGTGCACCAGCCTCCCTTCCAGGTGTTGTTTGCTGGAGAGGCCACTGATCCTCACTACTACTCCACTGTCCATGGAGCGCTGCTATCTGGCTGGAGGGAAGCTGACAGGCTCATCTCTCACTACTACTCTTCCCTCAAGCCCATGTCCAAGATTTAAACCATTCCGAAAGAGAGCCTCTTTTGGTCTTCTGACCAAAAGAGGCTGTCCTATGAGCTTGCAGAACTGCTATTTTTGAAAAATCTTGACAAAAGTGGTGACTATCTTATATAGTCCTATATTCTATTATACGTATAGGGGGAAAACAGTTTCTTCTGTAATGATGTATTTATAATTAATTCTTGTAATTGTCTAATAATCACTTTCTAATAATGCCTATAATGTCTAATAATAATCTGTCCATTGCATTTTATGTCACCAATCTTGCACTAAGAACATTGCTCTGTTTTTTTTAAAAAGTAACCCTGTTTTACGTGGATTATCAGCCCTAAACCGTCGGTTTATAATCATGATACTGAATAAATGTGTTATTTGCACTCAAAACGTCTTGGATGTTTGAAGAGAAAATGGTTTCAGTTTTTATAATATGCAATGATCCAAAAGTATTACCCACCCCCTCTCCTCTCTGTACATTTCTCTTTTCCCCTTTTACCTCCATGATTTAGTTATGTACTTGAATTGTACTGGAACAATCATCTCTCTCTCTCTCTCTCTCTCTCTCTCTCTCTCTCTCTCTCTCTCTCTCTCTCTCTCTCTCTCTCTCTCTAAAAAAAAAAAAAAAACATTCATCCATCCATGAATTAATTCATTCACACAATATGCTGCGGAACGGCAATTCTTAACGCGTTTCAGGTCGGACTGTAAACAGTGATGCACTAACTTGAACATGGCGGCGTGCAGAAGATGAGGTCAATATTCAAGTATTAAACTAGTAGTATTGAGGTTTGCTGAGGATAGAAGGTCGGCCACAACTAGAACAATAGCAAACATGAAACTTTATAATGCGCTTTGCAATTCGGGGGCATTTAGAACCGTGTTTTCTTTCGGTGAACGTGAAGTGGCGCATTGGTTTCCTGGACATATGGCAAAAGGTGGGACTTTTTTTTTTTTTGGAAACGTGATTATTTGCGAAATTGCTTGATTCAGTTGATAAACTGAACACAACAGTGGACGTTATGCGCCTTGTTTTTGATCTGATCCACCAATGACACCATTGTAAACCAAGTGTAAACAGGATAGCAGCATGCTTTGTGTATTCACAATCATCAGTGTTGCAGTTGTGCTTGAATTGTACTGTAAAGCTGTTAAATAAAATAATCAAAAGTCTAAGTCTTACGATGCATGTGTATAGTGTCAATATGCTCTACTACTGTTTGAATGAAGTATTGTTACAACTCACAATGCCAACAGTGCACAAGTTGTGGCTTATCAATACAGTAACAATGTAGAATTTAGAAATACTGTTAAATTCACTTATCAAAACACATGTATTGTACCGAAGGCAGGGGTTGACACTAAGGTCTCCGAGGCGCTTGCCCATCGGGCAAGTACAAGTCAGGTTCTACTTGCCCTCAGGTCATGGTCACTTGCCCCCTAAAAATATATTGTAAATTTTCTATTTAAGTTTACTTCCTACATGTGGTCCGGGGACCACCAGTGGTCCCTGACAAGGTTCCAGGTGGTCTCCAGTTAAGTTGGTTAACCAGATGTAACTCTTGAGAACGTAAAAATGAAACCAAATGGACCCTTGCGGGTCCATTTGGTTTCATTTTTACACTCTCAAGAGTTAAAATTCATCTTAATCTTAATTAATCTTAATCTTAATCTTAATTAGCCCAGGTCTACACAACTAGAGAATGTAGAAGATTAGGTCATTTTGATGTGTATGTTAATTTGCCTGTTTTGTTTCCCAAATCCAGCCTGGAATTGTGGATAGCTAGAAAGCAGGGAAAGACACAGAGGTAGAGTGCAATGACCGCCTTCAAGACAAATTTATCTTGTGTTGTGTTATAGTGCACTAAGTTGCACACTTGCCCGATCGGGCAACCAGGTAGCAGTCTTCTCTTGCCCCACCATTTTTTTTTACTTGCCCCGGGCAAGCGGGCAAGTGTTAGTGTCAAGCCCTGCCGAAGGTGAAAAATACTTTTTATTCAAATTGTCCATTTTCCAGTTTTCAAAAGTGTAAAGAATTGCCAAATGACTGAAGCATATTTAGAGATTTAGAGCTTAAGTGGGTAAATTTGCTATATTTCATAATAATAAAAATATATAAGTCTAGTAGTATCAAAGGTTTTCATAGAGTAGGGGAGTAAAATCACAGTATTTACTTCTGATATGTTGTGGAGTAGAAATAAAAAACATTAAAAATATAGAAAATAAGCCACCCACTCTTCATTTACAGGAATATCAAACTGTGTTTTAATGCAACCTGAGGTTGTTCTCTGACATTAAAAGGTAGAGAATCACAGATTCTCAATGCTCTTCTATGTTCCACGGCAGGTCTCAAGCAGATGAAGTTCCACCTGAAGAACGTGGACTGTATTATAGAGATCCACGATGCCAGAATATCCTTTTCATCAGTAGAATGATTTTTTAATGATATTTTAACCGGTCTTATATTAATCTCTATGGGCTAAGGCTGTGTTAATACAATATATCTAAGTAGCACATCAGTGGTTTGGAAGTCTCCCCCAAGATTTTAGACTCTGAAATGTTACTCTAAAAGCCTCTAGAATGTAAAAAAAAGAAAAGAAAAGATGTTTAGTGTGGCAGTCATCCACTACTAGGCACATAATACTGTCTGAAGCCCATGACCCACAGTTTATGACCATAGGTGAGAGTAGAAACAAAGATTAGTGGTAGACAGAGAGCTTTGACTTCTGGCTCAACTCTCTTCGTTACAACTGTGTAGTACAGTGACTGCAATACCATTCTTTCTGCTCCGATTCTCCGTTTGATCTTCTTCTCCGGATGGAGAAGAAGCTATCAGTTTTCTGTTGAGAATCATGGATTCTGAATCTAAATGGTAGGATTGTGGTCTCACTTGGGAATCCCAGTATCCAAATATTCCGGATCACTGGTGTAAAGCTATATTCCAGCATCCATCACCTGCTTCAGTGAACTCCAAGTAGAAAATTGTAGCAATTTGTTCTTGAGGAGAACATTTACACTAACTCAACACTAACACTAACTTTATAACATGTTAGTTATAAAGTTAGATGTTAGATGTTTGTCTTCAGTCTTACATTTAGATTGCCTTATGTAAAAAGATGTAAAAAGTCAGGTTCTTGTAGACTGTTTCCATAATATTTCTGCTCTCTCCAAAGGAGGTTTAGCTTGCGTGCTAGTTGGAGGTGTTGGTTACAGGTTTTAAAAATATGCTCAGTGCTTTCACTGAAATATAGTTTGTTATTAGTGTATTTGCTATTGTGCTATGTATTTGACACTATTTGTCCACTAATTGTAATAGACTGAACAGGTACCTTTCCCTGAATGACAAGTTCCTTTGTCATTTTCACATTGATCCCTAAGGAGCTTTTTTCACATGCTTTTCACATGCTTTTCTTTAACAGTAGCACATTCCATTCTCTGGTAGAAACCCCCTGTTTCAGGAGAGCTTGGATGTCAGACCTCATGTGCTTGTTCTGAACAAGATGGACCTGGCTGATCTGACTGAAAAACAGGTGCTAAAATGACCTGTTTACCTATGTACTAATACCTTTCTTCTGATCACTCTTTGGACCTTGCTGTAATAATTGATACATTAAAATGATTACCTTTCTCTGCAGCGAATCCTGAAACAACTTGAGAGTAGTGGGGTCAGGAATGTTCTCTTTACAGACTGCCTCCATCAGCGAGATGGATCCATCAAACAGGTAAGAGCCATCTTCTTCATCATCAAAACGTATCAGCAACTGCCTAAATTGTCTGTTGTTTTACATGTGTAATTTGTGGAAATATGTCATGTCAGTGTGACACACACACGGGTCGTGCATTTCAATCCTGGAAGAGTGGTCTCTAGTACCCGTCCAGTAGTGATAAACATTAAGCACTAAGTCGGCTTCTATTCATGATTTCATGTTTATATTTTTATTTCTCTTATGTTTGATTTGTATGCACTCTATGAATAAAGATTGACTTATCATCTCTCCTGTAGCTGATTCCCATGGTGACCGAGCTGATTGAGGGACATCCCCGTTTTAACAGAGATGAGGTGCACTACCAACACATGGTCTCAATGCAATGCTTGTTTTGAATAGTTAAGCCACGCATCGATGTATACCGTAATTTTTACACAGCATCAACTAACTATGGCACTGTAGAGATCATTATAGTAGATTCATTTACATATCAATTGTGGGTTCAAGGCAAACATTTAGTCATCATCATTTAACAAATCATTGTTTGTCACATACTAGACTGGTGGTGTTGGTACAAATGGCAGCTACCTGTGGGTATAGTTTCCAGAATATCTCATAAGCAGTAGTACATAGGACTGGAGGCATTACACATGGACTACTCTAATGTAGTCTCTGATTCTAAAGGTAATAAAGGCAACTTTTAGCCAAAAATCAAAATACATATAGATATATTTTTTCTACTTTGTTTTTTCTTTGATTCTGCAGCTGTTTCCCTGCAGACGGTCCAGAACTTTGTTGTTGTCAACAAATCATGAAAACAAAACATTCGTTGGGCTCAGGACAGGCGTGGCTAATGTGTGTGTGTGTGTGTGTGTGTGAAACTGCTGGAGACTACAATAGTCTCCAGCAGTTTCATAGTGAGCCAATAGAATGGAGGTGAGGTGGAGTTAGATCCTGTTTTTATTCAAATCTGTTTACAAACACGGTGTTTGTCACACTAAAATTGCCTATATTACCTTTAAGGATGACATGTTAAATGATTAAAATCTACCTCGGCTTGATGTAGCACTACATGGTCAAACTATCACAATCTAATCTTGGCCATCCAATTATCAATGTGATGTATCAACTTTTCAGAACACAAATTATTGTCTTATGGCAATTGGTGTACCAAACGTGGGGAAGTCATCTCTAATTAACTCGATAAGAAGAACATATTTAAAGAAAGGTACACACAATCATAACAATCTGTTGTCATACATATCAGAAAAACTTTCATACCGTATCATGCATTTATTCTCTAACAAGTTAACAAGTATAATATTTTGTCATTTGTCAGGCCGTGCATCCAAAGTGGGCGGGGAACCAGGTATAACCAGAGCTGTCCTGACCAAAATCCAGGCACGTTTCTTGAATTTATTTGCCTTGTGCATTTGGGTATGGGTTTGATGATGAGTATTAGTTATCAGACCAATGGATTAAATTGTGAAACATAATTGATTTGAATTTTTCATATGGAATTATTGATAGAACATCTGGGGAACCTAAACGTATCCGTTGTTTGCCACTTCAGCTCTGTGGAACCAACATTCATTAACACAAAGGCTTTATTTTTCTGTGTTAAATTATTTAACATTTTTAGGCTTTAGTATTTTCTCACACATGATACACAGACATAAAGACTATGCAGTTTCTGTCCTTTTTCTGTCTTTAAATAGCATAAGCAGACGTAAAGTCCAATGGGGCAGGGCTACACAATAGTCAATTGAAAAAACAATTGATAGAATAAAAAAAACATTGTAGCTGTGTGTTCATTTCTCTCAGGTATGTCAGAGACCTGTCGTGCACCTCTTGGACACACCAGGAGTACTACCTCCAAAAATCGAGAGTGTTGAGACTGGGATGAAGTTAGCTTTATGTGGTGAGGCTGTTTATATATTTGATTAACAATTAACAAAGAGAGGTTGAACTGTCTTTTAGCCCTCTTTTCCAGCCTTAATTATGCCAATTGTTTCCTCCCCACACATATTTCTGTGACAACAGAAATGTGTTCCTGCCAGCGAAGAGACCCCACCAGAAGGATGTAGAGCCTTTGTCCTACTCCCCACAATCCCTGCATTAACAAATATCACCCTCCCCACCCGAACAGGGGTCAATTGTGGTCGCATAGATGCCCCACAAAACTAGTGCTTCCACCACAAACTCCTAGGTTTTGGCAGGACTTTACCACTGCCACCGACCCGGGCATCTGATAAATTCTGGTGAATTTTCTTATTTGAAATGTCAATGAGTGATGTGTGTTGTTGTAGTATGTTGTATGGGTGTTCTATTTCAAATACCTTTTCCACAGTTAATTTATTGATTTTGTTTTTCTCTCATGTTTTTCTTTAAACAAGGCACTATACTGGACCATTTAGTCGGTGAGGACATTATTGCTGACTACTTATTGTTTTCTTTGAACAAACTCAAGCAGTTCAGGTGAGAATTTCCTCATATAGTATATCAGCTCTACATTGTGGTTAGTGTACTTTAATACTGTCAGTCTATTTACTTTCTTTCTATGTGTATACATGTGTAGTTATGTTGGGAAATACGAGCTTGGAGAACCTTGTGATGACATCCAGAATGTTCTCAAACGAATTGCTGTCAAACTACACAAGACAAAGCGGGTCAAAGCTATCACTGGAGTAGGTAAGAAACTGCTCATCCAAACGTTATTTCTGCTCCAATAGTTCCAACTGGTAACATTTTGGTAAATTGAATACATCATGGTGTCCTCTTTTATAGGATGTTTAAATATTTGTTGTATTTATTGTATTTTCCATTATAGGCAAACAATTTTAAAGAGAGTGGTTCTGGACTCAAAGCCTGACATTTAAAGTCAATGACAAGGCTAAAATGTTTTAAAAATAAAAATGTAAATTTTTTATTATTATTATTATTATTTGTTATTTACAAAATATTCTTTTAGGTGGTACTTAACATTGGGCTACAGACTTTAGTTCTGACACTATTATTAGACCAACAACCAAAGACTAACCTAACCATAACCACAAGCACGAGAGCAACGCATGTTCAAGCCCTAGTTTTGGAATAATGTGACGTCCGAATTGCCGTCGGACGGCCTGATAGACTTTGGTTTCCAAAGTCTATCAGGCCATCTGACGGCAATTCGGACGTCACATTATTCCAAAACTAGGGTTTCCAAAGTCTATCAGGCCCGTGTCTGTCAATAGGGCCCTGAGCGCAGATTTGCTCAAACTGGTTTACAGAACACACATGATAATGGGAATTCATGCATCCGGTCTGGGACAGTTTACCAGTATTACCAGTATTCTGCTCTAAGTGCAGACTTAATAACCTTAATTTGTTAACCTTAATTAAGTAACCCAGAGGACAACATGGTTATTAAGGCATTCATTGTAATAACTATTTGTCCTATCTAAATTGGTATAAAATCTGGGTTATCGTCTCCCTCAGGAAACATAACCATCACAGTTCCAGACTACACGGCAGCAGCTTATGATTTCATCAGAGCCTTCAGGAAAGGAGAGCTGGGAAAGGTCATGTTGGACTAAGCCATTTTTAACTGGCATGATTAAACACTATTTAAAAACAAGATGGACGCCGATAGATCATAGAGGATAAGGTCTCTTGAAATGGATGAGACAAACATTGGACACAGCGTACACAATGCGTATTGTGTTTATTAGCATAAAGACATTGGTAATAAAATCTGTATTTACCGGTATATGTAGTGTCTGGTTGTCACTACAGTGTTGTCTAGCATATAGAATGTACATAAGGAGAAGAAACAGTCTGTAGCTCCTGAGTATCTGTGATGGTGGACTGACTCAGCGTCCCTTCACCAGTGGTTCTCATTTCAGTACATTTTCATTTCAGGAAGCCACATACCCTAATTTGAAAATATTTTGTGACATGGAGGGACCCCCATTAGAAACTATTTCTGTGGTTAAAAAGTTTCACTATTATTCAATTACTTTTTGGTATAAAATGCTGTTAAAATGGGTAAACTGATTTTTAGTGTTGTATATTAAATGATTTTGCAGGGGAACCCTATCAAGGACCCCTGGGTGTCCCAGGCCCCCTCTTTGAGAACCACTTCTGTGACGTCCTATGCCTGCTTCTGACATGAATCTCCTTCGGACCAGATATGCTTAAATTATGACCACAAAGCAGAGATACAGTAGGTGTTTCTATTAAATACACAAGTGCTGTGGTGATGTGCTCACTTTGGATTACCACAGTACTTAGTTTTCCTTTCAAAAGTGAGAAAAGCGGCAGCATCGTATTACTGGGGATACATTTGGCTTTACAAGTATACTTGAGTATTTCAGAGACCCAGTACTACTACTAGTGTTGCTGACTTGTTATTATACAAGACAGGTGTTACAAATACTTTATAAAGACTTATCAAAACTGTGGAGATAATGGTCAGCTGTGGAAAGGGCAATTTGTATATAGTGCATAAACAAAGACCTAACACAACACCCTTTCTGCTTCTATAGCGAAGCATTATAATGTCCAACTACAGTATGTTTGAAATTTACATCAGTAACAGTGAATGCTTTAACAACAGAAATTGGAAGTCAGAGATGCTGGTACTTTAAATATGGAATACTTTCATGGTCCACGATTTCAATTTTACAGCCACACGTATCACGTATACGGCTCCAACCTCTATTGTAAAGAATTAATGTTTCCCAATTAAATTAAATCAAAAAGAAATCTGACAATGCACATTTCGCAGTTTCCATACATGAAGTGATCTATACACATGTGCAAACATACATGGAAGTTGTGATTTTTTTCCCCGTTCCGCGACAATGACCGGTATATTTCATGTAGGTGTTTCAGTGTGCTAGCATAACCATGACTAACTGTACAGGAGCTGTGCATGCTGGCACAGTAACACCTAAATGAAACTGCATTAACACTGCCACCATATTTAACGCTTTTGTGGCCTCAAGATTGTCACTGAAAAGAATCCAGTGGCCTCTACTAGCGGACGTTTTTAACCTTAGGACGTTTTTAGCATAAGGACCTCAATTTGATTTGATGAATATTTGAGCTCTATTTTCACCACCATATCCCTACTTATCCCTAAACATGTTCCTGAAACAACATTTAACACAATCTTTGAAAAGGTTTTTAAATAGTAGAAAAAAAAGCGATGGGGCATAAGTCACTGGGAAATGGGACCCTTACTCCTAGGTCCCCAATCTATTAAATTGTAATTGGTAATACATGATTTGTTCTGTCATGGTTCTGTCATTTGGCCCAGAATTATTTTACAATATACACTGCATTCTTGTACCGATTGGCAATGTTGAATATTATCAATCATGGCTAAGGATCCCACCTGGGGCTCCTGGGCCCCTTGTTAACAACCACTGTTAGACGTAGCTCTCCATATCATAATCCCGAAGGCATAGCTGCATGCTTTCCATCCCAGATAAAATCAATGAGAGCTTTGCTTCATGTTATAGTAGTAGACCACGTTTTCTCAGCATTGGATACTAAGGGGTCATCAAAATGGTCCCTTAAAGGTCTGTGACTCTGTGTGTAGAAATGGTTCAGTTTGCAGTTGTGCACAACAGCTTTGTGTCCCAGATGGGACGCTCAGAGCTACACACATATAAGGGTCCATTTGGACACCCCTTTAAAAAACATGTGTGCCACAATGTCTACTACAATATACTGCCCAACAAGTATCCAATTTTTGGTGAGAAGGTCACGGTCAATGTTGCCATGGCAATGGCAATGATGGAGATGATCTGAGTGAGTGAAGGCAGGTCCTGAGCAGAGCCTGACATCAGGGACTCGTAGTAACTGGTCCTGTTGTAGTAATCCATGTCATCCTCTGAGCTGTCCGCGTTGCTGCTGCGCCGGTACGCGGAGGCGTACCAGCCGTCTGCCGCCAGTGCCACAACGGCGCCCGCCGCGGCCGCCCCGGCCACACGGGCCGCGGACGAGCGCCCTGGCGCCCTGAAACGCGAGCGCGTTGTTCCACCATGGCCTCCCCGAAAATGATGACCACCCCCCGTGGAGCCTCGGGAGGAGGCTGAGGAGGAGGACGTGCCCCTGGATGAGCCGCGGGCCCCACCACGGCCTCCTTTGGACAGCACCGGTTCACATAGGAGGAACGCAGACAGGAGGAGACACGTCCAGCATGTCGCTGCAGTCTGGCTCATCGTCGCCATCTGGTGGACCTGTGTGGGAACGACAAAGACAAATGAGTTTATTCAATGGTTCCCAAAACCTTTCCATGTGAAGGACCCTCCCATTTGAAGAGATGAGAGATAAAGGGGCCAGGCATCACTAGTGATTCCCATAGGTGATTCCTCACCTCTTTAGCACCCCCAGTTCGTCATGCATTAGTATGGACCCTTCATCTAATGGCATTTCCTTTTAACCCTTTAGGACTGGAACGACCAATTTCAATGTGTTGTTGGGCAGTGGTGGGCCTAATTAAATATTACTGTAATATTACGTTTTCCAGCAAAAGTAAAGTAAAGATATTACTCTCCCAAAATAATAAGTAATATAGTAGTAATATGTTGCTTGTTGCTTTGCCAAATCACACTTAGGCCTACTAATTATTTTTCAGCTTGAAAATAGTACAGATTTACAAGCTACAGAGATGCAACAGCAATGCACTATAGTTTGTAGATCCTACACTCCACACACTGCACTACAAGTTATCGCAGTTGTCACTAAACAGATTGTGTTGTACATCTATTCCATTGCGGATGGGAGGGAGGACTTGGGAAAGTAATATTGTAATATTATTCTTTGATTTTAGTAAAGTAAAGTAATATTACTTTTTCTAATTGGTCATAGTAGTAGGTCAAGTAATATTGCCCAACACTGGTCATTAACCTACCATTCTGCGTTTCATAGAGATGAGGGTATTAATTTAACATGCATGGTGATTCACAATGTTCATGTTTTTGTCATACCTCCATTTATAGGAAGCAGAAGGGGAGACCTTCTCATTTCCACACATCTATAACGTAGGCGGCTATAAATGACAGTAAAATGTTTAAAATGCGTGAGTGGTATTCCCCTTTTAATGATCATTATGCAACATATTGTAGCATATGGCCTCTTCTTTTCATAAAGATGATGGAATGATGGTGTAGCAGGTTGCAGTGCTCTATCAAAGTAGGTCAGTTAAAAATAAAGACCACGCTCAAATGCCGAGGTTTTTCCCCCACCCCTTTGTAGGCCTAAATAAACTATATGCATTTGTTATTATGATGATCAAATAGCCTAAATAAATTCACGCGATGATCGATTTGATTGACTTCCCGATATTATAAATCGAAAGGGGAAACGCGTTTTATTATTGATTTAATAGGCCAATTACTTGCGTCTAGCCGATGTAGAGGATGTGAGCAGAGGAGGTGCATTAAACAGTAGCCTGCCTTAGATATTGTTTATTTCCACTGGCCCGTTCCGTGCACACATAGCTGTTCATGCACTGCACTCTGCTCTGGTATTTATTTTCCAATGAAATCCAACCGTTATAGCCTATACTGTTACTGTATAACCCACGAGAGAGAGAGAAACAGGAGCATATGTCCTTTACTCCTTTCCTGTCCTTATATAGTAAAATAATGACGAAATTAATCGCAGCCCAAATCATCCCAGCATAGGCTACAACCTAATTTATACACATCTAACCACACAGCATTCATCAAGAGGCGAGAGTAGACCGTTCCTACCTTTTGAAGCACCAGGCAAGCTGTCTGTATTTCTTTTGTGCGGTGTTTTCACCTCACTGCAATTGGATGTATAGGTTTTGTCATTCGTGCGGCAGTAATAGTCGGACGATGATGATGGAGGATTATGAAATAATAATCACGGAAGACCAGAGCTGCTCGCGCGCACAGCTGCCTTGAGCGCGCTACAGAGACGTCAGACGTGCACACACATCCAAAGGGGCTTCAGCTGCCCTTTTATCCAGATCACGAACGAATTAGGCTACAAAACGCCAATCCTCTCATTTCCATGACGAAAAGCAGCATTCAGATTTTTTTTTCTTGAACGCAGAATTTTGGGTGGTTGAACAAATTTGTTTTGAAATCCATGACAATACATGGAGAAAGGACGCCACATACAGACCCTGCCCCCAAGGGAAAACTCACTGCACACAAATGTGGTAGAAACACTTTCTAACCACCTGCCCACTATAACAAAACATCAGAGACAATAATCAAAGTGAGTATGAAACTATGAGTCTATGACCAATGATAAAACATTCCTATTTTTCTTTCCCCCCCTATTTTTCTCTATTGGGAGAAATACAACGATGTGAAAACACAGCAGCAAGATTTGTGAATGTAGAGTTGTAGACTGTTATAACAAGAAGATTGGCCAATGGTCATGGACCAAGCACTATCGGTACTATTTAGACCTGCCCATGTAAACAGAACTGCTACATTTAAAGGAAACAGTTGTTAAATGATCTGATCTTCTCTTTCTTTTTTGCATAATCTTGAGGGGAATTGTTGCCATCCATCTCCCCCGGAGACGGTGAGCCCCAATTTATATTGTAAAATTATAAATCCATGCTAAATCTGTAGCTATTTATTTACTATTTATACATTCTCTGAGTTACACCCGTCCTCAATGACCACTAGGGGTCCCCAGACCACACATTCGGAACCATTACTAGGCCAGAATACGTCTGCCAGTGCCTTCCTAATGCGTTAGGTGGCGATAATGAGTTTTTTTTATGTACCTAAAAATAATCCAAAGAAGAAGAACAAAGAAAACTCCATACATTTCACAAGAAGAAGAAGAGGACGAAGAAGCAAGTTCATTGACAACAAGATGTCAGCGCTGTTGTGCAGAACCGCTGCTGTGCTCCTGCAGTCCGCTAGAAGAACGCTGCCTGCCAGCGCCTCTGTTGCCGCACGACACTACACTACAGGTATGTGTTTAATACACAACAGACCACCATATGGCTCCTCAGATTTTATGCACAATGTCACGATTTAAGTACAGCGTCATTCATGTGCGACGCACAGTATGGGCGACAAGCAACCGAGTTTGCAAAGTCTAACTTGTTAAAACTACATTATGCAAATTGAAAACATGTCACTGGTGGCATTTTGGCCGCAAACCTTATTGTGAACAATCCCTGCCACCTGTGCCGCCTGTATGTATGTTTTTTTGCTGTCAAAAAAGGACAGATGTCAAGTAATTCCACCAGCTATACACTCTTGTACAGTCAAGAGTGCACTACAAATCGTAGTGTAGGCCAACAAATGGGGCATTTAGTTACATTCATACTCTAGAGACAACTTACCAGACACATTTAAGAAACACATTTCCTATCAGTTAGCTATGTAACTATCCCCCTAAGGATCTCCATGGGCTGGGGGTCCCTGAACCCAAGGCTAGCCTAAGATTTTATGGCAGAAACATTGCAAAATTGAATTAATTCATTCAACAGTCGCTGTGGTGTGGTGGCCTTTGATCCACTAGACTAAACCTATCAGTGGCACATGGTCTTTAACAGGCCTTGAAATGAGGGTCCTACTTGAATGATTAACCAAGAAGACTTAAATCCATTCTTCTTGTCATGTCTTGTGTATTACCTGGTTGTTATGGCTATAGGTTGACTCAGCTCGTACCACTTTGGGTTCACTCACGGCTACGAGTGTGTGTGTGTTTTTTTTTTGTTTTTTTTTTGCACAACAGGTGCCTTACTCTAGGTTTAGGAACATGACATACAGTGTGTCACAACCTCAAAACCCTCTGTGAATAAGGACAGTATAACACCGGGGTTGTACTGATTTAATATTTCTACATGGTCTACATAAGGGATTTTCAACAGGTGGTCTGGGGACCACCAGTGGTCCCTGAGAGGGTTCCAGATGATCCCCAGCTAAGTTGGTTAACCAGATGTAACTCTTGAGAACGTAAAAATGAAACCAAATGGACCCTTGCGGTTTCATTTTTACACTCTCAAGAGTTAAAATATTCATAATCTGAATTAGCCCCAAGTCTACAAAACTAGAAAATGAACAAAAGCCAAAGCAATCTTTAATTTGGGGTCTGTGGGGCTAAAATGTTGGCTCAAATGCTGAATAAATGGTGGGCCCTGGCCCCTGGTATCAAAAAGGTTGAAAACCCCTGGTCTACATGATTTCCATGTTGCGCTGAGGGCTGTTCTGTGTGTACCTAGGTAGTCCATATGAATACATCATTGTGGAGAAGCGTGGGGAGAAGCAGAATGTTGGGTTCATCCAACTCAACCGTCCCAAAGCCCTCAACGCCCTGTGTGATGGATTGATGCTTGAGGTGGGTCGGGCTCTCGATGACTTTGAAGCAGACGGAAGCATCGGGGCCATCGTTCTCACCGGCAGTGAGAGGGCCTTTGCTGGTAAGCTGTTGTGTGTGTGGTATAATTTGCACAATTTTGTGTTATTATCTCATCTCATCGCTTCTGATCTCAATGAGGTTCCCACCTATTAGAGACGTTATCATGTTATATCTAAGAAGAGAGTTCACAAAGGACACACATCCAAAAGATACAATTCCAGTTGCTATACTAACACAGAAGAACACATTTTAAAATTTGAAATATATTGAGTTTGCACACTGCTCATCCCGAGACAGGGAAGTGGACACACTTTCAAATACCACTTTCAAATGTCTTAGCTAATCCATTAAGTTTGTATATATGGTGGTAAAATGGTCAATTTACTACTTAAAGGAGTAGTTCTCTACAGTCTGATTGTAATAACAAGTTTTTGAAAAGAAAAATGTGATGTGAATTTGATCAAGCTTGCAGATCGGATATTTTTTGTTTAATTATTGTAGATTTTTGCCTATGCCCAAAACATCAATATTGTGGTTGATGTGTTTAATTCCTGTATTGATCAGCGGGTGCTGACATTAAGGAAATGCAGAACAGAACGTTCCAGGAGTGTTTTGGAGGGAACTTCCTGGCCCACTGGAACAGAGTGTCTACTTCCAAGAAGCCAGTGATCGCTGCAGTTAACGGATTTGCTGTGAGTCCCCAAAATCACTTTGGAAAACAATTGCTAAAAGAAACAAGGTGTGTGTGCGTGTGCGTGTGCGTGTGTGTGTGTGTGTGTGTGTGTGTGTGTGTGTGTGTGTGTGTGTGTGTGTGTGTCAAGTATTCTACTGTATAGTCTACCAAATCATGGCAACTCTAAAGGACGTTAGACTTCATAGGAACACTGTAGTTGTATCCTTAACTCTATTATATTTGTTCTAGAGGTGATTAGTTACCCTAACTGAAAAGTCATGTTTTTTTTGCTGACAAGTTAACTGGAAAAGTGAAAAGTATTTGAAAAGAAAAAAAATATCTGTGTTTATGGTAAAATAGAGATGAATAGATAAAGATGAATGGCATGCCATTGATGTTGCTTTTCTGCAAAATGCATCATTGGAATAGAAGGAATGCAAAACAGGCTTTATTGATTGTATAAATATTCAGTTTACAAACTGAGATTTGGGGGACACCCCGGGTAGGTAACAAAATAAAAATGAGCATTACTGCATGAAAAGTAATCAACAAACTACTATTCAAACTGAAGTTGTCAAATGTGAAAATAGCTGATTTACTGTGCAAGCTCCCAAGCTTGTAGATCTGCTCTATTCATAATAGTTTATCTGAGTAATGAATCAAACAATTCCAAGTGCATGTAAAGATGTTAGTCCAAAAATGGATTCCCGATCTAAAGGTGTAAATTTCCACCCAGAATGGATTAAAGTATTATTTGGGAGAGTCAGAAAGAGGCTGCTGCCTGAAAAGGTTGAGAATCACTAGGAGATTGATGATAGGCATAGATAATAGACATCTTGACAAAGATGCCTTTTAGGACATTGATAGGCATAGATAATAGACAGCTTGACAAAGATGCCTATCAGGAGATGATAGACATCCTAATCAAGTAGACTCTTCAGGTCTTTGCACAACAAAAAATCAGAAATCCAGTGCATGGGGAAAAAATAATTATTGGACTCACGTTATGTCAATCACGCCGATTTTGGGATCTGTATTAATAGTTTTTGGACTAGTGTAAAATGAATCCAGATTTTGTATCAGTTTTTTGTCCTGAAAAGGGCACTGGTGTGCAGCAATGACCTTTAAGGTTTTATACATGTCACAAGGTTTTTTTTTAATGTTACACAGGCAAAAAATGATCACTCTCTAAAATTTTCATTGTTTTTGTGCTTTTAGCTGGGTGGTGGATGTGAGCTGGCCATGATGTGCGATATAATTTATGCCGGAGAGAAAGCTCAGTTTGGACAGCCAGAAATTCTATTGGGTACCATTCCAGGTAAGGAAGTTTTGTTTTTGTGTTTTGTGTTGTGCAATCTGCAAAAGAACGCCTCTGCCAATATTGGGATCAGATTTCGGTACTCTATAACAAGCATTATGGAGAAAAATCAGACCTGTATTTTTAAGTTGTTATGTGTGGTCACATACTGTATTATGGCAATTATGAAAATTGCTGGATTGCCGGATGCTAACATATGCAAGTTAGTATCTGGCTGTTTCTATGTTCTGGGGACCCCTATATTTCTAACATAAAACCTTGGTGTACTCAACATGCATGGGTTCTAATTCTGGCAAAAGGACTATATAAGAATTTCTATGGCAGATCTGCAAGTCCACAATATTTTGCTATTCATCGTACAATGAGTGGAATGAATACATCCGAATGCAACCAATCCGTATGTCAGTAAATGGTACATCTGCAGTGGTTTGAGATGGCCTCCCTATTCTTTCTCCCTTTTCTTTCCCTCATTTTTTTTCCTTTTCATTTCTAAAGTGAAATAACAAAATCATTAAAGCAGATATGTATAACAAGACCTGAGGTGTAATATTTGCATAAGGTACAACAAAGAAAATGTGTTACTACACCGCTCCCTTTGACATGGTTTTGTGATTTTGTGTGACTTCAGGAGCTGGTGGTACTCAGCGACTCACCCGTGCTGTGGGGAAATCATTGGCTATGGAGATGGTACTGACTGGGGATAAGATTAATGCACAGGAGGCCAAGCAGTCAGGTAACTCAACCTCATTTCATAATTACTTGTCTGACCAAGGGAGGCATGTGAATTCAATTATCTGCTCAACTGATGGAACTTGTCAGCCGATATATTTTGCTTTGTGTTGTTGCATACAAAGCTAGAAGACTGAATTGTCTGTTCACCCATACAGTGCCCACACAGATTAAAATAGCATTTCTGTTCATCAGGTTTGGTGAGTAAAGTGGTGCCAGTGGACCAGCTCGTGACGGAAGCCATAAAATGTGGGGAGAAAATTGCAAACAATTCTAAACTTGTTTCAGCCATGGCAAAGGAGGCTGTCAATGCAGGTGTGTGGACTTTAACTTTAGTTATTTTATTGAACCTGACAGTCTCAAACCAAAAACTTAATTAAAACCGGAGGCCAATTCTCCAGATGCCTTCTAAATCTAATGTGACTTGTCAAACCTTTCCATGCCATGTATGCATGTATTTGACATTTATGGACCCCCATCTGAATATGGTTTACGCCCCACATGAGAACATTGTGCGTGGGGGAATCACTCATGTGTGAAGTGATGGGCACTTTTATTATGCAATCACCTCATTCTAGCCAATTTGCATTCTGACATTTCCATGTTCACTTATTTTCTTCAATGGGTTTACACAAACCCAAAAACGTGGGCATAGGAGGGCCTAGAGCCTTAGAAAAAACAATTAATGACAATACATGAATGCTGATTAATTTAAATTGACCTTCTTTGGGTAGCTGGATACCTATGACTAATTGATCTGTGTCTCGGTGCAGCTTATGAGCTGACGTTGGCTGAGGGGAATCGGCTGGAGAAGCGATTGTTCCACGCGACCTTCGCCACGGTTAGTAGAATTGTGACATCTGACTTTGCACCAAATGACACAGACCAGAGCAGGTTTAAGTTTGACCTTTGTGTCTGTGTTTACCCCACCAGGACGACCGTAAGGAAGGCATGACTGCCTTCGTCGAGAAGAGGAAGGCCAGCTTCCAGGACAAGTAGAGTGATGCCTATGCCTATAAATTACACATCCCACAAGCCCTTTCAATTCATGTTGAGTTTTTGTTTATGTCACTACTCTCATTCCTAATAATTTGTGATGACCGCCAATTTGGAGACTGTGTGTCCTTTTATTAACCGAACACCAGGTCATGAAATTATTTACCTACTGTATTAGGTATGTGACAAAAACAAAAGGATCTCCATGAAGTGGAGATTTCATCGGGCGTGAAAAATAATGCAAATTAAGTTGTTTTTGCAGTGAACTACTAAATGATCAGTTGCCTTCTACATACAGTACTCTGTGTTTGTAGTCAAACAAACTGTTGTCTTTACTGGCGGTAGAACTTTAGCTACTGGCTCATAATGATGAGCCATTCTGTCTTTAGTTTTCACTGCCACATTGATGCCTACATTGTAGGCAAATACTGTACCTTAAACCCACAGTGTGGTCCAGAATCTCCAGATGCTCCTACACTATGTACATTTTTGCTAATAAATCTTGTCATGGTTTTGAGTAACTCAGTGGGCAATTAATTGAAGTTAAAGGAAGAAATGTTTAATCCCTAAGGGGTAATGCAGTGTGTTCTTTTTAGCATGTGGCATTGTTAGATGCTAGCTCTCCTTAACCCATTCAGGCCTGGAATCCATTTTTGGATCCAAAAATGGATTCCAGGCCTGAATGGGTTAATCTCACTTAAAGGGGTATTTCACTACAAATGTTTATTTTTTTGTCATTTTATGGTCTACTCAGTCTTATGTCAACACCCTAGACAGTTTATAAGTTACGCCATTCGGTATTTAGATATTTGATGTTCATTTTAGCACACCCACCTCTCCCTATACAAACCCACTATAACTTAAAACTTAATTTTAATCATGACAGATTATTCAAAAACAACCCGTCTTTTTCTGGTGACTGTTGTCCTAATATGTGAGAGGGCCATGGAATTTAATTTACCGTTTTCATTTATTTTTAAACTATTGTTTTGGAAAATGTAGCAGCCTACATAGTTGGGCATGCCCATCCTGGTTGTGGCCTAATGAATTAATTAGAAAAAAATGGTTGTTTCCAAATAATCTGTCATGTCACGGTGGATGCGCTAAAATACTTAAAAATACTTAAAATAAAACTGTCTGGGGTGTTCACATGAGACTGAGTAGACCATAAAATGACAGGTTTGTGAATTGAAATACCCCTTTAACTGTGTGTGTGTGTGTGTGTGTGTGTGCGCGCGCCCTCTACATCACTTCTACTTTGATGCTGCAGCTGTTGCAGACAGACACTTGCTTTGCCCTGGAGACAGTCCAGAACGTCTGTTGTTGTCAACAAATCCTTTCGTTGGGCTCTCACCACCACAAGATGGCACTGCTATATAGAAAGGTGAAAGTCAGTGAATTGGCGGAATGAGGTCCTGAGCACAGTGAGCGGTCTAGATGAGCATCATATGCAGAGTCAGTGAGGTGGTAACCTAAGGCCATGATTCATGTGAACCATGTAATGTTGAAAGATTTTCGCTGTTTGTCGCCCCTTCGGCCACCAGGCTGAAGGGGAGAGCGTATGTTTTGGTGTGTGTGCGTGCCGTGCGTGCGCCCCCGTCCCTCCGTCTGTTAGCAGTTAATCTCCCAAACCGTTTGTCCTCCCTGGACAACGACAAACCTCTGCCCCACGTTTTCTATAACAGCCTATTCTTGTGCCACCATGAGGCAGCTTTTCACATTTTTAGCTGTAAATGCACTGATCTGATCTGTATGCTACAAAAAACACATTCTTTCATATTCCTCCTCTGGATTCTGTCCCCAAATCCTGCAAATTGTTACAGAATCTCTAAAGTCGTGCTCAAGACAGACCTGTCTGGTATTTCATATTCCATTCTAATTGTCTATAATTGCCATCCAAAATCTCCATTATAGTGCCATCAACAGGTGTGCTTTGTACTGCAAAACACATTTTTGGAACAAAATGCCTAAAATCATCAAATCACCAAAGGCATAAGACATCCTTTTTTTTCACATTGGCCTATAGCGCCACCACAAGGCCACAGCCTGACCTAGTAGAGACCTGTGGCCAGCCAGAAGGGCACTTTTTCTAGTTTTTAAGAGTGCTAGCCCCTCCTATGTCAAGCTTTCATTATTAAATGTACTTATCTCTACTTTACTGAAGCCAGTGCTTACAAGTATGTGTGAAGCACTGACTAGGACACCCTCTAAAATGAGATGCTGCATCTCAAGGGGTCTATCCTCCAATAATAGGCTATAATGATGGGAAGAAAATACCTTTCACTCTTAAACAACACATATGGTATGGCCTTCAGTTTAAAATCCATGTAAAATAGTAATACTAGTGTTTTAGTGACATTCTTCTCAGTTGCTCTGGTTGTACTATTTTAATTTCAATGATCAAATTATATTGAAACTCGAGGAGTGAGTGAGTAAGAGACTTTTATAACTAAACTAATGCCTAGAATATTATTCCCAAATATGGATTGTGACGCACGGACAGAGACACACATGCACAGACATTTTTGCCTGGCTTACATTCACAAGTTCGCAACTATACGTATATTATTACCTAACCTTGTACACTGCCTACTAGTCGCTAGTAATTGTCTGTAAAATCATTGTTGTACACAGAGAAATCAAATCAATGTAGTACACTGTCTGAGCAATGTTGAAGTCTATTACATGTGAAATATTTAGCTCAGATGGTGGGGGGGAAATTACATAAAAGGTAGGCCTACACATTTTTGAAAATACAATATGAGTGACCATTACTATGGAAAACTGCTTGCAAAAAATGCTGATCATAGTGAAACACTATAATACTGTGTGTGTGTGTGTGTGTGTGTGTTATACCGGTATGCATATAATATACTGTATGTATTGTCACCCAACCACTAAGCATTATAGAAAAACTCACTCAACCAGTTGCATGTTAAAACAGACGTGCAGTGGGGTGGGAGTGTCCCCAAAAGCGGGACACCCCCATTTTTTGCGCAAAATATTTCCCTGGATACACTATACCCGTTGCATCAGTTGACATGTTTTCTGTTATATTCAGTGTAAGTAGTCTATGCAGGCAAGTAGTTATGTCTGACTCAGATCCCTAACAATAATTTATTGCAAAAAATCTCTTGACATAATACAATGAATAGCATTTGGTTTAACTGACCAATGCTTCAAATTTAAGCAATCTTAGCCAATGGGGATGGGGAAGTATGTTCTCCTGGGGGTATCGGGGTACTAGCTCTCTGGTCATAGAAGTAAGCCATGGCCTACTTGTGTGCAATACAAAATTGTCACTGAGTGCAATTCTACTTAGACAAAGTCCGGTAGTGTGACAAATGGTCTGTATCAGGGTTTAATAGAGATACGTACCGTCAGATCCATGAATGAAGACGAGAACAAAACAAACAAAAACAACAAAGAAATCATACAAAAATCGTCCAAAAAGTGTGCTTCTTCCGAGAGCAGATCCCCACCAGCTGTCCTGTGACCGGTTTTCCATGGGGCCAATTTAAACATTTGTGGTGGCCCACTTGAATTGTGTTCATTACATTCATTTTTGGCACTTTGTGTGCGTATGGGCATCTGAAAAATAACCGATACTTCCTTAGATATGAGAATGGGGGGGTTTAAGACTCAAAAATGTGAAAAATGTGTTAAAATGTGAATAAAAAAAACAGGGGCGTCAGTGAAAAACATCTGCTTTGTTGTTTCAGCTGTTCCAAAATTAATCATGTAGCCTACAGATATTTACATGTTATCTCAATGAACATTCTATAAGTCTGATAATATATTCTGTTATTCTGAACATAATATGGTTATTGTATGTCTTAGCTGTACTAATTTGATCTTTAATACTTTACCGTCACCGAATAAACAGACCAATACCTCTTTTATTAATATTATCTTATTATCTACATGTATTGTTCGCAGTCTTGTGGAACACACCACAACAGGTCATTCATTTAAGCGTAACACATAAACCTTGATAAACCTTCTTAGTTCCTCGTCTTCAAGAGTAAACTCAAATGTCAAAATGTTTTCTAATTTTGCTGTTTTACAATCCTGCACTTATTGTGACTCACCACTTCTTACATGTCTCCCCTTTATTATTTCTCATCCCAGAATATTATGTATTATGTATGTAACAAAAAATATTCCACCTCCAATAAAATAAAAACCCAGAAATAATCAAGTGAATAATACACTAGATAAGCACTCCATAGAGTGCAAACTTGTGGGTTGTGCATAAGTAGACAATGACCTACTTGTGTGTGAGCGGAGCGAGCTAATACTCATGACATTAGTTATAAAGTTCTCTTTTTTACATCATCACCTAAACCGGCCAATCGGAGCACTCCGAGTGACGATTGAACACCGACCCGCAACAGCCCCGCTGCACTCAAACAAACAAAAAAAAAAATTGATCAAATTAATCAACCCAGTCTGGCTTGATCCTGGACTTGGGACTGATAGTAGAGTCACCTGAATAGTCCCCAGAATAAGCTGCATATATGTTGTAGTTGAAAACATTACTTGCATTACTTGAACAAACCTTGCTGGAGGGTAGTTTTTTTGTGTTGTATCTATGGATCGAGAGTGGGTAAGTACCTTGGCGTTTGAAGTCTTCAAGCTGCTCTGATCGCCTTATGGACTGTGTGGGTTTAACAGAGTCCAACCTCTTCAATAAAGCCACATTGTCCCAGTGGATACGCTGTTGCTCCATGTGTCGTTTTTTTGCACTGTGGCAATAGACCTTTTTTTTTTGTGAACGGATTGCTGTACCTGTCTTCCCCCCATTTTTTGAGACATCTTGTCGGGGCTTGCATGACAACTCCTTAATCATCCTCATGTTTTCACGGACTATATCTTTTTTAAGGGATGAGCTTTTCTTCAAACTAGTTCCAACATGACATGTCTCTTGAACACTCTCTATATCTATACAGGTATTCATATCCAAGGGTTCATCTTCAGTATCCTCGGAATCACTGTATGGCGAATCCGCTGGCTCCTCCTGCTCTTGGTTTGACCCTTGGCTCAAATCAAGGGCTTCATCCTCATCTTCCTCAGGTCCGCTAATGATCCTTGTCAAATCCTCTTGCTCCTTTTGCTCTTGGGGACCTTCCTCATATACCTCCTTGGCTTTTGATCCCTTTGTCATTGGCTTTTCATCCTGCTCGGATCCCTGCATTATGGGCTCTTCATCATGCTTGGGTTTCTCTGTCATGGGTTTTTCATCCTCAGGTCCCTGTGTCAGGGGCTTTTCATAATACTCGCGTCTACCGTTGGCGCTTGGCGGTACACGCTCTGGCTCCTGCTTCTGTTGCTTTTGGAAATTGATGTCCTCTGCCTCCTCGACTTGTGGTCGCTGAGTCTTAAGTGAGTCTCCCTCAACTTTCTTAGATGTGCTATCGTTTAAGGCTCCTTCGACTTCCCTGGGTCTGCTAGTGAAATGTAATGGCAATTGGTGTGTTTGCTGCTCAAAGTCCTTGATGTTCGATCCCTGGGTCATAATAACTGATACTTTATTTTCCTGAGATTTATCTTCCTGAGGTCTTCTAATTACACTAGATGGTATCTCTGCCTCCTTGACTTTTAATTCCAGGGTCATATCTGATAATTCTGAGACAGAGTCATCGTCTGACTGCTGCGGACTTCCAGTAATGCTTAGCCTCTTCAATGTTCTTCTCTTTATCCGCCTCAGAAATCTAAACATTTCAAACTTAAATGTTTTCAGCTTTCGTCTTAAAGTGGCAGTACAGCTAGTGTCCGACCAATCTGTTGTTGAAAAATACTGTAAAGGCCCAAATGGATAATACCGATAAGGCCTCATGGGCAACTGATCCCTCCTATGCTGACCCTCATTATATGCATTTTTCCTCAGTTGAAAGTCATTATATATGCCTATGGGGTGACGTAAGACACATTTCCAAAGAGTTGCCTAAATGCAGAATGGAGAAGAGACAGGCCATCGCTGTCTGATGTGCTCCGCACATGTTTGATGTAAACAATTGCATTTTAAGTGCTTATTAAAGAAACACTAAATTTAACTTAGTTAAAGGGTGCTAATCTCAGGAAATGTAATCATTCAATTTGATCAACACAACTAGATTAGCAGTCGGTAGAGTGCAACCTTGTGCGTTGCGCAAAAATAGGCCATAGCCTACTCGTGCATGAGTGGAGAGGGCGAATACTTTTGGCATTAGCTACAAAGGTCTCTTTCATCATTACGTCATCACCTAAACCAGCCAATCAGAGACCCCCAAGGGGCCGACTGCTGACAAAAAACAAACACCATGCACCAAACGCCTTATGTAATGAAGTGAACCATTAAAAATATTGAAGTATGGAGACTTGGCTGCCACATGGCAACAGTTGTTTTGCCCCTCCAAAACATGGGAAAGAAGAGTTGTGCCCCTACAGGGCACAGGTCTCCACCGTCCGGGCTCAGGTTTGAACATGTGCACATTGCAAAGTAGTTTATTGTGAGTGTAATGAGACAATACTAGTATCTATGACGTCATCTTCTCTATCTCACTCTTTATGATGTCATCTCAAAGCTCATTCTACCTCTGGCTCCTAACTTTGTCATCATCAGGAGCCTCAAGGGTCCTCCTAGCTCAAAGCCCTCCTAGCTCAACTATGACGTCGTCATGACGTCATATAACGGACAAATCGAGGGCACATACGGGCTACGTACACGGACAGAGGGCGTTTTATAGTCACCACCTTCGGTGGAGACAATAAAGGAATTAGAAAATAGACTGTGCAGATATGTGCCAAATCAAATGTGTTCCCAAAAGACAAAAGCTTATCAAACCTACATCAGCACTCGGTTGTTTGCAAACTTGCACGTTGCGCACAAGTAGGATATGGCCTACTTGTGCGTGAGCGGAGCAAGCCAATACTAATGAGATTGTGCCCCTACGGGGCACAGGTCTCCACCGTCCGGGCTCAGCAATTGATGATATTATTCTAATATATATAAAACACTAATGTCTTTTCTGAATTTGAAATTTCCATTTCATTTCAGTTGGAAATAAAAAATCATTCAAATTCTATGGAATAGTTCAAGAAAAAAATATCTGGGGTCATAAATATGTTTTTAACATTAACTTTTCTTTGGGATTAAAAAAAGGTTAAGAATTGATGATATTATTCTTTAAATAAAAAGTGCAGAATTCAAAATAGTTTGTAAAAAAAATAAAAAATAAAAATAATGAATATAGTTTTCGATGCTGTTATTATTTGAAGAAAACAAAATAATTAAAATTTGGCATTAAAAAAATAGTGGTCATAGGTAGAGAGGGCGGAGGGCGGAGGAGGGCGGAGGAGGGCGTTTTATAGTCCCCACCTTTGGTGGAGACAATAAAAAATCATTCAAATTCTATGGAAGAGTTCAAGAAAAAAAATATCTAATTATGATGCTGCCGGCTGTCCTTCACACCTATGACCTCATCATGACGTCATCTCAAGCTTCTCAATCTCAGGGGTCCTCCTAGAGACCTGTACCCAGGTCTCCACCGTCCGGGCTCAGGTTTGAACGTCTACTAGTACTAGTGTATCAACTATAACGTCGTCATGACGGACGGCCTGCGTGCACGGACAGACAGTCGTGGGACAGACAGATTCGGGGGACGGACGGCCTGCGTGCACGAACAGAGGGCGTTTTATACCCATGACCTATGACCTTCATACCTATGACCTCATCATGACGTCATCTCAAGCTTCTCAAGCTCAGGGTTCCTCCTAGAGACCTGTACCCAGGTCTCCACCGTCTGTGCTCAGGTTTGAACGTTCACTGGTACTAGTGTATCAACTATAACGTCGTCATGACGTCATGACGAACGGGCTGCGTGCACGGACAGACAGTCGTGCGACGGACAGATTCGGGGGACGGACGGGCCGTGTGCACGGACGGAGGGCGTTTTATAGTCCCCACCTTTGGTGGGGACAACAAAAATGGAAACGTTCATAGTACTACACAGTTTGATCACAAGATAGCCACGTCTTCTTGGTTGAAAGTGTTGTGTCTGTTACGACATGCACAACTCTCAATAGGCTCAGGGCTATATAAGCTCAGAAGCAGCAGGCAGAATCACTTTTCATACACTATTTTGAATAGTGCTTCACTGTACTTTGGTATTTTGTTGGTATGGGACACTAGTCTTAAGCGTGGACAACAAAATACCAGAGCTTTGCATATGACTGAGGGAGAGGAGGCAGGTCTTCACGCGGAGCCGAGTCCACAACCAGAAGAGGATGGTTTGTCCACTGTCACTACAAAAACTGTGAGTAGTGAAGAATTAGCCTCAGGCGCATATTATCTAAGTGAGGGGGGTAAGCAGCGGGAGAAATTCTACAAATGTCCTGGTTGGAGGAGAAGGAAAAACTTCTCCTTTAGCAATGATAACGTCTCTGCTATAGACCGTGAAAACAAACGCCTGCTTGGACAGCTGTGGCGTGCCTGTGGGTCGAACAATGTGGGTAAACCACCTCGGGTGCTGCCATTGTACCACAGTGGGCTTAACAGATACCGGGCACACGAGCGCATTGAGATAGAGAACGTTGCAACCCTGAAGAGATTGGAGTCTGTTAAGTCCTCATGCTTTGTAAAGTGCTCGGACCAGCTTGAGGACTACCAACGCCTAGCTGCTTACCCAGGTACTCCTTCACTCATTAAATACACGCTCCCAGAGAGCAGCAGAAGCGCCCAACGGAGGAGGGCGTCCCTTGCCAGAATAATAGATCCTTCCAAACGCAGGTCATTGCGTTGCGCACTTATTGAAGCCAAAGAGGCAAAAGATAAACTTCTCCACGCCACAAACACGATCAAGTTTAAGAAGCTCAGGGGGGAGGTTAAAACATCTCCGGAGGAAGGTGCCACCAAAGCCACCGATGAAGAAACAATGATCCAAAAACTGATTCGGAAGTTTGGCGAGATGATAGGTTGGTTTACAGGTGAAGGTTCAAAAGACTCATCTGCAGAAGACTCGGTTAGCTCTACAGACGTGAAGGGAGATGTCCAGGATGCAGATGATCTCCAAAAGCAGAAGCCAGGGTTTGATAAATCGTCTGTTAAGACCCAGAAGTCAAGGCAAGGGGATAAGTCAGACAGTGCACTCAGCACACCTGATGACGAATTTGAACAAAGTGAAGAGAAAAAATCAGCTCTTGATATATATACTTTTGGCTTGAAGAATCAGAAAAATAAATCTTTTCCAGATGATGACGTAGGTCGTATAACCCGGGAAAATCTGCGCCTGCTTCGAGAAATCGCACGCACACATTGCAGACCTGGCAGCTCAGTGTATTGGAATACTACTCACAATACTTACAAAACTGAAATACTCGAACCATACCACCACGGTCGTAACCGCAGGCGAGCACAGCAGCAAACAGACACTGAGAACCTTCATATCTTGAGGAGAGTAGAATCTGTTAAGTCCACACCCCAGATAAAACGTTCAGAGCAGCTTAAGGACTACCACCGCCTTGCGTCCTACCCAGGAACTCAGTCACTTTGTCGGTATGACGAGAGCATGGCAACTTCTCCCCCGAGTCCCACTTCCAAGTCTGGCAAAGTCAGGGTTCCTCGGCCGGAATGGGTTGATTAATTTCAATCTATGACACTATTGAGGCTTGATTTACCAATGATGCCCCAGATCAGTCTACACAATTAAGTAGGTGGCACCACCCAGCGTGGGTATTGAAGCAAAGCGTTGCATTGAATAAGTCAACAGCTTCAGATTTGTCCACTCCGATGACCTTGCTTCCTACTATTCAATTTATTACCATAAATTATATCAGTATTTGTGTCTATGTATCTGTTGTCTTTTTTTATTTCACTGTTTATCGTGTGGATTGATAGAGAATGCATAATGGGAAATGTCCATTGGATTATTATTTTAGTTTATTTTTTTTATTGGCAGAGTGTGTGATATATTGGTCCACGGAGTGTGTTCCATTTGTCTGTTTTATTTACAAGATAGTAAAGCTTGAATAATGTTTGGGATGTTACATATAATCACCAGAAATCCCATTTCTGCATGTGGGAGAGAAAGAGATGAGGACTCGAGACCTGCAGCAAATTTGATGCCAAGCCGTTGTTGTGAGCAACACTGTTCTGAGACTGGAGAGTCAAAGAAGGTATACAACAGGCAGCAAAACGTTTCGCTGGATGCATTTGTTTGCTTTTTTTGTATTTGACTAGATTTACAGGATGTAATGCAGTGTTTGAAATCTAGTCCTACATAGTAGTAGTTTACATTGTGCTGATCACAGCGGTGATCACAGAGGTGATCACAGGTGGTGATCCATTTGATGTCACTACTGCTCACTACTGGAGCTGTAGGGCCCCATACATGTGCAATAGTTTTTATTATTCATCTACTTTTTTTTTTTTTTTTTGTGGGACTATTCCAATGACCGATCCCTGAGCAGTGTTTCTGCCAGGTTCATTACAGATGGAACAATTAGAGTGCCACTGCAACACGTGCCCATGGCCCAACACCACCTTGTGTGACTTACCAAGGTTGGTGTGGTTTGGACTATGGTGTACACCCTGAGGCGGCGAGGTTGGAGTTAGATCCAAAGATACTCTATGTATAAAGATAGGCATACTCATTGGCGCCACTATATAGACGACATGGACTACAAAGCCTACAAATGGTCTCCTAAGTAGTCATGGTTTCTCTCAGAGCCCCCGTATCTGTCGTATGTCACATTACAGATTACAAAGAGACTTCCTGTCTCCTAACAAATCTTGTGAGAGTTGGTTGGTGGAATAAAGAATAATTGATAACAAACTGACATTTCTTCTGATTTGTTAAGCTAATAGAAGCCATTTTACTATGAATATATTGTAAATATTATATGCCTTTTGATGATTGGGTCCAGTATTTAGTTCAGTGTCCATGGAGTTAAGGAATGGATCATAAGTTGTGTTCAAGTTCATTCTACCATTGGAAATGAATAGACTCCATTCCTCCGGTCTCGGGAAGCAAACCAAGTTTGCCCCTGTTGCCAATGGCCTCGGGTTAGATCCCTGACTGGGTCATACCAAAGACTACAAACCTGGGACCAATGATCCCCTGCTTGCTACCAGATCAATACTAGCCTCACATCCTCTTGTCACAGTGCAGTTCTGCTTTATTTATAAATATCTAGGTGTACTGTATGTATAGCCTAAACGAATCTCAAACCAGCTCTGCTTCAGTTGCAGCAACTTTGGTTTGTAGTTAATTTACATAATAATACTTGGGAAAGGTCACTGATTGTGTCATTCTATATTTCTAAAATATACTGCACCCAGTGCACTAAAGGTCAAAAGGGTTTTATTTTAAATATCAATGTTTAGATATTGAGTGGTCAAACAGCATCGGCCACACCTTCAGGCCTTAATCATAAGATCTGTTACTGTAAGACAGAAAAACAGATTGAAAATACTAATTAACAATTTATACAGTGTGTTTATAGTTTTAATAAGGCGTAGAGACGAAATGTTCTTCAACCTCTGTTAATCTGTTTCGTCATTGGAAAACAAAGTGTTCATGCATTCTGCCTGGAGTCTCCATCGTTGCAACAATAAGAAAATAATAAGCATATCTTCATTCTGCTTCATATCCTGGCTCTCGTGGGAAGAATAAACAATACGAAACTCCCTCTGTGTTAATAAATACTGACTGTGTTTTTACTATAATGTCTGACTCACACGTATGTTGTTTGAAAAGCAGAATCAAAAGATGCTCAACAGAAATTCAACCTCCCACACCCAGCACATTAAACACGCACGCACGCACACACACACACACACACAAACACACACATAGACACACACACACACACACACACACACACACACACACACACACACACACACACACACACACACACACAGTACAGTATATAGAGAATGAAATTGTCCTGACTCTTCAAACAGTTTTTGCTACAGACTTGTACCATTATAAAAAAAAGTATATAGGCTCCACTCAAACCTCACTTCTCAGGCATGGTATTTCATTCCACATGCCTGGATGCCCCTAAACGTAAATGAAGCCATTAATAAGTAAAACATTAATTATGGAGCTTTCATTGAACCCTGGGCTCATTTCTGTCTCCACCAGTATGGTGGAGAGTATGTTTTACCCCCTGTCCGTGTGTCCATCCGTCCGTGCAGGCCCTGGCCGCACCCCAACAAGGACTCCACCATTCCTGGCCCCGACACGGTCCAGATCGGTCAGGGTAGACGTTACGTCACCTGCTACGTCACCCATGAGAAATAGCACCCTTTTTACATTGGCCTATTATAGTGCCACCAGGAGGCCACAACCTGATCTGGCCTGGTGGAGACCTGTGCCACGAAGGGCACTGATCTAGTTACACTCTCTGATTCTACACTCTGGGATGGGATGGGATTGTAGGTAAATATCACTCATATCCTTCAAAGACAAGGTTTAATGGGAACTGAAGAAGGTACTTTGAACCAAGGAAGGGTGCTAGCACGAGTGGGGCCTTAAGATGGGGAAGGGGGTGACGTAGCAGTTGACGTAACGTCACCCCTGACCGACCTGGACCGTGCACGGATGGACGGACACACAGACAGGGAGTAAAACATACTCTCAGTCTCCACCATACTGGTGGAGATAATTACCCCCATAGTCTGTATGTACTCTGTAGGTCAGTCATATGCTATATGGTGCTAGCTCACTACTTCCCAGCATTCACAGCAGTGTCGGTGTCTTGCTAGGCCTGCCCACAGCGGGTGGTGATTTGCTCCTCATTTCTTTGCTTTTCAGATTGATAGGCTGAGCCACCATCAGGGCCGGGGCAGAGAGATGGTGGGCGGCAGCCTTCTGTTGGTGGGCACTGTTGATGTAACTGGAGATGAGGAGGGTTATCTCCCTGATCTGTCAATCAAACAAAACAGTATATTTTAGCATGTGAAGGGTGTGTGTGTGTGTGCGTGCGTGCGTGCGTGCTTGCGTGGACGTTTCGGTACTGTCTACTGTCTACTGTCTTTTCAAACATATTTCAAAACATGCTTTCTTCATCATTGAACTGATGGCAAAACAATAATGAACTAATTGTCAGTTTCACAATATCTTAACTGTCAATGGAGCACCAGAAAGTGTGTTTATGGCATCAGTGAAACATACTGTCTGGGTGATAACTGATTTGACCATTGTAATCTTCTATAATTTGATAAATGCCTGGAACGCTCACCAACCTTTGAGGCGGCCATGGCAAAGAGATGTTTCTCAGTCGGCTTGTCTTTGGCAGCATTTGAACCAATGCTCTGACCCACCACCAGCATGAAGTCCTGCTTGCAACCACCAAATGTCATCAGGTTCTTATAGGGATGCGACACCAGCGGCTTCTGAACAGACGGCATGCATGGATAATTTACTCTTTCTATACCAACAAAATAGCAGGAGCTCACAACACCAATGCGCTGCAACAGCTTGTACACATTCTATTTTGTTCATGCGTGTGTAAATCAAGCTTGAAACAGGAGGAGTTTATCAAAATGCTACTTACAATAGAATTGTGCTCCAGGACGCTTATGCCATTTTCATGTACTGCCAGCCACAGATTTACACCCTGCTCTGGAGAGGGTGTGATGGACTAACCAACCACAGAGAGAGAGAAAGAGAGAGAGATTGTTTGTTTACTATAACATGAAATTAGTGTTACTAGTACTACCAATACTCATTGGAATTCTATTATATCTATGCTGTTTGGTCTATAGGGAGCCATATGTAAAGGACCGTAAGACACACATGCCCATCCTCACCTCAGCTTCGAATAATTTGGCACCAAAGTAGGGCCACTTTCTGGCCACAGTCAGATAGATCCTGACACACTCTGATGAACTCCGACCCCTAAGGGAGGCCCACCGCGCAGACAGACGCTGGAGCAGTTGCCTGGGGTGTGTGTGTGTGTGTGTGTGTGTGTGTGTGTGTGTGTGTGTGTGTGTGTGTGTGTGTGTGTGTGTGTGTGAATGCATGTGAGCAGTAGAAAATGAAGTAGGGTTATTATAAACTTCCAAAGTACTCTATTTTCATTTGGAACTTAAAAGATACATCACACACAACATACACAAAAACTATTGTGGGATTCATGGTCATGTGGCCATTTATTTTCTCAACAGAAAAGAAAACATACCTGAGTTGATCCTCTGATGCGGTCCTGCGGTAGTGTCTAGGATAGAACCTCTCCAGAACCTGTTTAAGGGTCTGGCTGGACTTGGTCTGGGCCAATCCAGGAGCGGAGAACGGGCGCTCAAAATCCCCAAACTCTACCTGAACACAGAGATAAAAGGGACTTTAATTCCTGCCAGCAGATCCTCTTGGGATACAAGACAACCATGCCATCACTGTATTCCGTTAATCAAAGTGCAGTATTAGCTATACAAGTGACACCCTATTTAAAGTGTAGGTAACCTGCAAAAAACTCTCAAAAGTGTTGACACATGTCCCTAAAAAATAGCCTAAGTATCCCAATGATATATTTAAAATGCCTGATGGGGCTGTACACATCTCACATTTGAGGTTTATAAAAATAAAATTACTACATCCGCCACTTTGGGAAATGTAGTTCTGAATCTGTTGATGTCGCGGGTCTGTGACGACAATAGGAGAATGTCTTTTCTTCTTGTTGCAATGCTAACTTCGATGGACACGCCCTGCTCCTCGTCAGCATGGTACCGTCACAGCAACGCAGATGTGCTTATTGAGTATAGACAGAATCAGCGTGGAGTCGAGACTATTTATAGCACTCAGTTCTTGGAACAACTTTTCGGTCGTCTACAACTTTTGGAAAATGCCAAAGAGATGCGTAATCGGTGGGTGCAGCAATATAGGTGGGAAGGGAATTCCGATACACGTTTGGCCCAAAAACGAAAAGGCAGCCAAAAATGGGACACTTTCGCACGCATTAGGCGTGCTGACTGGACCAAGGGGCTAACGGGGAAGTCCACTATATGTGGTAGCAGTGTGCGTAAAACTTGGAAACAAGGCTACTGCCCGGACATGAGATTGTGAAAGAGATTGTAAAGGCGAAGCTGCTGCTGATCTCCGAGTAGCCCCGTTCGTGACACTCTCATCTCGCTGGCGATGCTGACTACAGCTACGAGGAGCTGTAGTCAGCATCGCCAGCGAGATGAGAGTGTCACGAACGGGGCTAATCTCCGAGATGATCAGGATCAGTGGGTAGACGCAGCGGTGGTCCGCTGGCTCGTTCGGTTATTTACGACAGTAGTTTTCAACCTTTTTGATACCAGGGCCCACTATTTATTCTGCATTTGAGCCACGGACCACCGTTTGAGGACATTTAGCTCCACAGACCCCAAAACTAAAGATTTCTTTTGCTTTTGTCCATCCATTCCAGTTGTGTACACTTGGGCTAATTCAGATGATAAATATTTTAACTCTTGAGGGTGTAAAATGAAACCAAATGGACCCGCAAGGGCCCATTTGGTTTCATTTTTACGATCTCAAGAGTTACATTTGGTTGACCAACTTAGCTGGGGATCACCTGGAACTCTTTCACGGACCACCGGTTGAAAACCCCTGATTTACGAGCATGTTTACCAAGATTACTCTCTCCTTCACAAATCCTCCTCCTGTTTTTAATGTTATCGTCATGGTTCTATCCCAGCATAAAGCACAGTTGCTGCTAACGTAATGTCCATAATCCATCCACCGAGTCCCCTCGCATTCCAGCGGCAGAATAAAACAACTAAACGTTGGCTTGGTCAAGAACTCCAGTTTGTCTCCATTCAGGCAGCTCGAGCGCTCAGTTTCCGACTCCGCAATGTCGCAAGTCTTGTACTAGATGGCTCTGAGTCACTGGTCAGCTGGAGTGAAGGCACGCCCCTCGCGACTGCAGTGTGTAGAACACATAGCCACATACGCTAGCTCTGTTTCAACATGGATATTGCAAAAACGGTCTGAGAGACTGTCTGAGTAAAAACAACGTGTGGTGGCCGCTCTATCCCCGGTCACGATCATTAACAGTGTTATGTTTGTACTCAGTTACGAGAGTGTTTAATATGGTAATTCCCACGGCCACTCTTCTATGCAAGTCTATGCAAGTCAATGGGAACCCGATGAGATGTTCTCCTAATGACGCGCCATATCAACTCGTAACTTTCCGGCGTGATTGGCCAGTGCTTCGGGGGTTGGACCACCTTTCTTCTGATAGCCCCCAGAGCAAATACACACCAAGTATTGTTGTATTGGCAAATGTGTTTGTAATTATGACACAATTTGATTGGGAAAAGTAGTGCAAAACAGGTTACTTACACTTTAATCTCATCCATCATTACACATATCTAAAGAAATAATAAGAACAAATCATACATTAGCATGTGATGCGAATGATTGTGGTTCAGTATATTATCATAGACAACTAGGGTAGATACCCTCACCAAACCATGCAGTAATCCTGGGCTCTAAACTACCTCCTCCTGGCCAGCCAGGGCGCCTGATGGAGGGGACAGAAACTAGTTGGAATAATGTGTTCCTTACACACGCCATGTCCAATCAAGAAAACTCCCCCCTGTCAGGTGAAAAGAAGGCAGCTTGGACTCCTCATGCATTGAAGGCAGCATGAGGCCAGTCTGCTACTTCGCCAGGTTGGTGGAGGATCGCATTAGGAATTGGCACTTGAGTGATAAAAATGGGTTACAAAATTGTGGGAAAAAATATATAAAAAAGACAGTGCCCTTTGACCTACACAGGAAAATGGAAACCATACCCTATGCACCATAAATTCACACAGAGTAACAAATCCTGTATGCCCGAGTGTCAACACCACATTCTCTTCCCAATGAGCTCAGGATTCCCATCCAGTGGTCAGAATAGAATTTGGACAAGTCTTGTGTCGTTTACGGGACAGACCTGTGCCAGCAGGGCTGCCATCTCCAGTGCCAGCTCTTTGTTCACAGGGAAATGACCCGCCACGATGGCCTCATTGGTCTGGTAGCCTAGCAACAGCCTCTCCCTCTCTGACTCCCCCCTCACCTGGAGAGAGAAGTACAGTCTGGGCAGGGAATCAGAGGGGGGAGAGGAAGGATGGAAGAATCACGTAACTGATGAGAGAGATGGAGGGGGGGACAAGTAATGAAAATACCATCAATGTGGCATGTGTCAGAGGATGGCTCCCTCTACACCTGCTTTGAATGCTATCAACCCATAATAACCAGTAGGTTGGCTGGCAAACAACATCACCACTCCAGTAGAGTCAACTGGCTTCATAAAATGGGCTTGATTGAGTAACCGAGAGACAGCGAGGCAGGCGGCCGCGGCCGATAGACCTTAACCCCCGACCAATAGTACAACTGCCCCGACGGATAGGATACCTGCCCGTGACCGATAGGACATCTGCAGCTGCAGATGTATAAAAGGGTCAGGGGGAATTCCCTTCCCTTTTTCGCGGCAGGTGGAAAAAGGTCGCGCCTGTTACTATCGGTCGGGACTCATTTACTATCGGTCACGACTCATTTACTACCAGCCGAGACTCGTTCACTATCAGCCCCGCAGCCGCCTGCCTCTGTCGCAAGTTTTTCACCCCTCCTGGAGAAACCTACTGGTTGGTATGACTGGATAACACTCAAATCCACTACCTTAGTCTACCTGTTCTTATAGGTCAGTCTGACGGTCCTCGTATGCTCAGACTTGCCCGTCTGTTGTTCCTTAGAAGCTTGCTCCCACTTGGAAATGATGTCACAGATCTGTTTGGATGACACACGTAAACAAAACAAGAACACAGTCAGTGTTCACTGCTACTGGGAATTCACAAAATAGAGAGTGTGTTTAACTCTCAGAATGCATTGAAATTGACCCGTAATGGTCCCTTTGTACCTTGATGCGCCCTTGCAGGCAGTGTTCCAGATCGCGTCCAGTCGGGTCGTCTGTGTACAAACTGAATCCCGATTGGCCAGTTTTCCTTATGCCAGTGTCCTGGTTGAGACGACACTGGAACTCCTCCACTGTGGTGGAGGCGTCGAAGCTCACCACCTATGGAAAGACAATCAATAATTGTGGGCGGGGTTTGATAAATTCCCAAAACGATGGAATGGAATCATACAAGGACGAAAACAGGACATCATTCATATCATCATAAACACATGTAAGATAAATGAACGTAGCAATGACAGTGTACTGTACTGTGCTATATTAAGGACCTGGTAGGTGTTATTGAGGAAGTGCACAGGCACACTGAATGGCAGAGAGTGGTGGCAGGGGTTCCTCAGCAGAATAGACAGGATCTCCATGCGGGATGTCCTGGCCTGGCGCTCCCCTTTCTGCTGGGTCCTCTCCAATGAGCGCTGGCAGTAGATGGCATACTTCCCCACCTCTGTCCTGAAGACAGCAAGGAAAGTCATGGTACACACAGTACAGTCATGTCACGCCATATCATGCTTTCCTTTCGTTTTCTTTTAGCAACAAATATTATGTAGATAATATGCTTCAGACCAGCTACCTCTCAGGGCTTTATCTCGTTGCTATGAATGTCTATCTATGTCCTCTAAGTAGACTTAGAAATGAAACTAGTGTTGACTAATTAATCATAAGTGGCTCTTATTTTGAATAGGAAGAGGAAGTCTGTTTTAGTTGTAGCCAAGCTGCCATGACAACCAAATAGTAATAGTAATAGCACAGTATGCTCACCTGGAGTCTCCATGTCGTTTGAGGTGACTCTGCAACAGCCATAGAAACGGGTGCTGGGGGAGGAACAGTCCCACGCACAAGGCCAGGAACTGCCAGCCCTACAGGTCAAAACAGAAACACATTGCTGAAGCACTTCTGTATTGATAGTATTAGCCATAACTGTACATAATACATATTTCTATTTCCGTGACAAAATAACAATAATACTGGATCTACCAGCTCGATGTGTTGAGAGCTTGTAGATCTGCTACTTTTGGGGAGCAACCCCTGAACCCTTTAGCTATTGTAGATGCAGGTGTACGGCATGGATTACTAAACAAGAAAGGAGTGACATATGCATTTCTTTCACCGTAGTGACCACATTTGTGGTCTGGAGAGGGCAGCTTTCTGGCTACTTTGTATGTATGTACTGTATGTATGTATACTATAATCATAATCAATACTATAATTAAGGAGTTGTCTGTCTGAATGTCTGAATGTCTGAATGTCTGAATGTCTGAATGTCTGAAGCGAGCATAACTCATCACTGGCTGCACCGATCACTAAGATTTTTCACACTGTCATTGACCATAACATTAGGAAGAGACTGAGGAAGCCCTTTTTTCAAATTAACAAATTGTTGATTAATAATGAATTTATTGGTGAATTAAATTTCCCCATTCGCTTAACATTGGCAATTCCCTCTTCGGCCACAGGGGGCAATGCAAATACCAAAACACACACACACACACACACACACACACACACACACACACACACACACACACACACACACACACACACACACACACACACACACACACACACACTTTATGACTGGCCATTGCAGTGTCTGTGCGTGTGCATTAAAGCAATCCTTCATCAAATCCTTCATCACATAATGTGATGAAGGATTCACATTACCCACACAGTGAGTACATCATTTGGTGTTCATATATTCACAACGGGTAAGGCCCTAGTGTATGAAACAAACTACTCAAATGACAAAGACGCTCCATGAAATGCCACGCCATGAAAACACAGTAGTCTGTCTGTGCCACCTAGGGGTGGAGGTGTGTACCTGCAGGGGCCCAGGCTGCCCTTGGGGCTGCCTCTTGCGGGTCTGTTTGATGAGCTGGCAGAAGAACTCGTTCTGGAGCTCGGGGTGGTTCAGGCACACTTGCAGGGCACTCTGAGCCAGGGACACATGGTAGTCGATGGCCGGCGCGTCAATGGCCACGTTTATGAAGAGCTGACACGTCTGCAGAGAGAGAGAGAGAGGAAGGTGATGACAGGCGGAGGCAGAGATGAATACAGAGGGAAGTAACATGCAGCTAAAAAGTCAGGTTAATGGGGTAGTCCTTTTAATGTCTCAATTAGGACAGTGACATTGAATTAAGACACCTTGAAGAGTTTAATGGCCTCCGTCTGCAGGGCCTGTGAAGGCAACGTGGTGAGAGGGGAAGACAGAGCATCTTTACTGAAGCACAGCACTGGATGCCTCCAAATCTGAGAGTCTGAGAGAGAGAGAGAGAGAGAGAGAGAGAGAGAGAGAGAGAGAGAGAGAGAGAGAGAGATAGCTATTTCAATCTACGGATATAGAAAGAGGGAGGTTATCTTTCCATGTACTGGCTCATACTCACTTGGCTCCCCATCTAGTTGAAACAGTTTTCCCACCAGCCGTTCAAATTCTGTACCAACTTTGCCCACTGTGGTGCCCGCTGCTACGGCTAGATGGTACAGCCAGGACTCCTACAGACCCCGTCAGGATGGGAGGGTAAATAAAAAGCTAGGTTTCTCACGAGGAGTTTTGGTACAGGTGTACATCGTGTCATAATTGAAATGGTTGAATCTTTCGGGGGTCTTGACGCCCATACTGACCTTTTCGTGGCGTGATTCGATGAGCAGGTACGTGGGTCCCTGTTCCTGCGGGTGGATGGCGATGGTGAAGGACGTGGACTGTAAGCCTTGTCCGCACGCTTTCAGGTCCTCGTCGGAGTCGTGCGCCCTGTCCACCTCCTCCACCCGCGCCTCCCACAGCTTGATCTGACCGAGGGGGAACTGCACAGTAAAACACACACAGTGTCAGCCTGGGATCAACACCATTATTCGGTTGAAATAATGTGGTTTGGAGCACGAATCCTCCAGAAGCAGCCAGAACCAATCAGACGGCTTCCTCAAAACAACCTGTTGCATAACAGTCTTTATTAGTGTGATGTTGTAATCTATGCGTCGCTGCAGGTTAGAGAGAATATTTCTTTTGGAGGTTAATTGCTCTATCAGGGCAGGTCGTATGTGAGCTACCTGCAATGGATGACTCATGGGAAAGTCCTAATAAAGGGCTATGAGGGCTAATAAAGGGAGCGGAAGGCAGCTGGTGGACCAGTTAGTGGCCACTGAACTAAACCACAGGATGTGTTTGAGGCTGCTGGATTGAGGATTACAGAGAGAGACCGGCCCTTTTCCTCTTCTATGTAACTATGCTTCCCAGCTTGGGGTCCCCAAGTCCTGAGAATTAGTGGGACATTGAAACAGCCCGCTTTTCACCACAATTACAATAATAGTTGTTTTCAGAGGTTACATAGATGATTAATTTATCGTGATTCTATGGTGGTTCTATTCTGTTGGAAGGTATGTGTGGTAAAAGTAAAAATAATTGTTTAACTGTATAACTGTATTTTATATGCAAACTAAATGAGTACAGATGTGCCAAAAGCCTAGACAACACCACTGAGAGTTCACTGGGTTGTTTGGCCTATCACAAATCACATTAAATGAATGATGTTATATGAAGCCAGAGATATTTGGAGTCCTGGTTTATATTACCTTGTCCTCTTGGCTGCGGAAGTAGTACAGCGTTTTACCTATTAGGGCACACCACACTCTCTTAGAGTAGCCATGCTTCACCTGGTAAAGACACAAAATTTGAAATTAATTATACTCACAGCATGTCATGCAACATATGGTGAGCAAAGCATGTACAATTGAAACTATTTACTATGACTACCGGTAAATATAAACTGTAAAAAAGTGTTTCCCTTATCAGTTCCATAAGGGACACGTATTTTAGTTTGTTAATAGTTGTACGGTTCCGTATTCAACCCATTTTGTCCTGACGAGATTCTAGTTTCTGATATTAGTTTCTAACACTAGATTCTAGTCTCTGACATTAGTTTCTAGTTTCTGCCGCTAGTTTCGAGTTTCTGTCGCTAGTTTCTAAATTCAGCACTAAATTCTAGTTCCCGATACTTGTTTCGAGTTTCAGGCAGTAGCTTCTAGTTTCTGACGCTAGATTATAGTTTTTTGGCGCTAGATTATAGTTTCTGACGCTAGATTATAGTTGCTGGCACTACTGTAGATTCTCTATGTTTCTGTGTCAGTGATGCTCAACATATTTCATGCCAAGGACCCCTAGATTGATCTATATTTGCCTGCGGAGGACCCACGTCTGACAACATGTTCTAGGGATCCCCCAGAAGCAAAGATTTGAGTTAAAGGGATGGTTGGCAGTCCAAGTTCCAGAACCTTGATGAGCAGTCCCTTCATGGCTGGACGGATGTCAGGCTGGGTGAAGAGGGGGCTGGCGGCCTTGACCCTCAGAACACTCTGCAGGACCCTCAGCCACTCCTCCAGCAGGTTGGGAGAGTCTGCCTTCAGGTAGTACACCCGCTTCCCTGTCACGATCTACACACACACACACACACACACACACACACACACACACACACACACACACACACACACACACACACACACACACACACACACACACACACACACACACACACACACACACACACACACACACACACACACACACACACACACACAAACACACACACACACACACACACACACACACACACACACACACACACACACGTTTGATATGAAGTCTTGTTCTTGTAGTGTGGATGCATGCATGGGCTGCAGTAATATGCAATTCTGTGTTGTATTAGAGCCTACTTAATTGAGGAACAACTTTATTTAGCTTCTCTCAAGCTAGAAGCAGTACCTGGAGAACTTGTTTGCCGTCTCCACGGGTGATGCTGCTAGTGGCATTGACCTCGATCTGCCCCTGAGGTCTTCTGATGACATCACTCTAGAGGGAGACCAGATCAAATGGAGACTGTTAAAGGCTCAATCATACTTCAGGGTGAAGTGAATTGCGGTGAAAGGGTTTCACTACGGTGTAGTTTTTTTAAAAGCTTCGCCCTGGATCATAGAGTGAAGCCTTAAAAACTACACTGTCGTGAAAACTTTCCACCTAAACTCACTTCACCTTGGAGTATGTGAGCCTTTAGTTTCCTTTAGTTTTTGTGTGAAGGCAAAGCACACATGAATTAATAATCCAGGTTTTGCAGTGCATCAATCATGATAGCCCTGGAAGCCTAGAAAGCTTCTCTACAGTCATTCTGAAGAGAACATTCTTCAAGCTCAAGCTGGTATTGTCAGAGAGAAAATGACGATACATACTGTAGGCTACAACAGAGATGGGAAAACAATTAAATAAACACACCGGTGACTTATAATAAAGCAGCTCTCCATCTTTAAGGACAAACCAGCGTCTCTTCCAGGTTTTCTTCCAGGTCTTCACCATCTTCAGCAAGTAGCCAGACTTTTCCATTGGTTCCTACATCATGGGATAGGTATGTGGTAGAATAGTGAATACGTAGCCATTTAAGTACCGTACATGTTTTGATTCTGGTGAAAAGTTAACCTCATACAATAAGATTGTCTTTCTCATTCGTACAACAAAGTGCATACAATGTTATTCTAAGGGGACTTTCTGTGGGTCCATTTTCTTTCTAACCCGCTTATGCATCAAAGTGTCATGTGCCATCTTAATTTAGTTATCAAGTTGTGTACTGAGTGAAGCCGTCCTTACACTCTTGCCGTTGTCGCTGTTTAAGGAGCAGGTCTTGGGGAGTTTCTGCTCAGGTTCAGAGCACTCTGTGTCGGTGGAGTAGGCATCAGGAGGGATGGCGTAGTCACTCTCTGACGTCATTGAAGACATGGACACGGCTGCCAGTGAGAGAGAGGGTTGCAAAAACGAGAGGTTAGGATTGAAGTCATTGCATATGTGCTGTCAAGTTCTAATGCATGAACCCTAAAGGGTATACCTCTCTTCAGGGAGCGGGGGCTGCCAGGGGTGCTGTCCTTGCGGCAGCTGGATCCAGAGGTGTTGGAGCTGCAGAAGGAGCCCTCCTCCTCCCCTGAACTGGAGGACTCCTCCGAGCTGGATGACTCCTCAGAGAACGGACTGCTGCTCAGCAGTGTGGCTTTCTGCAAGGGTCAATGGAAGGTGGGTGCGTCGCACACACCGTGACACGTTTAAACGCACAGTGAAAGGCAGTGTTAGAGTTTGTAACTCTCAACACTCAAACTAAGGAGCCGGACCGCCTATCCTAGCTGTTCGGGCAGCTGGGCTGCTGTCACTCCCCATCACTCTCTCCCCCTTCTCAGTCTGCAATACTATTTAATTTTTATTATTATATTTTTTGGGGGGCTTTTGTCTATATTTCATTTCAGGCGAGAGAAAGAAGGGGATGGAATACAGTATATGTGACTTTTTATCCTTTATCCTATCTCCCCCTACTTCCCCTGCTACATCAATTGCCTCTATGTTTGTTTATGTTTTAGTCAGTTTTTGCTTTATTTTGATAGTGTGGAGAATGTAGAGAGAAACAGGAAACTTGTGTGCAGAGCGGGGGAAGGACAAGCACAGTATGTAAACTGTATGTAACCAAGAGGCTCACATTGAGGTATGAATGACATTGAGTCTTTAGTGAGACCTGACAAACAAAACTAACAAAAAGTGCAACAAATTCAACGAAATAATGATGAAATACAAGTATAAAAACATCTCCCATGCCACTCTAAATTTAACAACACATGCAGGTCATTGCCGATATATGAAAACCTTGTTTGTTTTCAGATTTTTGAAAGATGAATTGCAGTATATATTTTGAGGGTGCATGCATGGCGGGGAAGCGTGTGAGAACTACGGACTTATGGCCACCGAATGTACAGTAAAACTTCTATACTTATATTCAGGCCAATAGGGGACAACATTTCTCAGTAAGTAAATGTATGTGCTTTTACCTTTACCTAACTAGCAGTGGAGTAAAAAGTAATATTTGTACTTAATAATTACTACTTACATTTATTTTCTGTCGCTATGTTATACACTAATTCTTTTTCTTTGGGCTTTTAATTTTGGCACTCTACATCCCCTACAACTGTGTGTGTGTGTGTGTGTGTGTGTGTGTGTGTGTGTGTGTGTGTGTGTGTGTGTGTGTGTGTGTGTGCGTGCGTGCGTGCGTGCGTGCGTGCGTGCGTGCGTGCGTGCGTGCGTGCGTGTGCGTATGCGTGCGTGCATACTCACCCCCTTGAGAGTAGTGTAAACTGGTGTGGTCATATTCTTATAGATGAGGGAAGTATAGAGAACAAAGGCAGGATAGGAGGACTGAAGGGAAGAGTCTGAAACATAAAGTAGTTTTGTTGTTGTGGAAGGGAGCGAGTTATGATGCACTGATGCTCTACTGTCATATCATCAGTTTAAAGGTGTAAAACAGTGGGTGAGATTTGTTTTTGACAAAAGAAAAAAGGATGCCAGCACTCTAAGTTCATTTCATGGTTTATTTACCTCGGAAGGCAGTATGGCATGGACGCGTTTCGCCCTGAGGGCTTTCTCAACACATGAAAACAAACAGGAAGTGACATGTTTTTAAAGGATGTCAAATCTGCCTATCAAGGTGTCAGCAATTACATCGTGAGGACTGAAGTAGAGTAATTAGATCATACCAGTAAAGATAACCATGACTTAGAACATACACATGGGAAATATAACAACATTGACACTGTATGGTTGGCCAACCAGAACAATAACAGGTCAATCAATATAGTATGAAGGCAAAGAAAAAGAAAAATATATATACAAATATTTACAAAATCAAGCTGAGGCAACTGGATTCTATAGACGCTCAAAGTGGAGCAGGTTAAATGCCAAATTAGGGGGGTTTTACCATAGAAAAAGAGACCGTCTAATAGAAAGTTTTAAAGGAAACAACCCAAAAGGAGCTCTTCATTGAGCCCTTTGGGGTGTTCCGTCTGGAGAACATGAATCCAGTATGCCTCACGTTTTAATAAAGCGTTGTCCCTGTCACCCCCTCTTTTCAAGGGGGGGACCACTTCAATTCCCTGAAACCTCAAGGTACAGACTTCATGACCCACAGCATTGAAATGTCTAGCAATTGGTGACTTTTCATCATTGTTGCGAATTGCACTTTTATGTTCAGAAAACCTTGTTTTAAGCTCTCTAATAGTTTTGCCAACATAACATAATCCACAGGGACACTTCAGTAAGTAGACCACATATTTAGTTTTGCAAGAAATTCTCCCTTTTACAGAATACTTTCTACCAGAGTGTGGGTGTGTAAAGTACTGGCCTTTAACCATAGCGTTACAGTGAATGCAATTATGGCAGGGGAAATTACCAGGGGGTAAACTAGACAAGAAATGTTGTGGAGGTGTATACAGGTCAGCTCTTACTAAAGAGTCTCTCAAGTTTTTGGCCCTCTTGTGGGCAAAAATAGGAGTGTCTCTAAAAACAGAACCAATGCTGGGATCAGAAGCCAAGATGTGCCAATGATTTTGAATAACCCTGCGAATGTCACTAGAAGCAGGAGAGAAAGTAGTAGCACAGACAATTCTATTAGAACCTTTGGAGGGCACAGTCTTAGGGGATAGTAGGTCTTCCCTTTTGAGACCTCTAGCTCTGTCTAGAGCCTGGTTTAAAACAGTGTGACTATAGCCTTTGGAGGCAAACCTAGAACACAATGCAGCAGCCTGCTCTTCAAACTTGACATCAGAACTACAGATTCTTCTAACTCTGACCAACTGACTATAGGGTAGGCTATTCTTCAGACCAGGTGGATGGTAACTGGAGTAGTGTAGAAGACTATTACGATCAGTTTCTTTTCTATGAACACTGGTATCAAATACATTAGTTTTATGGACCTGTACGTCTAAGAAGGAGACAGAGTGTTGGCTGTGTTCCATGGTGAACTTTATAGTAGGCATTCTGCTGTCTAGGTAAGATTTAAATTCAAAAAGCTGTTCTAACGAGCCTCTGAAGACTAAATGACAGTCATCTATAAACCTGGACCAAGACTTAATTGAATCAGAAAACGGATTATTATTATATATGAAATCTTCCTCAAATTTTCCCATGAACAAGTTTGCAAAATTGGGAGAGCAGGGGCTACCCATACTGACCCCCTGACACTGGAGATAGTATGAATTCTCAAATTTGAAATAGTTTTTGTTTAAAACCAACTTTGCAAGTTCAACCAGGAAACCAGTCGGGGGAATCTTATTTACTCTTTGGTCCAAATAATAAGCTAGGGCACTAAGTCCTTCTTGATTGGGAACATTAGTGTACAGTGAGGCTATGTCAAGGCTACATAGATAGTCATTCTCCTGAATGTCACCAATAGATTTGATTTTGTTCAAAAAATCGGTAGTGTCTTTTAAAAAAGAAGGGAGCTGGGAGACCAAACCTTTGATGTGTCTGTCAATATACTGTGATAAGGGCTCTGTTAGAGATTGGTTGCCCGCCACAATGGGGCGACCTGGAACAGGTTCAACCAGAGACTTGTGAATTTTAGGCAGACAATGGAATAAGGGACGGACAGGGTGTTTTTGAAATAGGAAACTAAATTCGTCTTTAGAGATCAGACATTCACTCAAAGATTTATTCAGAAACGATTCAATTTCCTGAGAGAACTTCATGGTGGGGTCCCCATTTAAAGGGGTATAGAACTCAGTGTTGCTCAGTTGTCTGAATACCTCTTTTCTATATGATTCTTTGTTTTGAATAACTACTGCACCACCCTTGTCCGCACTCTTAATCACAATGTTATTGTCTTTACCCAATTCAAGCAAAGCATTCTTTTCTTCAACACAGATATTAGAGAAAACCTTTCTTTTATTATTAGCTGATAGACATTTAAACACATCCTGTTCTACCAGTCTGCAAAACGTGGAGACAGAGGAATTCAAAGTAGGTGGGACAAATGTGCTTTTTGCTTTAAATTTCTTTTCTTCATCCATAGTGGATGATGATGCCGAAACATCAATAATAGTGTGAGGAAGCGTAGAGGATGCCTGGGTGGCATTCTTAGCGAAAAAGGCCTTCAATTTCACAGATCTCAAAAACTTGAAAAGTTCAATTCTTGTATTGAAAGAGTTTGCCCTGGTAAAAGGCACAAAGGAAAGACCTTTTGACAAGACCGAGGTCTCATGAGTAGTCAATGGTCTATTGGAAAGGTTGATAACGTTCAGTACCTCCGGCCCCGAGCTCTGCTGCTTTTTTGGGCGGTGCCGCTTGCCGCCCCGGCGTGTAGCTCGTCTTTTGACCGGGTGTGGTAGCGGTCCGTCGCAGGTATTGGTGGTTCTAAAAAACGGTGTCGTCTTGCCATGGGAGCAGTGGTACGTCGATTCTCACTCCCCGACTCGTCTGTAGACAGATCGCTCGAGGCTGAGAAGTCACCCCTCCTGCGCTCCTGGTTGTAGTGACGTGGTTTCCGACCATCTGTTGTCCACCAGTTGAACACACGGTCGTGTTTATAATCGAGTGTGTCTCTGCGGAATTTAGACATCTTTGTTTCAATGATTTCTTTCTCATACACATCCTTTGCAGCAACACAGTTCTCTTTTATCTCTTTAAGTTGTGTAGAACCACATTTATCCTTGATCTCATTTTCAGTTTCCACCAGTTCCTCTCGTATCTTAACCAGTTCTTTGTCAACATGTTGTATAATCAGGAGCATCAGGTCAAATGAGCACTTGTTGAGTATTGCGTGCCAGTTTTTAGTGAACTCACCATCTTCGCGACCGATTGTCGGCTCCTTGTTGACGATACGGAGGCCTCTTGGGATGCGTTTGCTGCGGATGTATTGAGCCAGGGTAGAGCCGTGTAGAGTCGCTCGGACCTCCTTTTTTAGTAGATTCTGAAGTTTGTGAGTCAACGTTGTGGTGTTGTCAGTGAGGGTACCGAAGGCAGAGAACTCACTGACAACACCACAACGTTGACTCACAAACTTCAGAATCTACTAAAAAAGGAGGTCCGAGCGACTCTACACGGCTCTACCCTGGCTCAATACATCCGCAGCAAACGCATCCCAAGAGGCCTCCGTATCGTCAACAAGGAGCCGACAATCGGTCGCGAAGATGGTGAGTTCACTAAAAACTGGCACGCAATACTCAACAAGTGCTCATTTGACCTGATGCTCCTGATTATACAACATGTTGACAAAGAACTGGTTAAGATACGAGAGGAACTGGTGGAAACTGAAAATGAGATCAAGGATAAATGTGGTTCTACACAACTTAAAGAGATAAAAGAGAACTGTGTTGCTGCAAAGGATGTGTATGAGAAAGAAATCATTGAAACAAAGATGTCTAAATTCCGCAGAGACACACTCGATTATAAACACGACCGTGTGTTCAACTGGTGGACAACAGATGGTCGGAAACCACGTCACTACAACCAGGAGCGCAGGAGGGGTGACTTCTCAGCCTCGAGCGATCTGTCTACAGACGAGTCGGGGAGTGAGAATCGACGTACCACTGCTCCCATGGCAAGACGACACCGTTTTTTAGAACCACCAATACCTGCGACGGACCGCTACCACACCCGGTCAAAAGACGAGCTACACGCCGGGGCGGCAAGCGGCACCGCCCAAAAAAGCAGCAGAGCTCGGGGCCGGAGGTACTGAACGTTATCAACCTTTCCAATAGACCATTGACTACTCATGAGACCTCGGTCTTGTCAAAAGGTCTTTCCTTTGTGCCTTTTACCAGGGCAAACTCTTTCAATACAAGAATTGAACTTTTCAAGTTTTTGAGATCTGTGAAATTGAAGGCCTTTTTCGCTAAGAATGCCACCCAGGCATCCTCTACGCTTCCTCACACTATTATTGATGTTTCGGCATCATCATCCACTATGGATGAAGAAAAGAAATTTAAAGCAAAAAGCACATTTGTCCCACCTACTTTGAATTCCTCTGTCTCCACGTTTTGCAGACTGGTAGAACAGGATGTGTTTAAATGTCTATCAGCTAATAATAAAAGAAAGGTTTTCTCTAATATCTGTGTTGAAGAAAAGAATGCTTTGCTTGAATTGGGTAAAGACAATAACATTGTGATTAAGAGTGCGGACAAGGGTGGTGCAGTAGTTATTCAAAACAAAGAATCATATAGAAAAGAGGTATTCAGACAACTGAGCAACACTGAGTTCTATACCCCTTTAAATGGGGACCCCACCATGAAGTTCTCTCAGGAAATTGAATCGTTTCTGAATAAATCTCTGAGTGAATGTCTGATCTCTAAAGACGAATTTAGTTTCCTATTTCAAAAACACCCTGTCCGTCCCTTATTCCATTGTCTGCCTAAAATTCACAAGTCTCTGGTTGAACCTGTTCCAGGTCGCCCCATTGTGGCGGGCAACCAATCTCTAACAGAGCCCTTATCACAGTATATTGACAGACACATCAAAGGTTTGGTCTCCCAGCTCCCTTCTTTTTTAAAAGACACTACCGATTTTTTGAACAAAATCAAATCTATTGGTGACATTCAGGAGAATGACTATCTATGTAGCCTTGACATAGCCTCACTGTACACTAATGTTCCCAATCAAGAAGGACTTAGTGCCCTAGCTTATTATTTGGACCAAAGAGTAAATAAGATTCCCCCGACTGGTTTCCTGGTTGAACTTGCAAAGTTGGTTTTAAACAAAAACTATTTCAAATTTGAGAATTCATACTATCTCCAGTGTCAGGGGGTCAGTATGGGTAGCCCCTGCTCTCCCAATTTTGCAAACTTGTTCATGGGAAAATTTGAGGAAGATTTCATATATAATAATAATCCGTTTTCTGATTCAATTAAGTCTTGGTCCAGGTTTATAGATGACTGTCATTTAGTCTTCAGAGGCTCGTTAGAACAGCTTTTTGAATTTAAATCTTACCTAGACAGCAGAATGCCTACTATAAAGTTCACCATGGAACACAGCCAACACTCTGTCTCCTTCTTAGACGTACAGGTCCATAAAACTAATGTATTTGATACCAGTGTTCATAGAAAAGAAACTGATCGTAATAGTCTTCTACACTACTCCAGTTACCATCCACCTGGTCTGAAGAATAGCCTACCCTATAGTCAGTTGGTCAGAGTTAGAAGAATCTGTAGTTCTGATGTCAAGTTTGAAGAGCAGGCTGCTGCATTGTGTTCTAGGTTTGCCTCCAAAGGCTATAGTCACACTGTTTTAAACCAGGCTCTAGACAGAGCTAGAGGTCTCAAAAGGGAAGACCTACTATCCCCTAAGACTGTGCCCTCCAAAGGTTCTAATAGAATTGTCTGTGCTACTACTTTCTCTCCTGCTTCTAGTGACATTCGCAGGGTTATTCAAAATCATTGGCACATCTTGGCTTCTGATCCCAGCATTGGTTCTGTTTTTAGAGACACTCCTATTTTTGCCCACAAGAGGGCCAAAAACTTGAGAGACTCTTTAGTAAGAGCTGACCTGTATACACCTCCACAACATTTCTTGTCTAGTTTACCCCCTGGTAATTTCCCCTGCCATAATTGCATTCACTGTAACGCTATGGTTAAAGGCCAGTACTTTACACACCCACACTCTGGTAGAAAGTATTCTGTAAAAGGGAGAATTTCTTGCAAAACTAAATATGTGGTCTACTTACTGAAGTGTCCCTGTGGATTATGTTATGTTGGCAAAACTATTAGAGAGCTTAAAACAAGGTTTTCTGAACATAAAAGTGCAATTCGCAACAATGATGAAAAGTCACCAATTGCTAGACATTTCAATGCTGTGGGTCATGAAGTCTGTACCTTGAGGTTTCAGGAATTGAAGTGGTCCCCCCCTTGAAAAGAGGGGGTGACAGGGACAACGCTTTATTAAAACGTGAGGCATACTGGATTCATGTTCTCCAGACGGAACACCCCAAAGGGCTCAATGAAGAGCTCCTTTTGGGTTGTTTCCTTTAAAACTTTCTATTTCTATTAGACGGTCTCTTTTTCTATGGTAAAACCCCCTAATTTGGCATTTAACCTGCTCCACTTTGAGCGTCTATAGAATCCAGTTGCCTCAGCTTGATTTTGTAAATATTTGTATATATATTTTTCTTTTTCTTTGCCTTCATACTATATTGATTGACCTGTTATTGTTCTGGTTGGCCAACCATACAGTGTCAATGTTGTTATATTTCCCATGTGTATGTTCTAAGTCATGGTTATCTTTACTGGTATGATCTAATTACTCTACTTCAGTCCTCACGATGTAATTGCTGACACCTTGATAGGCAGATTTGACATCCTTTAAAAACATGTCACTTCCTGTTTGTTTTCATGTGTTGAGAAAGCCCTCAGGGGCGAAACGCGTCCATGCCATACTGCCTTCCGAGGTAAATAAACCATGAAATGAACTTAGAGTGCTGGCATCCTTTTTTCTTTTGTTGCATTTTTTGAGCCGTGCACCTTTAAAACTGAAAAATTAAACCTGAGTGCTGCGGTCTCTCCTGCATTTTCTGCAGTCTTCTTCTGAGATTTGTTTTTGCACAAGCTCTGTTTTACATATTTACACATAGCAGCCACCTGAACATTATATCCATGAGGTATTAGAAATAAGGTCACGAACATAGCAGCTGGTATATGCTGTTCATAACGTATTCATTGGTGCAAGAAGATATCAGTGTACGTGAAATTACAATGCAGAAACTCAGGCAATAGTGTAGCCCTTAATGGTCCTATACCTTTGCTAGCAGGGTCCGTGCAGGACGTCTCCGACAGTCTGATCCCTGACTTAGCCACAGCATAGATACGACTTTCCTGTGAAGTACATTTGAGATCATCAAGGCCATGATAAACATGAAAGTGCAATTGTGCATTTCATGTATCTCTTTTTGTGCAATTTTATTCATTCATTCACACTTTTATCATCAGCTGAAACTAGATATGAAATGAAAATAGGCTTCAGTGTCCTCACCCAGGAGGGGAATCTGTGTAGAGGAGGAGTAGGGGGCTTGCTGCCTGGTGCTGAAGAAGCAGAGTCTTCTGGGGTCTCCTCGGGGCTGAGCCCAGCGTCTGAGCGTCCTGGTGAGGTGATGGGACCCCGCAGGGCCGCGTCGCTGCCCGTCTCCATGCTGACGTCCTGCTCCTGGTCCAGGTCTGTCTCCTGGGGCCGGAGGGGCCGCAGCATGCTGAGGGCGTTGCGCGTGCGTCCGTGTATGGCCTCCGTGCTGACGGGAGGCTGGCTCAGGTGTCTCTTGGCCAGGGCCACGCTCATGACTCCGAACCCGGCCGGGGTCCTCAGCCGGGGCTGCTTGGGGGACGCGGGGGTGTCCCGGGGGTCCTGAGGAGGAGGGTTGGGCCGCTTGGGGGTGAGGGCCGGGCTGGGGGTGTTGGGCTCGCTGGAGGAAGAGGACGAGTCCAGCCTCTGAGACTGGAAGCGCTTGTTGAGCTCCTCCGAGTCCTTGGTGCCTCCCCGGGCCTCGGCGGCCTTGTCCCCGCCGGGCCCTTCGTCCTCGTTGGAGCCGGCCAGGCTGAAGCGAGGACGCTCGGTGCGCTGCAGGTCGTCATCGAACAGGGAGCTGCTGTCGTCGGACGCCGTCAGGTACGTCTCGCTGCCGGGGCGGCTGTACTGGAGCGCACCGCAAGTGCCCTCGCCCCCGCCGCCGCCGTCGCACGATCCGCCTCTGCCTCCCTCTCCCTCCGATGCAGCGCTGGATAGGACGGAGGACACGCAGCGGGACTCAGGGCCGCACACATTCTCACCCATGCTTTCGGACGCGCTGTCGTCCTCCAGGGACGGCAACTCTGGAGGTCTTTGGACAACGATATCTGGTCCCAAGGTCACATCCGGCTGTGTGCCACACCTCTCTGTGGACAGCGGACACCAACAACAGTAACATTGTACTGTGCAAACTAATAACACTGCAACTTTGAAGATGAATTGATGACATTTACGTGATGATGACAACTACAACTGTGAAGTTATGATATTCCTTACACTTGCATACTTAAATGTAAGTGTTAAATTAACACTTAGATCTGGTTCATCCATGGGGACCTTTCTTTCCTTCTTACCAGCTTTGTCTCCATCCTCTGTGTCTCCCTCTGGCTGGGTGCTGAGGGTCCTCTGGGAGGGCTCAGGTCCTGTCAGGACCTGGGGACTCTTCCCCCTCACCTGGAAACAGCCAAAGGTGAGGCTGCTGAGGCGCTGGGCCTCCCCTGGCCTGGCCGGGGGTCCCCCTACGCCTCCACGCTTCTGCTCCAGCGCTGGGACGGACAACATAGAAAAAAATAATTTACTTAATCATTTCCTCCATAATTTCTGATCTGATACGATGTCACGAATGAAGATGAATGAAGACAGATGACAAGAATGGAATGGCTCTTACCCTGCACTTGTTTCTGCAGTTCCACAATCTCTGCTTCCTGTTTTTTGTTGGTTTCTCTCAAGGATGCATTCTCCACCTCAAACTGAGAGAATGACATCGAATGAGCTAACAGACATCAAAGGGAAGGGTTTCACATTTTGACAGATCAGTGGTGATTTGATCCTAGCTTATTATGAGACAATTATGAAATAAATATTTACTTTAAGAATAACAAGGGGCATTTTGTCAAGGAAGGAAGGAAGGAAAGAGGATAGGATAGAATAACCTGTACAGTATGTACAGTATCTAACCTCCGAGAGTTTTAGCATCACCCATTCCTTGATCTTAGCAGCCTTCTCCTCCACTGTCTTGGCATCCTGGATTCTGACTTGTTTCTGAAAACCACAGGGTATTGAATATGTATATCTTGTGAGACTATTGTGACACTCAAACTATGGTTGAGTGTTTAACCCTTAAAAGGATTCCTGACTAATAAGATAAACATCGCTTAAAACATTATACTTTCCCTATAGAACTAAAATAAACAAATAAAAACACCAATGGCATCTTATTTCTTTCATAAATAGAGAATATTTCACTCAACAGGAACTGCTCCTGGCGCAGGATGATGATGTCACGTGTGATCTAGCTCTATAGAATATCTTCAAGGAGAATTGATCCAGGAGATGACGCGAAGGTACCCACGGGGGAGTCCACATTGGTTCATGGGAGGAAACAGACATGCGCAGTACAGATCAGGAAGTCAAACCATCCAAGAGACCAATGGCATGCATGGTTTGCAAGCGTCAAACTTCCTGGAATGTACTGCGCATGTTTCCTCCCATGAACCAATGTGGGCTCCCCCGTAGGTGCCTTGGCGTCATCTCCTGGATCAATTCTCCTTGTAGAATATATGGATGAACACGCTCATGTGACATCATCATCCTGCGACCAGAGCACCTCCTATTGAGTGAAGGATTCTCTATTTATGAAAGAAATAAAGTATTGAAGGTGTTTCATCTGCATGTTTTAGAAGGCAAGTATAGTGTTTTAAGGCATATTTGTCTTATTAGCCAAGGATCCTTTTTAAACGTAGTGTACAGTGAATATATTACATTTGGGTATTTTGTAATTGAACCATGGTCATCTATTTTCTATGGACAAAATGACTCAGTTTGACCATAGGGGGAGCTGTGGGGAAAATGTATTTGAGCAATATAGTTCCAGTTCCAGGAAGTGGACCAGGAGGAGGCTATAAAAGCAACAGGAAGTATTGTTTCAAGCCTGGGTTTTATGAGTCTGGTTGAGTGTTTACTGCTGGTATTTGTTTGACATTTTTAATCTTTTTAAGCCAATTCTAAGCAAAATTCAGAACCTAACTCTAACTGATATACACTTTAACCAAACAACTTTGAGTGGAAGAAGAAGCAAAGTTTGTTTGAACATTTCTTAAGCTTTGAGCTCTCTAAGCAAACAATCTTGCTTGTAGACAAAGGGAAACAGCAGAGGAATCCTGACTTAAAGGCTGGGCGAGAACAACATTCTTTTTTCTTCTTTCAGGTAAGCAAATGCCTTTTTTAAGGACTACATTGTCGAACAAAAGAGAGGATTACTCTTGAGGAATACTTTGGGAATACTTTGACCCTGGGACAGCTTTAACAGAACATTGCAGGGGGAAATTGGGAGTAAAGTGAACAATTTAATTTACTTTTTGAAGAGACCTGTCTGATTGAATCATTTCTGTTTGAACTGTAAATGAGATGAGGACCCAGGGATTAAAGTAAAAAAAAATCTTGAGACTGAAAATGATCTTTTGCAAATAAGCACTGAGCTAATTAAATGACCCCTGTGAAATCCTCAGTACTGAAATCAGTACCCAGTACTGAGAACTTTAATCCCTGGATGAGGAATATTGTACAGATCTGGTAGGTGTGTACCTGTTCCTCTAGCTGCTGTTCTAGCAGGGAGATGGCTTCATCCTTCTCCTGGACCAGCGTCTGAAGGTCCTGACAGCGGCGAAACAAACCCACTTCATTCTCTCCTCCAGACGCACCGTCTGGAGCCTTCAGCTTCTCTTCCATCCACTGCACCTGCAGCAATCACACCCCATTCATCACTCAGACTAGTTCATCCATGGCCCCTTTTCCACCTTGGTCCTGTCACAGAATCAACCAAGGCTTCCTGAGCCGATTCATTTTGCATTCACTCATTTGACAGGGTATTCCGCACATACACAAGCAAACACACATGTATATGTGTCCTACCTGCTGGTGAGCTGTAAAGGCTCGTTTCTCTGCATCGATCACCTGAGCCTCCAGCTGCTGAATCTGGGAAAGAACACAATAATTACTAATCTGACATCCAATATGATTCATTCATTCATTCATTCATTCATTCATTCATTCATTCATTCATTCATTCATTCATTCATTCATTCATTCATTCATTCATTCATTCATTCATTCATTCATTCATTTTCTAATTCAGTTAGTTTTAGGTTTTAGAGCAAGTTTATTTTATTTTATTTTTTTATTTAGGTGAAAATTATGTTGGAGTTTAGCTTAGTTTTAGTTTCAGTTATTTTGTTATTTCCTACTTTATTTGTCAGGTATGGCATTCATAAAGACCAGAGTGATTAGAACTCATTCATTAGAAAAGATTTAAAAACAAACTCAAATGTTTAGTTAATATTCTAACAATCACACAAGCTGTGTTTGCATTGGTATTGCTGTTTGTACTGCTGCGGATCTCACGAAAGGTTTTTCCCCCCATGGCGCTACTGTAAGGCAGAATCATAGAAGTAGTGGAAGTAGTTCCAAAGCTAATCCCAGACAATTATTAAATTATTTTTATATTAAAAATAATAAGATATCTCTACCTACTCCCTTGTGTTTTTAAAGGTATTTTTTACAAAAAGAAGAGATATGAGGTTTCTACTTGAGACTGAGAGCAACACTATATTAAGCCATGCATGAAAACAAAATTCATCCATGCAGTTAAAATGTAAAACTATGATATGACGACAAAGTTGATTTTGATAGGCCAGTATACCCCTCTCCTCTGACCTGAAAGGAAGCTTTTACTTCTCTAGAATGTTGACAGAGCCTCTGTGGTGACGTATATCCACCCCATTTCAACCCAAATCCACATCCAACACAAACAAATATGTCTTTAACAACGATGTGCGTTCCACAGACTAGCTTACTGGAAGACAATCGCACAACTTTGGTTTATTTTGATTTCTTTTTCTGTCTTATAATTAAAAAAAACATCCACAGAGCTTGTTTAGGTTCTACATTGTGGACACAATACAGAGGTTGTCCACTTGCAGCTCCTTTTAGTCACATTTTGAACCATTTTGAAAAGCTTTCACCAAAAATGAAATGACTGAAATAGGCATGCCAGTTTGAAATTTAAAAATTATTAAAGATTTTAGCTTTTTGGATAGAGCCAAAAAGCTAGTGTGTGTGTGTCATGCTTTAATTCTCACGTGATGTGGCACAGCCAGATAAATGTGTGAAAAAATGTAGTTCTGTTCCTGGTGTGAGTATTGAAAGAAAATGAACTTAACATTCTGGGCCACTATGACCACTAGGTCATAGTGGTCAGTCATTTTCTGTTGACAGGGTTTGGTCATGGGGGAGATGTATGTTAGCAATAGTTCCAGGAAATGAGGTACCAGGAAGTGAGACGGCCAGCTGGGCCATTTTAGTTATCAAAAAGTGTTTGTTGGTGGTTTGTGAAAGGCCAATGCTACACCATTAAAATAAACCACAGGCAGATTAGTGTGACTGGAAGAAGGAACATTTCTGATGGTTTATCTCTGAATCGCCTCAGAGCTTCTGAGAGGAGAGCCTTCTTCTTCATGACCTCATGGATTACTTGATTTTCTTGAATGAATTTTGGATTAGGAAAAAACATTTTTGTTTAATTTAAGTGAATTGTTTTTATTTGATTGAGTTAAAGTCGGATGAACATATTGCAATTTAATTTTAAAAGCAACTGTTTTGCATTTTTCTTTGTTTACAGTATAAGTAATTGCTGACTGACTGACTGATACATGGACCTTTTATTTGTATATTAGTTCTTTAAACACAGATATATATAACAAACATAATACGTACTCTCAGACATACATGTTTATCGTTGTGATTGTTCTAACGTAACAGACCAAAATATACCGCTAGCCAAATTATACATTCAATACCCTTGGGTATATTCTGGGCTATATAATAGGCTAGTCTAGAAGAATATACCCCCTTCCCCACCCTCTTGTGTTTTCCATTAATTGTGTGTATCAATAGTTATTATTGATTTGTAGTTTTTTATAGCATTAGACAGCTTACTGTCAGTGTCAGAATATAATGCTTTAACTTTTAAAGGTTAGGTTTCCTATTTCCATCTATTTCTACGCTAAGAGGTTCTTAACCTGAAAAGAGTACTGGCCTACAAAAAGCACAATGGACAAAACTCTGTGTTGTGAGCATGCTATAGAGCTGAGCAGTACCGGCCCTTTCATGAAGTCCCTTGTGGTCCAGAAATGAATTCCCCATTCATTTCCTCAGACTTTTTGAAAATCATCTATATAAAGACGATTATGCCCAAGCAAAAAGTGTTGTTTCTTTTGTTCTTGTTAATTAGATATTTTGTGTGTTGTCACAACGAGTTGGCTTTGTCCACAGCGTAAACGTCTTTACATAGATCATTTTCAAAAAGTCTATGAGGGAAATGAATGGAGAAATCATTTCTGGACCACGGGCGATGTCATGAAAGGGGTGGAACTGCCCAGCTGGGTGTCACATCTACTGTACATAACACTCGTGTGTGTGTGTGGTGGTGGTGGTGGGGGGGTTGTTGTTCCAGTTTTGAGGTGCTACAGTATACTGTATAGTGTATATTGTACAAGGCCTCTGTGTGTCTAGTAGCAAGAAAGATCTCAGGACTCTGTTAGAAACTGTTAAGAATGTGCTAGAATGGCACACAAGCTGACAGATCCGTAGTAGCAGAACACACACACACACACACACACACACACACACACACACGCACACACTCTCTAACAAAGTCCCAGTGGGAACAGAATACGCAGCAGAGATGACTTAATAAGCAGCATTCCTCTCTTCATTCCTGGGTTCAAAGTGCAGGAAGTGGCAGGCAGACCACTGTCTTTCTGAGGGACGTCTCACCCCTGTTCATACTTCGCCGTGTGACGGTGTCACGCAGCGAAATAGCCTGATCCGCGAGCTCACAACAACATGTCGTGCACCAGGCGCCACCGTGCCACAGAGCATAAATTTAGGTTAAAAAAACCACACACACAGCCTTTTCTGGTGGAGAGATGGAAGGATCCAGATTGTTTATCTGAGTTGCAAATGGATAAATGAACACTATTACATTTAAATTATGAAAATTGTACGAAAACATCAGGGCCTGACAGATGCCTATACTCTAGTGTAGTGACTGGCAGACCTAAAGCTCCATGTTGTGTTTGGACTTTAGCAGATCTCTCTCTCTATTTGCCTTCAGTTCCAGAAGGTAGTTTGAAAACGGACCCAGCCCTGTCCAGAAACTGTTATATAGAACCACACCCTAACACAACCACTCACTGTTTCCACTGGAAGGCCTTCCTTCCCTGGACCCAACGGCAAGCAGACATGTTCTTTATGACCTGTATGCATGTGTGTGTGCCTGTGCACGCGTTCATAACTCGGTGTATAGTATTAGTTACAGTGAATACGGACAGGGAAGAGGGAAAGAGAAGGAGACAAGTATTTCCAACATTCTAATGTGTTAAGCCACTACTTAGGTTACTAATGACCATTAATATTTGTAGTTATTATTACAAAACAGTCTGCAGCCCCTATATACTTTGGCTTTTTGAGAATAAAAGGCATTTTATATACAGTATTTACTAAATATGACTCCTTGGTACTCCTATACAGTATAAATGTTTGTATTACTATTTTTACTCAAGTATTAAGTAAAAATAGTAGCTTTTTGACTACAGGACTTTTACTCTCATTTGTGCTATTGATATGTTTAGTACCATAGTAGAAAACGTGAGTACCTTTTCCGCCACTGTACGTAAGGTAGAGTTATGGTCCATTCAGAGGACAGTACAGACCTGTAGTGTACTCATAAATGTGCAGGAGTGATCCTGTTTGAGCCAGTTTACTCCACTCTGTTTAATATTGTGGCACACCAGAGGACAAGGAGACCGGACGCATACACACAAGCGCACACACACAATGCGTACACATGCACACAAACAGAAAGATGGCAGAGGCAGTTGTGTGCAGATGTGCCATCTTTGCGACCGTTTCTGTAGGTCCTGCACTGTGTGCCACAGACACCAAACCACACGTTCCTCTTGCAATACGCATATATAGCACCAGGCACAGAATAGTACAGTAATTACAGGCCATGTATACCGTAAGTTACAGCTGGAAAGGACATAAACACACACACACACACACACATACACACACACACACACACACACACACACACACACACACACACACACACACACACACACACACACACACACGCTCTTTTGTACTGTCTATCTCTGTGCCACTGGGGACATTTTGTTTAAAAAAATCTTTTTCCTCATGCAGCCCAGAAAAAGGTCTTGTTTTATTGTCCTTAAGGGGCTCAGATTAGAACAAGTAGGATTGAACACAGGATGACTATTACCGTAATGTGTTTGTTTGTTTGTTTCTTTTCCATCATTTGAATACTAAACAGACCAACACATGAGAGAGGATGAAGTCTAAAAGTACAATAGATTAACACTGTTCTCTCATTTAGTGGAAAACTATAGTCAGAACCTACAAAACAGTGTTCATGTAATCGGTTGAACTTTTAGACTTCATCCTTCACTAAAAGCGCCGGGACAGCGTTCCATACGTCCCAAACTCCTCTCCCTTCTGGCTCCAAAACTATGAAATGCACTTCCCCTAGCAATCAGAACTGCAGAATTGCTCCCAATCTTCCAGCATAGTCTGAAAACCCTCCTAACAGACCCCCCCCCCCCAGCGCCCATGTGCTATGCACCCCCGTGAGCAATCATCTGCTGGGTGTAGCTGAAGTTTCACTTCCCCTGCAGGATTAACTAAGTCTATACAGACGGTATGGCATACTCAGGATTCTGCTGTGTACCTCCCTCCCCTGCCCCTCTGCCCTGTGACTCCATCCAGGGGTCTCACCTCAGTAGGCAGCACCCTGTTCACATCCACACACCGGAGCTGGGTGTTCATTCCTGGAATTCCACAACTGACTCACTGTGGCCAATTCCCCCTTTTGCACTCCCTCTCTCTCTCTCTCTGTTACCCTCTGGGCATTTTTTGGTCTAAAACACGTTGATAACACGTGTTTCTGTGGCTATACAACACGTCTAAAAAATCGGTAAAAAATGGTGTAAAAGTGAAAGTTTAAAACACGTCTAGCCAACACCGTTTCTAGACGTCCTTCTTTTATACGTCTATAACACGTCTTAGACTAAGACGTCTATAACACGTCTAGACTAGACGTGTTTTAAACTTTCACTTTTAGACCATTTTTTACCGATTTTTTAGACGTGTTTTTATCAACGTGATTTAGACCCATTTTCTGGGCTAAAACACGTTGATAAAACACATCTAAAAATCGGTAAAAACGTCTAAAATTGGAAGTGGGCATAAAGTATCCAATCTAATTAACACCCAGATTAACGGGAAATTCCATCCATTTTCAACATTTCACTGTAAATAATATACCCTAGAGTTGCTGAGTGGACATATAAAAAACAATAGCATGCTGAAACATATCTCAATGATGCATCACGATGTGTTTCTATGTTAATGATTTTTCTTTCAGATCTTTTTCCTGGAGTACAAAAGGGAAGGGTCAAAACTTACCTTGCTGCAATTAATCCCATAATTCTCTGACAATTACCACCACTGGTAAATACTTAACACATCAACGTTGGAAACAATGTTTTCATTTTTATTAGCACTCCAATAATCACAACAAATTGGGTTCCTTGGTCATCAGACTAGAACAGTGATTTCAACCAGTGGTCCTTGAGGTGGGTCTATGTGGTCCTCAGCTAAATGATGGCAAGTTGGTAACCAAATGGAACCTTAAATATCTCAAGTATGAAATCGAATGGACCCTCTCAGGTCCATTTGGTTCAATTTTGCAGTCGTTGTATTACACTATAATGTTTGTGGACAAAACTGTACCAAATGGAATCATTACATATCTTTTGTTCTGAGAAGCTACATGTAAAATGGTTGCCCATGCTTCATATGCAAATCAAATAATGGACCCCTGAAAAACCACTGTTCTTCATTGACACGACATCAGTGAAGGCATTTTGACACATGTGGTGAATGGGGGAAGGTGTGCAACAGTTGCAAATGTGCTTGGCTGTAAAAAAAAAAAAAAAAAAAAAAAAAAACAGAACTACAGCAGTGGACTCCTAAAGTGCCATAGTGTTAAAAATGCAGTGTCAACTCTAAATCATAGCAAACAATAACCTAGAAATGTTGCCAAATAATGAAGAATGCCATGGCTACTTAATTGCCCTCTTATACACGCCCACCACCACTACTTTGTGCAGGGCCTGTTTGATGTGGTCAGTCAACACAGAATTGGCTCTCCTCTCCATTGTGCGTCCACCCCATTCAAGATCTTGTGAACCAACTCTGAAATGAGAGGGGGAAAAAAAACTTATAAGCAGAAAAACTCAAGATTTTAATGACCCTTTCTTTTTTCCTTTTTCTAAGACTACCCCAGTATTAGATAACCTCCTGAAAATATTTAGTAACAATTATAACCATAGGCCTAGTGACCCTTTAAAAGTAATTATTATTTGTCCATATACTGTAATTCAATAAAGAGCTTTAACAGTCAGTGACCATTACAGAGATTAGTATACTCCAGAAAACAGGATGTTTGTCACTCACACATTATAACATGAAAGAATTGGCAGAAACAATACTTATTACCTGCTGCCAACCACCAAACATATTAAAAAGCACCATCAGGCCATTGAAGTCTGAAGGCATCCGATCAGCTGAGCACATCCTGTGCAAAAAAAGGACAGACATTAAAAAGCTGCACAAGCACGGCTCCAAACACTGTACATATCATGACATGTTAACAGCAATACAGACAATTGAAATTAAATAACAGCACAATAGAACTTTACATACCTGTGCACATTCAGCTTTTTTTTTTGCATGTCTGGTGAAAGTCACTCACATCCTCCTCCGTAGTCTTCATCACCATTTCCTGAAACAAGAGTGTAAAATTCATTTTTTATCATGAAAACAGAATTTAGACACTCACTGCACAATCACTTTTGTGATCTTCATTTCTATAATTAATGAAAGATTAGCTTGTGGAGTCCTTGCTGAGCAGCTGGTGGTCCTCCAGACTGTCTATTCAGGTGTTGGAACATTCTACTGTTAAGATGGGGGCATAATAGTAAAACAGTTAGTTTTTCTAACTTAGATGGGGGTCTATATATTGTCGCTATAAATGGTTTGAGAATCACTAGAGCCATAGAAATCTTCTCGTATGGGGGGTCTTTAGCATATAGTTTTCACGGGCTACTTAGTGTTTGGGAGTCCTTGGCATGGAAAGGCTTGGGAAACACTAGTTCATGTAGAGCAGGGGTTTTCAACAGGTGGTCCGGGGACCAACAGTGTTCCCTGAGAGGATTCAAGGTGGTCCCCAGGCTAAATGATGGAAAGTTGGTTAACCAGATGTAACTCTTTGAGAGCATACACATGAAACCAAATGGACCCTTGCGGGTCCATTTGGTTTCATGTTTACACTCTCAACAGTTAAAATATTCATCATGTGAATTATCCCAAGTCTACACAACTAGAGAATGTAGAAGATTAATGGTCATTATGGCAGGGGTTTTCAACCTTTTTGACACCAGGGACCACCATTTATTCGGAATTTGAGTCACGGACCACTATTTTAGCCCCAAAGACCTAAAACTAAAGAATTATTTTTGATTTTGTTCACATTTCCAGCCTGGATTTGGGAAACAAAACAGTGTAAACTTCGTAATTAAGTCGTGCTAATTCAGATGATGAATATTTTAACTCTTGAGAGTGTAAAAATGAAACCAAATGGACCCGCAAGGGTCCATTTGGTTTCATTTTTACACTCTCAAGAGTTACATCTGGTTAACCAACTTCCCATTTATCCTGGGGACCACCTGGAACCTTCTCAAGGACCACTGGTGGTCCCCGGACCACATGTTGAAAACCCCTGATTTATGGTCATCTGTACGTTTGACGGTTTTGCTTTCTCTAAAATCCACCCTGGAATTGACAAAAACAAAAGGAATCTTTAGTATTTGGGGGTCTGTGCGGCTAAAATATCATCAAAGGGTGGTCCGTGGCACACATTTTGTCTAAATAGTGGGCCCTGGTGTCAAAAAGGTTGAAAACCACTGATGACTAGAGCAGGGGTTTTCAACCTTTTTCATCCCAGGGACGACCATTTATTCAGCATTTGTGCCACGGACCACCATTTGAGGATATTTTTAGACCCACAGACCCCAAAACTAAAGATTTCTTTTGCTTCTGTCCATGACCATTAATCTTTCAGTTGTGTAGACTTGGACTAATTCAGATGATGGATATTTTAACTCTTGAGACCGAAAAAATGAAACCAAATAGACCCTGGCGGGTCCATTTGGTTTCATTTTTACGTTCTCAAGAGTTACATCTGGTAAAACAACTTAGCTGGGGACCACCTGGAACCCTCTCAAGGACCACTGGTGAAAACCCCTGGACTAGAAGCATTATTTTTCATGTGCTGCGCCGCCGCCGCCCCCTCCTCCTCCTCCATTTACATTAGCACGGTAAAATTAACCAAAACGATAGTAAAACATGAAATAACCACTTCTGTTAGCACTCACCATTGCTGCACACGCAAGTCGCTTCTTTTTTGGGGGGGATTGGATGACATATTGAGGTTTATTCCAAGAAATGCTCGACGCCATGTGTATCCTTCCTCTGCAAGAACTTTCTTGTGCTTTGAACAATGCCCCGCAGCTCCGCGCATGCGCAGTCGTCTAGTGCTCATGGTGACGTACCTGCGCAGTGACGTCACCGCCCCTGTTCCAGAAATGGATTCCCCATTCATTTTTCTCATAGACTTTTCGAAAATAATTTATATAAAGACGATTACGCCGCGGACAAAGCCAACTCGAGTCATAACGAATCATGATGACACACACAAACTTTTGGGACAATAAAATAATTTCTAAGATGAAAAACGAAACAAAAAGTCTTGTATCATGCCGTTTTCTACTTCTTCCTAATTATATATTATATGATGATATTGTGTTTGTTGTCATGATTTGTCACGACCCGAGTTGGCTTTGGTCGCGGCACAATCGTGTTTTTATTAACCATTTTCGAAAAGTTTATGAGGAAAATGAATGAGGAATCCACTAGTGGAACAGGGCTGGTGCCGTCACTGCGCAGGTCTAATACAAATACGTTTTCAACACAAACGTTTTTTCCCTACAACATTTGGAGATATTAATGGAGCATTCAGTTGTTCCTTCAATTAAAGAGTTTTCATTAAGAAATTAAAGGCAATGGTCTAGATTTGGTATAATAGCGGTGTTGTCCAACACGTGTAAAAGGTGGCTAGATAAACACCAAGCTTATTTACCCACTAACAACCCTTAAATGTGTTTAGGCTGCATGCAGAGATCAGGTATGCAACGTACGGTTGTTATATTTTATCAATATGTATTCAACACCCGATAAATAAGTTGGTCTAAAAAAACCACCATACAACACCCATTATAGCCGGTGTAAATCGCGTGTTACACTTAGACCATACGTGTTTTAACCGTGTTGTGCTCAGTGGGTACACACACACACACACACACACACACACACACACACACACACACACACACACACACACACACACACACACACACACACACACACACACACACACACACACACACACACACTCTAGCCGCACCATGGTCCACGGCGCTCAACCCAACAATACAGTATATAGTTAGGCTAGATCTAGGCCAAATATGTACACTCATTAACAGTTCAACATTGTAGTTAACACTAGCTCACTGCCAACTCTGTACACCCACGCTACTAGCCAGACTGGCACAATGTCAAATATTTTCACTAAAATCTACATTGCTAGCATGCTTGCGTTCATCAGTGGGTGTTTAAATTCCTCCCAGATATCAAGCACTTGCAAAACCATGAGAAATATAAAACGTATAAGCACACATTTTTACAGTACATGTACTAACTAACTAACTAACTAACTGATAGTGATATACAGTTTGTGGTTGTGAGCTCAGCTCAGCTCACCAGCATTTGTATAAATACTAGAAGTTCGGGGCGCTTCGCGCCCCGAACCTCTAGCGCCACGCGTTGGATCTGTGAGGAACTAAATATCATGAGTTTATTGTTTTTAATCAAATAATAATGCACCCATTATGTTTAAAATATGTTAATATTATATTCAAAGCATTATAAACAAATGTACTCGTAAATAATAATAATAATAATAATAATAATAATAATAATTGTTATTATTGTTATTACCCTAAAAAATAAAACATTTTATTTTTTATAGCACCCTTCATGAAATGAAATGCACCTCAAAGTGCTTTTTTATAGGCCGTATAATACATTGTTATTGCATTGAGGCATTGTGGCAGAGCGACCACAATTTGGGGTAGTTGTTCTGCCACACTACAACCATTCTCAAGTGCTAAGTGCTGACCACTGCAGGCTACATGCGTGCAAATATAATCAATTGGATATATCATCTGGGCGTCTTTTAGCAACACATTAAGTCAAAGGTAGGAAAGAACTTTGTTGCTGTGTGGTGGAAACGAACGTCAGTGTAGGCTACTAAGCACGGCCGCACCGTTCATTTTCACCGTAGTTCAGACTTGGAGACGGTACGGCGTCAGAGAGTGCTGCAGGCTGCGTGTGTGCGCACGTATTGATGATCAATCAGTGTTTTTAAGCGACTTTCTTCACGCCAATTCACGTCTCTAGATCTCCTCTGTGTCTCTCGATCGTTTCGTCTGTGTTGTTGAAATAGTTTATAAAGTGAGGTATGGCTGTGTAAGCACGCGCGTCCGCACGATTAGATGAGCAAAACCAGTGTGTTCAGTGAAGTGATCCGTTAGATCATTGGTTTACAACCCTTTTGATAGTACGAGGGTCCACTATTTATTCAGCCTTTGAGACACGGACCAGCATGTGATGACATTTTAGCCCCACAGACCCCAAACGCATGATGTCTTTCGAACGTGCAGTTTATTGTTAGACACAACACGTGTGGGATCCATGGGTCGAAATGAGTGGAATACGATCGTGTTTGCAGTGGATCGTGTTTGCAGTGGAAATTGTAATACAATACTGTTAATACAGTTAACCAACTTTCGATAATTTAGCTAAGGACCACCTGGAACCCTCAGAAGTGCCACTGGTGGTCCCCGCCCGGCCGACTGGTTGAAAACCACGTGAGTTAGATGTCCCCTCCAGTCAGTGGGCAAAGGTGCTAGTGTTTTGACATGAACGCCATGATGGCATGCCTGTACATGTCTACGGAGTTGTCGCAACTCTGTCTACTGTCTGTAACACTGTGGCCATGCAAGGGCATGCAGAGTCAGAGTTGCGACATCAATGGCATGTAGAGTCACAGTTGCGACATTGGGGGGTCAGAAACTGAGCGCTCGAGCGCTGCTCATGCAGCCTGGACAGACGCGTAGTCGAACATGCAGTTTATTGTTAGACAACACGTGTGTGATATGCATCGGTCGAAAATGAGTGGGTAGTATTGGAATATGGACATTGGACAGCAGCGGCAGAGGCTGGACGATGGTAGCTTTGACTGCTAGCAGGGTGTAACCCATGTCGTTCTGCAAAGCTGGATTTCCGTCCCAGTTCGTAAATACGTCCGCTGTCTTCAATGGTGATGGAAGTTCTTCTGTCGACCGGACCGTTCGCTGCAATGGTGTGGAACGTAGATGTCGTAACAACTTGTATGTCGTAACTGTGTCTATAGCGTAAGGCAGTGTTTGAGGCCGGGGGAGGGGGCGTGTGTACTGGAAAGGTTGCGACATTGAGGGGTGAGAAAGTGAGATCTCGAACGCAAACAATAAAATAAAAATATAACCGATGACATACGAGCAATGGCAGTTTGATGTGGCAACGCTACAGATCAGTATGTGTGTGGTGGCTCTGTTTGTTTTCGAATGTTCTCGCTCATACTCTGTCAAACCGCAACACAAGTTTAGGGGGTCAAATATGTTTCCCCAAAACTCCTGTGAAAGTATTTTCGAGCTTCGGGGGCCTAGTGGCGAAATGTGTAAGTGCAGTATGTTAATGGCGGCGGACGCAACAGAGTTGGACGGACGTTCATGACTCTCACGTGCGTCAGCCAGGACCAGCTGTGTCAGTCAGTGTTTCCGTGTGCATGAGAACGCCACTGAGCAACTTGTATTGAAATGCATAGCAAGGGGCGGGGCTATGGCCACAGTTCACTCTCTAGCCTCGAGTGCTTTATAGCCATTTTGGCTATGTTATAAATATTGATGCTACCTGATACTGAAATATTTGTGGTTGAAAATGGTCTTTATTTACCACAGAAAGGATCAGCTTCTTAAAACCAGATTTTGTGTCAGATTCCCTTCCATTATTTTCTACGAAACTACAGTATGCCTTCTCCCAGCAGGGAGCGGTATCTGTGATTCCATTGAGTCTACTGTTCTTTGAAGAGGGAACCTACCCTTGCCCTTGGCCAGGGGAGGTATTGGACAGTCAAGAGGTACTTGCCAACCAGGTTATCATCAAAAAACTAAAACAGTACCTGTTGGAGGTACTCAGTGTGATCAATTGTCTAAGAAAGGGCAAGGTTGTGATGGCAGAACAGATCCAGCTCCATATAGGGGGGCTTTTGTGCTTCTGGATAACCCATTGATCTGACGAACTTGAAACTGGGTAGATTACATACAGTACATACCGATACAACTGGTATATCTGAATTATACTAGTAAAGACTATAGATGTGAAAATGTGAAAATCCATTTTAGTCAACCAACATTGATGCAATTTAGAAAAAGCTATAACTAACTGAAGCCGTATTGTGTTCACAACCCTATGAAAAAAAAAAACACTAGAAACCTGTCCTTGTCAACATTTTAGATAATTCTGTGTGCCTGCCAGTATGGCAGAAGCACACAGGTTGTGATTCGTCAACTTAATCCATAATCAGACATATTTATATCCAAAATTTTGACCGCTATGGCCGGCCGCACGGTTTGCACAATCCCCGCAATATATACATCAAAATGTGCGGCTCGGCCGGGAAAGATGTGCTTGTGCTTTTCTTTCCGATACGCGTTACCGTGCCAACGTAATTCGCAATAAACGACGCAAAAAATCCCCATTCGAAATGAATGGGGGCACACCGAAAAAATCAGAAAAAGAAGCGCTTATTTGGAGCCACATTACTCTGGCACACTGTGGCGTAGAAACACGATTTTAACTTTAAACAGCAGACGCGGCTCTCGACTTCGTCACGGTTCAGACGGTATTCGAATATGTTGCACGGTTTGTCCGCTATCGCAGTTCAAAGTGAGCATGGTTCGAGAATTTAGCGGAGCTTAGAGGCTCTCTCGCCCAGTGAGCGAGTGAAACAGAGTGCGAGATGCAGTGTCTCGAGGTTCGGGTCATGACCGAACAAATCGTCCTCACGGCCACAATATTCGCTTTACACGCGTGGTTTTCGGACATTTTGTAGACAAACTTCTCGCCTTTCACCCAATGTGACCATCAAAGCCCAGTCAGGTACAGAACCGGTGCTACGTGCCTCAGAGCGAGATGACGTGACCTCCCGTCCCCATATTAATTACATTGTAATGTGCTGCATTTTGGCGTTTGACGTTTGTTTTCAAACGCGAATTCTTAAATCGCTCTCACGACCACGTCTTTTATCGTACCAATACCACGATCGCACACAACATAGCTTGCGAAGTCGTAGCGCCCACATCGAAAAAAGTAAACGCTTACGAGTTTTAATTTTTGCGTGAGAGGCCTTTGTTCCAAGAGAGTGCTACCCATTGACTCACTGTTTAAACTAATGGACAATAGTATCTGTACTGACACACTGAACACAGGTGTAACAGATTAGGCCCTAATTAGATGGCTGCCACTAGCCACACGCGCGCAGAGACACGCACACACATGCTCTCCTCTCCAGTCTATGCTTTGCTGCATAGTGTACTTGCTCATGGAGTTCTCCATATTTGGGCATTGAGTGTGTGACGCACACACACACACACACACACACACACACACACACACACACACACACACACACACACACACACACACACACACGCACACACCACACACACACACGCGCACGCATGCACACACACAGTCCGGGTCCTCTCTGAGGTCACCTGATGGGCCACGACTGGTTATTCATGCATGCAGCCACACACACACGCACACACACACACACACACGCGAGCACACATGCACACTCACGCACACACACATTGGCAAGTCAGTTGGCAAAACATCCTCTCTCTCCTGTATTAAGCCTATGTCGCTCGCCCTGACACCCTCTCTCTCCAGTATTAAGCCCATGTCGGTCGCCCTGACACCCTCTCTCTCCTATATTAAGCCTATGTCGCTCGCCCTGACACCCTCTCTCTCCTATATTAAGCCCATGTCGCTCGCCCTGACACCCTCTCTCTCCTATATTAAGCCTATGTCGCTCGCCCTGACACCCTCTCTCCTATACTAAGCCTGTCGCTCGCCCTGACACCCTCTCTCTCCTATACTAAGCCTATGCCGATCACCTCATCAGCCTCTCTCTCCTGTATTAAGCCTATGTCGCTCGCCCTGACACCCTCTCTCTCCTATATCAAGCCTATGTCACTCGCCCCAACACCCTCTCTCCTATATTAAGCCTATGTTGATCGCCCCAACAGCCTCTCTCTCCTGTATTAAGCCTCTGCATTAATTGGCATAACTTAGGATTATTAACTACACTTAGCATTAGCTTAACTTAGCATTATTAGCATTACTTAGCATTATTAGCATTTTCACAATAGTTAGCATTATTAGCATTATTACCAATGCTTAGCATTACCATGACTTAGCTTTATTGGCATTACCTAGCATTATTAGCATTTCACAATACTTAGCATTACTTAGCATTATTAACAATGCTTAGCGTTAGCATTACTTAGGACTCTCACATGGAAACCCCCCATTTACATTCCATATTTTGAAATATGTAATGCTTATTTACCTGGCAAGCATGTTAGCATGCAGGTAGTATGTTAGCATAGCTTTAGCATGTTAGCATGCTACTACGTTAGCATAGCATGTTAGCATGCCAACTCCCGCGAAAGTTTGCACAGACTTGGCGAGTGGCAGGCACACAGTAAAATTTCTTAGAAATTTTGTTTCTAGTAAGCCTTGTATTCTTATTTTGCAGGTTATCCCCCTCCCCTTTTACAGCTGCGTTAATTACTGTATATGGAATGGTTTTTGAAATAGCATGTTTATGTTGATGCACATTATCACCACAAAGTAACATACATTAGTGAATGTATTGTACGTTCTATATGGATAAACACTTATCCACATATAATCCACATAAACATCCAGACAGACAGACAGACAGACAGAACCACCCACGCATGGTCACACACACACACACACACACACACACACACACACACACACACACACACACACACACACACACACACACACACACACACACACACACACACACTAGACAATAGAGGGAATGGGCAGATATGTGCTGACTCGACTGGCGATGAAATTGGAAGCATATGTTTGTATGAGCAGAGTGAGACTGAGCAGTGGAGACGGACCTGGGATTTCAAATGTACACGTTTAGGCAGTGTTCGCAGTGTTTGTTTATTATGGTTTATTTTATTCATGTGACGTTTATGTCAACCTTTCTGTCATTTCTGATGCCATACGGCCCCAGGGGTGGATGTAACATTTCCCAATTGGGAGGGTAGGAGAAAATGGTATGGGTGCGGCTTCATGGGTGCGGCGATGAAGCCGCACCCATACTATTTTCGGTTACAGGACTTTAATTAGGCAAGTAAAGCATCAATAATAACATCAGTTGTTGTTGAAGTTGCAACAGACACGCATCATGCATAAAGCTAAAAGTCTGACTGAAATGCTGTTGGTTTAGTGGTGTGACGATTGTAGTTAGTTAGTAGCAGTAGTAGTGTTTCAAATACTTTTAAATAAGCACTGAAATATCTTGGGTTGTTTTGCATGCCATCGTGTTTGGTGGGGCAGTCTGGGCATTTAGGGGGGGCATTGCCCCCCATGCCCATGCCTCGATCCGCCCCTGTGCGGCCCCATGATGATGGTACACCTCATGGCACGGCACATGATCATATTATGAACCCCTCAGAACAGTATCCCACCAACGCACTGTTCCACACACAGTAGCTGTAGCACCTCTCTCTCACTCTGACTCTATCACTTCCTCCCATGGGCAAGCTAATGTTTACATGAGACACTCCTCTCTTTCTCACTCTCTCCAGAGGTGGCAGAGGTATACTCAATGCAGTCGGCCTCCATTATTAAGTGACTCTGTCTGTCTGTCTGTCTGTCTGTCTGTCTGTCTGTCTGTCTGTCTGTCTGTCTGTCTGTCTGTCTGTCTGTCTGTCTGTCTGTCTGTCTGTCTGTCTGTCTGTCTGTCTGAGTATGACCCATTGACCCCTGCCTACGGACCCTGTAGCTATTGACTCTGGGCCATACACTGCAGTCGACGGATTGGGGTTCACATGTAACTGGGGTTGCATGCATGCACGCATGCACACCTGCACACACGCACGCACGCACACACAGTTACATGTTACGTGCAAGCTAACACATAACTAAAGCTGTCAAATTGTCATAGTGGAGTAAAAAGTACATTTGCCTTTGCAGTAGAACTATAAAGTACACTATAACAAAATGGACATTCTTAAGTAAAATAAAAGTAGGCCTACTATAAAAGTATGTTACTACTGTGTATGCATTATATCTTTCCAAGATTTCCGTGCACTTCATAAAGGGTCCAAGGCTCTTAGCTTGGTTGTTCACGAAAACCGCAATCGTCAAATCCATTCCAAAGCCAAATTTACACATTTTGAAAAATAGCACAGCATTCTCAAGTATGGTAATTGCAACCACAAATAGCTTATGCCATTTAAGAACATTATTTGATTTGTTAGCTTTCCTTTTTTTTGGCAGGACAATTACATTTTAATCGGTGCAATCATCTGTTGTTGAAATACTGAGTAATGAATAACATGTTATATTTATTATATACCGTGGAAGGTGTGAGGGACCAGGAATGAGAGCAGGGATGCTGCTGAGATGATGTAAGTGACAAGAGTGTCCCTCGCTTCACAAAGAGTGATTTTTATATGCTTATGGAGTTATACGTAGCTAGCCTGAGGGTTCAACAGCAGGTTCATTCTTGCCTTAACATAATGATTTAACATTGAGAATACTCTAGAGAGTTAAATCAACACTACTCAGGATATTGCTGTGTGTAGCTGCATTAGGTGACAGACATGTAACCTCACTGTCCACACAGCAATGTGCATGGGCCTCAATGGCGGCTGAATCACCAGCAAAACGCTTTCACTCAACCCCCACCTTCCAGCTCTACAAACACCCACGCACTGAGATATTAGGGGGATTTTTTTGGCGACATGCGTGCTCCCCCGCACACTGATTTAAAACAACAAGCCCTGGCCGAGGCAGTGGGAGCGCAGTGGAGAGTTAAGCCCAATTTATGCTCCACCGTACGACAGAGTCATGCGCTGAGAATAGCTCAATGTCAGCTTGATGAGCTCATAGCAGCACCAGCATGTACACCCGCTGGAGGTCAGGGCTCATTCTACGACACAAACTCAGTCAACTCCTTCCAAACAAGCAATGCTTCCGGCGATGCTCCAGAGGTTCTGTGAGTGACATTAACACAAATGTTGTCTAATTTGAGCTCAGGCTTCAAAGTTTTGGTAGGCGATGGGAGGGGCATTCTACTTTAGGAATTGTGGATATTGTTTGCCAGGAAAATCCATATGGAATTTTAAGATATCACAATAGCACTTTAGTGAGCATTTAAAGCCAGCCAAGTGTAGGGACTCTAATGCTTGTTGACAGTCAGCATGTATGACGTAAATAGTTTGCCAGCCAAGTCTATGTACTTTGACGTTTGTTTAACGCACTAAATGATGATGCAAGAACGACATCCTTTGACCAGTTTGAATTGGGTGCATTGGGAAAACCCTCTAGTCCCCCCAGTAACAAGATGTGCACATGTACATACTCTACAGTGAGGGGAAGTGCAACAGGCCAACAGTACATACACCAAAGCACACCTCCACCCAATCCTGAATGGAAGACGGCCCCTCTCATCCTGATTGGACAGAAGGCCAAGAAGGCTTTTCTCCCAAAGCCCCAGACTGAAACTAGGGTTTTATGACTCCAGGGGCTCACTGGGGACAGGGAGGAGCTCCTTATATGGTCACCACACTTTATAGTAGGGAGGATTAGGTGAAATCTATATAGCAAGGAGGATTAGGTGAAATCACTTACTATACCTTTAAAGAGGGGGTGCCATCATGATTTTTGTATTTTTTCCCAATTTTATACATGTTTAAGAAGTGATGGTACTTAAATAGACCCCTTGGTGTTTTTTATGGGAAATGATGTCTTCCCTTTGTATTTATGGTTTTCTTCCAGAGGCCAAACCTTTCCATTCAAATGTGCCAATGGAAAAAAAATGCAATATAGTGACATTGCATGCTCAGCCCCTCCCCTAACTCCTCCCCCTATATCATACAGCTAAAGCTGTGGGTGTGGCTTCAGTTCAGGTGGATCTCCACCCCATGACCACCCCCACCAGACAAACCAGGCATATGTAATGAACTGGTAGGGTGAAATCATATAAATGACAGTTTAACAAATACTTTTTTGAAAAAAAAAAAAAAAAAAAAAAAAAATCACACCCGTGTGAAAGAAAGTGCTGCGTGTGTGGTGGTCTTCACCAGCTGTGTGCGTGCTAAGCGGCACGATTCTCAAGATACGCACGACCTCAACATATCTGCGTGTCTGCATGCTAACGGCACGGTTTTTGCTGCGCGTTGCTGCTTGTTTCTCTCTTATTGCTAACCGGCACGGTTTTTGCTTGTTTCTCTCTTATGTGGCAACTTGCTTGTTTCTCTCTTATGTGGCAACATGCAGAGCAAACCGTGCCGGTTAGCACGCAGACACGCAGATATGTTGAGGTCGTGCCGGTTAGCACGCACACAGCTGGTGAATCGTCTAAGGAAGTGCTTGCTACGCAGCACTTAAAAAAGAGAGAGAAAAACTTCCTCTTCATATAACAATAACACCTGATCATGTTTTAGGGTGGAAAAAAATCCTGGCACTCCACCTTTAAACAAATATATTTAAATAATAAAAAAGAGGACATTCACTATTGAGATCCATTAAAATGGGACCGCAGACCTGTGCTTGAGAAACTCTGCTGACTGGAGTTGATTCATTCCCAGCATGCAGTGCGTGGCAGAGCCCTGTGATCAGGCAGCTGTTTACATTAGAGCTCTAATCAGCCTCCCTGGAGAGCAGCAGGGGAACTAGGCCACCGAATGGCAGGGGCCGGGCCCTCATCCACACACACCACAACACAACATGTGTGTGTGTTTCAGTCTGTCTTGGATTTAGTCTGTGTCATTCTCTGTGTCATTCTCTTCCACTCTCTTTATATGCTGTCTAGTTAACGTCTCTCACGGAACACAGATGCGCACAGGGCTGGATCTAGAGTGGGGGCAGGGGTGGGCAGAGCCCACCCAAATGTGCATCCTGCCCACCCAATGAAAGGTAATATCAGTGATTTTCATCAGTGGTCTGGGGACCACCAGTGGTTGAAAGGGTTCCAGGTGGTCCCCAGGCTAAATGGTGGAAAGTTGGTTAGCCAGATGTAACTCTCTCAAGAGTTAAAATATTCATCGTGAACTATCCCAAGTCTACACAACTACATAAAGTAGAAGATTAATGGTCATTTTGATCTGTATGTTTGCCTGTTTTGTTTCCCAAATCCAGCCTGCAATTGTGGACAAAAGCAAAACAAATCTTTAGTTTTGTGATCTCTGGGGCAAACATGCCAACAAAATGTGGTCCGTGGCTCAAATGCTGAATAAATAGTGAGCCCAGGTGTGAAAAAGGTTGAAAACCACTGCTTCATTTGTAGGCCCTGGATGCTCATGTGTGGACGCACGCACACATACACAGACACACACCCCCTAGCATGTATTCTATTTATATAATAAAGGCTGACACATTCAAATCTCTCTACCACAGAATAAAACATATTTGGCAACATTCTTTAACTCAGTGAACTTTTAGCCCTCACGGATCTCTGTTCTGGCGATGCTCCAGAGGTTCTGTGAGTGACATTAACACTAGTGTTGTAGTTCTCGAGGCATTGTCTCGTCTCGAGGTCGATCTCGAGAACGTTTTTCGTCATTTTCGTCTTGTCTCGTTCTCGCCAATCAATTGTCTTGATCTTGCCTCGACCTCGCGGCTCTCCACTTCATTGGTCTCGTGGTCTCGTCTTGGTCTTGAATAATTTTGTCTCGATCTTGTCCCGACCTCGGAGTCTATGTCTCGGGTCTCCTTCGCCAACGAGACCTCCCGAGACGAGACAATGCGAAGGAAAAGTGAATTGTGTGGAGCGAGGACGCATTCATAAAGACAGCTGCTGCGCAGAGCTCAGAGCCTTAGAGTATAGACAGAGTTACGACATCTCCGTTCACCCCCGTGGAAAGGTCTAATGGCCGCTGCCCTCGTTGAAAACAATCTATATGCAAACTTCAAAGTGCTCTGTTTTCTGTCCCACTCAATGTCGCAACTCTTCTAGATGGCTCTGGAGAAGCCTACGTGTTGCTGCTGCTCACTGGCAGAACACAGCTACAGAGAGAATATAGGCATGGATGAGACAATGAGGCAGACGTCTGTTCCAAGGGGTTTCAACCTTTCTGATACCAGGGACCACTATTTAGGCTATTCACTATTTGAGCCACGGACCACCATTTGAGGTCATTTTAGCCCCACAGACCCCAAAACTAAATATTTCTTTTGCTTTTGTCCATCTTCTAGTTGTGTAGACTTGAGCCAAAATCTATTGATATTCATCTTCAGTCCATCAAAAAAAGAGTTTACGGGAGATATAAAAAGGTGATGCTCGAAGAAAAGGCTATCGTTCATTTAACTTTGAATGAGCATTGAGCAAAAAGAAATCAAATGGTCCAAACGTCCACCCTATTCGCCTATTGTGTTATTATTAATATGTTCTACTAATATTACTTAGTTACTTTTGTCATACTGCTGCGTTCAACAGTATTGCGTTGGTGAAGGGAGATGAGCTAATGTCACTTTAGTTTGATCGGAGAAAAAAAAGAGCGCAGTAGCCTTTTATTAGGCAGTGTTGCTCTTACCTCCAGTGATTCTTTGTTGAGATTTGAATCGAAGAACTCTCAGGCCATGCTCACCCGATTGCAATAATTCCAACTGTGGTCCAAGTATATCCAAGGATATTTTCATTTGCCATATAAGTAATGCCTTTATAATATGAGTTTATCACACAATAGAAGTTCTAAATGTCCACACTCGAAGCCTGTGGATGTGCTGTCTGTCAGTGGATTTCATACACAGCTGTTCTGTTCTGAACTAATTAGGCTACGTGATGCCTATCATCAATTAAGCCACTGGAGCTATAAGCCCTCATATACTCAATATTAAATCAAAAAGATCTTATGCTGTATGTTTATCATACATTTTAATTTTGCATTAAAACATAGTTGACAGACAGAACTGTAACCAAATAACAATCCACTGACTGAAATAACAGCCTATTGCAACTATGTAATCTATGGTAGGCTAGGTTAATCGTGTGTGGCAAATAAATCGTAAATCCTCAACTAGTTTAATTTCGAGGACCCCTGTGACCATGGCATTCCTCTATCTGTGAGACCCCAAAATATTAATTTAAACCAAAGCGTAGGCTACTAATTGCCTGGTCCATTTGATTCCATTTGTACACTAGGATTTGCAGACCTACATGGGCCTATATAAGAGTCCATTTCATCTCAAAGTGGGATCCAGGAGGATTTGGAACCACACTGCTAACATATAGTTGGTTCATTTTGTAAATGTATTATAATGGTTAAGCCTACTAATTATAGGCTACTGTAGCCTATACCTACAGTACTACTGATATTGTAATAATGATGTTAAATGTGCATTAACACTAAAGTTGTGTGGGAGAAGGTTATGTGCAATTGAATTATCATAAGCAATTGTTTCAGTCATTAAAGTAGCACATTACAATAGAATAATAGTGGGTCATTATAAGGGAGAGTAGGTTCATTGTTCTTGTCTGTAAGGTGATGGTTCATTATGCCTACTCATTCATTTTTGTTTTGTCTAGTTTTACCATTGAGGTGTAATTAGTTGCTAATTCAGTTAAAAACATCGTGGCCTAGCCTACAAAGTTAGATTGTCTTCTGTACAAATAAGAAAAAAAAGATGTCTTGGTTTTGGTCTTGGTCTCGACCTCTCTAGGTCTTGGCCTCGGCCTTGACCACTCTAGGTCTTGGTATTGTCTTGGTCTCGACCCCTCTAGGTCTTGGTCTTGTCTTGGTCTCGACCCTCTAGGTGCTAGTCTCGTCTCGATCTCGTCTCGATCAAGTCTGTGGGTGTCTTGGTCTCGTCTTGGTCTCGACCCTCTAGGTGCTAGTCTCGTCTCGATCTCGTCTCGATCAAGTCCGTGGGTGTCTTGGTCTTGTCTTGGTCTCGGTTTAGGTGGTCTCGACTACAACACTAACATTAACACAAATGTTGTCTAATTTGAGTTCAGGCTTCAAAGTTTTGGTATAGGCAAGGGAGGGGCATTCTACTTTAGGAATTGTAGGAGGGTACAGCTGATGGAACCACATCTCTGTTTGCCACAGCTCAGCAAAAAGGGGGATTGTGGCTTTCTTTTTTGTAAAGGGTAGTGTCTTGTTTAACCACAAACACATACAGCTCTTACTCCTACCTTGTTATGGTCACTTTACATACACATAATTTAATTAAATTACGATCAGGATTGTACGGACTTTCACAAGATTATTTCTCAATTAATTTAGAAATATGATTGCCAGATTTAAAACAGGTAGGTGGCTAAACCAAACCTCAATTTAGCCAGCTATTAACTAGCCAATAGCTATCAATTACTTGAGTTGTTGCAGGTTCTATAACTTCTTAATGTATTTATTTAGTTATTCTATTTGTCTTGTACAACTTATAAAGGCTTGTACTTGAGCCTTTTATTTTATCCTTACACAAATGTATGCTGATGATCAATCAATCAATTAATGAATTAATTGGTACTGTTCAATTTTGCCGTTTGTATGTTTGTATTACACACACAACTGCAAAGATGGACCCTACCCAATTTCATTACTCTCAGAGTTAAATATGTTCTACCCAGGGTGGGGATATTAGTGTGTATGTACAGTATGTGGACCAACCTTGTCTGCAGTGAGTTCTCGTATCTTGATGATCTGAACTCTGAACTTCATGAGGAGAGCCTCCAGGACCAGACACTTCTCCTTCCAGTCCTCCTGGCTCATAGCCTCCTCCCCCTCCGCCATACTGCCCAGCACTGGAGCCTCCAGCTTTCCTCTAACAAAGTGCAGCACACACACACACACACACACACACACACACACACACACACACACACACACACACACACACACACACACACACACACACACACACACACACACACACACACACACACACACACACACACACACACACACACACACAAACAACATCAGGCATAATCATCAGAAAACTTGACATCAAAATTGGATCTGGTGGTAGAAACACCATTGGCACATTCAGCCCCATTCTGGCTCATTGGCTGGGAAGGGGGATGTTCGTTATAAGTGCAACCAAACTTATGATGTTCTAGTGGAAAACAAGTGCTGGAACTCAAGCGGGAAAAGACGGATGCCAAAAACATGGACCTGCTGCCTCAGACAGAAGTGTAATGTCCATTTGAGTAAATTTCTACACACATAAATTAAATTAACAGTGAGGATTGGGTGTAAACAATGATAGATGACCTTATTGAGCCAATCGGTTGTCATGGGTAGTGAAGCGGTTATGAAACATAGGACAGGCACAGAAAAAGAGACTTAAGATTTTCAAAAAGAATGATCTAAATAGGTACAGTAGTAATGTACAGTGATATAGGCATGAAGTACTAAAAACATTTTTCATGTTGTACGACCTATGAATAATAAATGTAGTTAAAATGCGTTGACATTAAATCAATAGCATTAACCGTAGTATTAAAATGTATACATTTAGTCCAAAAATATATATCTTCATGAGTAAATATAGAGAGAATAGAGCATACAGAAAGAGGTGATGATGACAGAGAGAGAGAGAGAGCGACAGGGAGGCAGACACAGACAGACACAAACAGAGGAGCTGTTGTTTTGCAGCTGTTTTCCCACAAACCAGCACCTGAAATATTCCAGGACCGAGCCCAGCTGGATCTGTGTGTGTGTGTGTGGGGGGGGGTGCACACACTCGTGCTGCAGGGCCCGGGCAAACAGAAACTGCTTTAGTTCCAAAACATGTCGGCAGCATTGCCTTTCACACACAACAGACTACATCATGTTTTCCGCAACTATCTCTGGAAACAACGGTATAGGAACACATGCGGACAGAGTGATAGAAAGATACACATACAGATACACACACACACACACACACACACACACACACACACACACACACACACACACACACACACACACACACACACACACACACACACACACACACACACACACACGAGATTAAGTTGTTTACTGAATTCAAGCAAAGGTTGTACTTGCATGGATTGGATTTCTATCTTTCGGCAAACAACACAACAAATTAGGTTTTACTGTTCTGCTCCAATAGAATAAAATTGGGATTAGAGAGGGAGAGAGAGAGATGGAAGAGGCATTCTGATGGAGAGAGCAGGAGAAAGACACAACGTAGAAGGCTGCCCAGGGTTTCTTCTCCACAGTAATAACCTCTCATTACCAGAGAGAGTGCAAACATGTGTGTAGGAGGAGAGGCGTAATCGATCTGCCACAGGCGTATTTCTGTTGCCTGTTTGTTGTGGTAAACAAAGGCCCAGACTGGAAATAAAAACACAACCATGTGCGGCTGCGCAGCCTAGTGATGAAATGGAATTAACTCTTATACCCATTTAATGTCTATAGACGCCTGGAAAATCTATATATCCAAACCGTGTCAAGACAGGACATGACTGATACTACGTTGTACTAATAATAAATGTTAATTGTATTGCACTTTTAATTCACAAGGAATGCTAAAAAAGAATGAAGTTCATGACACATACAGCATGGAGAGTTACTGCTAAAATCTCCAGCCAGTCTGAAGTTGTGGCGGAGATGATGTTTTCAGCACTATCCATCCATCCTGTGTTTGTCTGTGGGATGAGCACATTCCCAGAGGCCAGAGCAGAACCACTGGCCTAAATTGCTGGCCTAATTTTTGCACATCATTTCACATAATCCCAGTATCTGTATATTCATGTGATCAAGAAGACTGGTCTGTCAGATGTTCCATATTCCCTCCAGGGTGCAGGTGTGGTATGTTTTACAAAAGGCCTCAAACTTTGCACACACATTCCCACTACTAGGCCAAGCAAGACATCAAATTGGTCTCATGGTGCATTATAACAGGCCAATTCACACATTCTCAGGGTTTAAAGCCAAAAAGAATCTCAAGACTGAAAATGTTTTTCTTTCTTTGCAAATCTTCACTGATCTCATTAAATGTCCCCTATGGAACAATGAGGAAAATCAGTTCCCAGGGCTGAGAACTTTAAGCCCTGCATTCTCTCTATCGGACCCACTTTTTTCAAAATGGTCTTTTAGATCTGCTCTTGCGAAATAGGTACACATGATCTAAATACTGACTAGAGATGGATAGTGACAGATGGGCTATTTCTTCTTATTTCTTATCATTTCTACTAGCCTGGTGATGACCTGTGTTCTGATCAAGGGGCATATCTACAGTGTAGTTAGTCCTATTTTTAATATGTATGAACTAAATATCCAACTAAATAAAAATAAGCACTCGAGGGAAAAGGTCTATACTTCTATGTTAAACATTTATATATAATACAGCATTTATAATTCCATAATACATTTGACATGCATTATGGAACTTATTTTCTGGCAATATCACATTACGCCCATCAGGCACCATTCAGTGAACCAGAGATTAGGCTGGCTGGCTGGCTACTAATAGTTGACTTTCATTAGCTCGTTCCATAGGCATGACCTCGCTCTCTTATTTGCCCACTTTTGGACACTTCCCTCTTTTCCTCCTGTTTCTCCATCATTCCATAGTGATGATGAAGTGGATGTGGTGAGTGGAGAACATGAAAGTCCACTTAACTCCTGGACCATGGGGTGGGAAAGAAGCTCGATCCCTTTTCTCTCTGACATATTGTCTGTCTGTCTGTCTGTCTGTCTGTCTGGTGTAGTCTGACTGTTTAGTTCTAATTTAATATAAATGATAGATTCGAATATCCCAGAACAAATATAAAATACATACCGGTAAGTGTGATCAGGGTTACTCTACTACAGAATCGATGGGCAACAATATTTCACTATAGATTAATGACAATGCAACTAACGTATTCCGTTATGGTTGGAATATACAGTATATTATTGAATCAGTGACTCTGGCTCGATATTTTGTTTCCTTTATTGTCGCGTGAGTTTTTTGTTTTTTTGTTTGTTTGTTTCCAAAAATGATAGACTGTTTTAATGGCCCAGCAGGGCCAGGGCCATAAAAAACAACGGTGTCATTCAGATTTATAGAGCCCTCCTCCTCCATCCATCTCCCATTTAAAAACACATTTCATTTCATTTTTTCCCCTTTCCAAACTTACCTTATAAACTCTGATGGGAAAGAAGCGACGAGAGGGATATCACGCCATATCGACTCCAATATGTCAAGCAGCCGTTGTTATTCTGATAGTATTATACTTCATGATGTGCAAAAAAAGACGCGGATTTTTTCCTTTCGCCAAAGTTTTCATTTCAGCTCTGAGGCTGAAGTTGGAAGAGGGACGGATCCAAGGCGTGGTTTCTCCGCACTGAGGCGTGCTTTCACCTTACTCGGTCCAATCGCATGCTAGATATCCGCCGCTATGTAAACTCCACCGCCGGATCTACAAGCTCTGAACGCGTCCCGCCGTGACGCGTTCTGAGATTTGAAGATCGTTTATTTTCGGCGCGCGCCACCGTCGTACGACGCGACCACAAGCCGCAAAATAAACTCTAGGTGGCTCTGGATTGGCAGGTCCCTTAAGCCAATGAGAAGTCGGAGCGCTTTTTGTGGAAGCCAATCAGACGTCCTGGACCAGTGTTGCCACATCTTTAAAGGATAGTTTATTATGCGACTTGGGCTTATATGTATTTGCGCTTGCAGGAGACAAGAACCAAGCGGACATGTCCTCCATACAACATTTGTGTTGTAAGATATTTAATAATAATAACAACAACAACAACAATAACAATAATAATAAGGTGTTCTAAATCAGATACGTCATGTTTGCAATTTAGAATCTAAATTATATGTTGAGACATTGTCGTTGTCTTTTCTTTTTTGGATTGTGTTGTGCATATTTTTCTTCTTTTCTTTTCATTTAATTAAGACATTTAAGTTCATCATCATTCATGACATGATGATGTGTACCGGTAGATTGTGGGCCTGTTCGCTTCGCTCTCGCCGTATCTGGCAACGCTGGAACTGACGTATCTCACACGTGTGCGTACTATTGTACCATAGATACACTACTGCAGCTAACAGAACTGAAGCATGTTTTATTTGTGTTGATGAACTACATTGTTGCATGTGTGAATTCCGTATAGTTTCAAGTCAGTGGAGCTCTAGGTGAGTGTTACCTGCCCGTGGTGTGTTGCAGTGCTGTGTGTGTGTGTGTGTGTGTGGCAGACAGACAGTCTGTCTGGCCATGGTGCATGCATTCTGGACCGGGTGCTAGCAGGCTAAAGGCTAAACCTGTAACACAGAAATATGAAAATATGATGTGAAGCAGTTTGGTGTGTGTGTGTGTGTGTGTGTGTGTGTGTGTGTGTGTGTGTGTGTGTGTGTGTGTGTGTGTGTGTGTGTGTGTGTGTGTGTGTGTGTGTGTGTGTGTGTGTGTGTGTGTGTGTGTGTGTGTGTGTGTGTGTGTGCAGTATTGTCCATTCAGTTGCAGAACTGAAACTAGTCAAACTTACCTGGACATTAGTTTGACATGGACATTGTTAGCAATACACCCTGGGAGAAATGTTTTACTATAAGATACATGAAGCATGATAATTCAAACAGACAAAAGGCATGGACGAGTAATATGTATATGTAAAACCTCTAAATTGCTCATATAAACTACATAGTCCAACTCCCCACTTATGCCTGGTCTAGACAACAGAATGATGTCCATCTAACTCCTTGCATCATCAACCTGTGTGTTCAGCGCAGAGTGAATCATGGTTGTAAAGAAGAAAACCCTTAAAGTGGAAGCTGTGGCTCTGGACCCAGAGAAGCTACACAGATTAAAAGGTATCCCATCAACCCCTTTTGGTAAACAAACGCTATTCGCAATAGTGTTTACTACTCTATGGATTAGCTGACAATAATGTGTGAATACAATAATCATTTAAATAAACAATTGAGACTAAGAAAATGTTTATGTTGTGTGCTGTTTAAATGTGTGCGTGTGCGCGTGTGCGTGTGTGTGTGTGTGTGCGTGTGTGTGTGTTCAGCTTCCCTGTCCATTGATGAAGACCACCATGCTGTCAGGGAGGTAGCCCAGACCCTACAGGCCTGTCTGGACCTGACAGACCCAGTCCAGCAGATACAGCTAGTCAAGAAGGTTTGTCTGGGCAGACCATATTTGCACATCTGGAATTTTGCTGTCACCTTAAGGCCTATTCATAGTTTGATTTTCAGTGACCACCGCAATGCAACGCGACCACCGTTGCCTATAATATGACCACCGCAGCAATGCTCACTGGGAACTCCCACCAAACCGAGCTAAACCAATCACATTTGTCGTAACGTGCCGGGCATTGTTGATTGGCCCAGAAGTTTGGAGCACCGGCTGCTTGTTTTTAATGGCTGGAGACATAAAAAAAGACAACACACAACGTACCACAGTGCGACCGGCTGGAGGAGAACGAAGGAAGGAAGGAGTTCAATGATGGAGACAATGATGTAAATAGAATAGGAAATAAACATAAAATAAGCAGAAATGATTATAATTGAGGCAGGTTGGAAGTAGTGAGAGAAAACTTATGGGAAAATAAACAGCAATGGACACGAGGAGAATGGGAGAGGGAAGGAGGAGGTGCTGGTAGTGGTCTATGAATACAGTAGTGTTGGTTGCGCTGCTCAGAGGGGTGCTTATCGAAATTCTAAACTCTGAATGAGCCTTTATGCACAGTATTTGGACAATTACTAGGCTATCAACCAAGACTATCACCTGAGAGTATCAGACATTTATCACTGGAACTTATAATTGAAAATGTATTGTTTTATATTTTTCTGGGTTTTGAATTAAGTTTAATATGGCCTTCAAACTCTTGTGTGTTTTTGTGTACCTCTTTAAACAAATATGTATGTAACAAATGGTTACATACATAACCTTGCTTATGTCCACACATGTCCTTGCTTATGTCCTCAGGTTGGGTCTCAGTTGGAGGCCCTCGGTGAGGAGGAGTGTCACAGAGCTCTTCTGCAGTCCTGTCTTCACACTTTGGCTCTGATCTACACCTCTCTACAGGCCAAAAACCCCCTCCGCAGGGCCAGTGCAAGGTACACAAAGGCCCCTTTACCACAGCCAGAGTTTGCACCAGACCAAAAGAATGTAATGTCACATCTGAATTGTGACATGACTACTTTGGTTTCCACTTCAGTGGATTTGTTTGTTTCAAAATTTGGCAGGAAAAGAATAGAACCGGTTCAACCCTCATTTTCAATGTAGCCGAATACAACACAAAACATAGGCAGGGGTAGACTACAATTACTCAGTACATGACCAGGGCTGGCAGGGATTCTGAAAATATGCGATTTGAATTCGTACGGTAAATGTGTATGCATGATCGCATACGTGGCTCTATCATGTGACGTCATTGAAGTATTATGCACTGTGGTTTTCTGAAAAGTTTCTTCTGTTTCTTTCTAGTGCCCTGAGCTCAGTACCTTCATACCTGGAAGAGCAGACTGTAGACTGCCTGTGTGACTGCCTATCCGACTGTTTGTCCTGCTCTGACTCGGATCAGTATCCACAGATCACTGACTCCATCGCTGCTTGTCTGGACAGCTTTCCTCTGGGTGCGTGCATTTTGCTCTCGGACCTGATATATACAGTGATCTGTCGTCCTTCTCAAAAAATTAGCATATTGTGTAAAAGTTCATTTTCTTCCAGAATATAATACAAAACATGAAACTTTCATATATTCTCCATCAATTGTGCATCAAGTGAAGTATTTAAAAACTTGTTTTGTTTTAATCCTGATGATTATGGTGTACAGCTCATGAAAACCCCAAAACCTTATCTCAATGAATTAGCATATTTTTACAAGACCACTAAAAATATGTTTTAAACAAGAAATGTCGACTATCTGAAAAGTATATTGATGTGTGCAGTTAACACTTGGTCTGGACTATTTTTTTAACAAATTATTTCATCAATGGGGCGGGGCATGGAGGTGATCAACCTGTGGCACTGTTGAAGCATTATGGAAGCCCAGTTTTGCTCTGATAACACCCATAAATTAATTTGTATTGTTCAGTCTTATGTCTCACACCTTCCTCTTGACAATACAACCCAGATTCTCTGTTGGGTAAAAGTCAGGACAGTTGGCTGGTCAGTTAAGCACAGTAATACCATGGTCAGTAAAGCAGTTCGTAGTAGTTTTGGCCTTGTGGGCAGGTGCCAAATCGAGCTGGAAAGGAAAATTAGCATCTCCATGAAGCTTGTCAATATACTGAAGCACAAGGTACTCTAAAAAGATGGCTGTGTTGAAACCACTGTTAAGTTTTCACTGTCAGTGGATCAACACCAGCCAATAACATGGACTGGAGACTGGACATGGCAAAACACATGATTTAGGCCATGTTATCGGCTGAAAACTGAAAACTCAGCCATCCTTTTAGTACCTTGTGCTTCGGTATGTTAACAAGCTTCATGGAGATGCAAATTTTCCTTTCCAGCTCGATTTGGCACCTGCCCACAAGCCCTAAACTACTACTAACTGCTGTCCTGACCATGGTATTACTGCGCTTAACTGACCTGCCAACTGTCCTGACTTTAACCCCAGAGAATCTGGGTTGTATTGTCAAGAGGAAGGTGTGAGACATAAGACTGAACAATACAAATTAATTTATGGGTGTTATCAGAGCAAAACTGGGCTTCCATAATGCTTCAACAGTGCCACAGGTTGATCACCTCCATGCCCCGCCCCATTGATGAAATAATTTGTTAAAAAAATAGTCCAGACCAAGTGTTAACTGCACACATCAATATACTTTTCAGTTAGTCGACATTTCTTGTTTAAAACATATTTTTTAGTGGTCTTGTAAAAATATGCTAATTCATTGAGATAAGGTTTTGGGGTTTTCATGAGCTGTACACCATAATCATCAGGATTAAAACAAAACAAGTTTTTAAATACTTCACTTGATGCACAATTTATGGAGTATATATGAAGGTTTCATGTTTTGTATTATATTCTGGAAGAAAATGAACTTTTACACAATATGCTAATTTTTTGAGAAGGACCTGTACTAGTGATCTGTCGTCCAATGTATCAGAGAGATCAGATGTCATGTGCAGTAAACATTTATATACAGGGGTTGACACTAAGGTCTCCGAGGCACTTGCCCATCGGGCAAGTGCAAGTCAGGTTCTACTTGCCCTCAGGCCATGGTCACTTGCCCCCCAAAAATATATTGTAAATTTTGCATTTAAGTTTACTTCCTACTTGGGTGCTTTAAGCCAGGGGTTTCAACAGGCGGTCCGGGGACCACCAGTGGTCCCTGAGAGGGTTCCAGGTGATCCCCAGCTAAGTTGGTTAACCAGATGTAACTCTTGAGAACTTTACACTCTCAAGAGTTAAAATTCATCATCTTAATTAGCCCATAGTGGTCTCAGACCCAGTGGTCCCTGACCCCAGCAAAATGATAGTTTGGAACCAAATGAACCTGGGAGAGAGATAGGAGAGATAGCTAGAAAGCAGGGAAAGACACAGAGGCAGAGTGCAATGACTGCTTTCAAGACAAATTTATTTTGTGTAGTGTTATAGTGTACTAAGTTGCACACTTGCCCGATCGGGCAACCAGGTAGCAGTCTTCACTTGCCCCACCATTTTTTTTTTTTTACTTGCCCCGGGGAAGCGGGCAAGTGTTAGTGTCAAGCCCTGTATAGAGATTCATATTTCCCTTTGTGATTAAAAAGCACATAAATAAAGCACCAGTTGATATAGTTACAGTATACTTGAAAGGAGGATTGTTTTTATTTGTCTGTCATTTGTCACAGGTGAGAGATGCATTCACAGATTACTTCCCGAAGGTTGGTGCCTTTTTAGTTTTTCTTTTAATAGCTTGAACATTTTTGGCATTTTGATCCTAGTTTTTCTCTGGAGAAGGTCTGTGTTGTTGATGCTTGTTTAATCTTTCAACAGTGCTGCAGTTCCTTCATAAGGCCTTGAGTGAATGTCTCCAAATGAACAGGTAAAACATATAGCTTGTTATTTTACATGTGAGCTTAACATACTGGTATGTGTATTTTATGAAGGCCTGTTGTCGAACAGTTGTGTCGGTGGAGCGTCATTGTTTTAGAGATATGAATATGACCATTTTGAAGGAAAGTGTTCAAATGATGCTATGAAAAAGGTAAACCAATAAGAAACCAATAAGAAAAGATAATTTTTTGACTATTGTCCAAAGTCGAATAAGTATATGACGCGATATTGAAATGGGAAAAAACCTGATAAGTAATGTCCTATTTAGTATTAGTGTTTATTGTGTGGCTCCTGGTTTATTGTTGGAGTGTTTCTGTCGCCCCTTCCGCTGTCCCAGAGGCCTAGCGGGTCGCCACGTTGCCCAGGCACAGCTGATGCACTCCTGCCTGGCTGTGGTGAAGACATCCATGCTGGTGGTCCAGAAATCCCAGGAGGCCGTCATCTCCACCCTGCATGCTGATCAGACCCACTGCACTCTACGGGAAACCTTTGATGGCTTACTGGACTGTTACATACACATCCTTACCGATGGCAAGCAATAACACTATATACAGTACAACATTGGTGGAGAGCAACAGTTATTAGTTAGGCTTTGTAACAAAGCACAACCAAAACTCTACATGATTCAAGATTCAAGAACTTTATTGCCATGTCAACAGAAGTTGATAGGAATTTGTCTCGGTTCATGCTCAACATGTACAGACAGCATATACAGTATATATATATATATATATATATATATATATATATATATATATATATATATATATATATATATATATACAGTGAGGAAAATAATTATTTGATCCCCTGATGATTTTGTAAGTTTTCATGATTAGAAAGAAATGAGCATTCTGTCATTTTTATGGTACTTTTATTTAAACAAATAGAGACAGAATATGAACAAAAATGTCCATAAGAAAATAATATTTAAAGGTTATAAATTAATTTGTGTTAGAGCTCGTGAAATAAGTATTTGATCCCTAAGCACAACCTGACTTAATACTTGGTGGAAAAACCCTTGTTGGCCAGCACGGAAGTCAGAAGTTTCTTGTAGTTGGTCACCAAGTTTGCGCACATCTCAGGAGGGATTTTGGCCCACTCCTGGTTAGATCTTCTCTCCAAATCCTGAAGGTTTCGAGGCTGTTGCTTGCCAACTCGAAGCTCAAGTTCCCTCCATAGATTTTCTATAGGATTAAGGTCTGGAGACTGGCTAGGCCACTCCATGAGCTTAATGTGCTTCTTCGTGAGCCACTCCTTTGTTGCCTTGGCCGTATGTTTTAGGTTGTTGCCATGCTGGAAGACCCAGCCACGACCCATCTTCAGTGCTCTGGCTGAGGGAAGGAGGTTCTTGTCCAAGATCCTGCGGTACATGGCCACATCCATCCGCCACACAGTGCGGTGAAGTTGCCCTGTACCCTTAGCAGAGAAACAGCCCCAAAGCATAATGTCTCCACCTCCATGCTTGACGGTGGGGATGGTGTTGTTGGGTTTGTATTCAGCATTCACTCCCTCCAAACACGACAAGTGAAATGGATGCCAAAGAGTTGAATTTTGGTCTCTTCTGACCACATCACCTTCCCCGCAGCCTGGTCTGAATCATTTAGGTGTTCATTGGTGAACTTTAGACGGGCCTCTATGCGCCTTCTTGAGCAGAGGGACATGACTGGGCACTGCAGGATTTCAATCCGTTATGGTGTACTATGTTACCAATGTTTTTTTTTTGGTGACTGTGGTCCCAGCTGCCTTCAAATCATTAACAACACCATCCCCATCGTCAGGCATGGAGGTGGAAACATTATGCTTTGGGGCTGTTCCTCTGCTAAGGGTACAGGGCAACTTCACCGCATTGTGTGGCCAATGAATGGAGACATGCACTGCAACATCATGGACAAGAACCTCCTTCCCTCAGCCAGAGCACTAAAGATGGGTCTTGAAGAAGCACATTAAGCTCATGGAGTGGCCTAGCCAGTCTCCAGACCTTAATCCTAAAGAAAATCTATGGAGGGAGATTGAGCTTTGAGTTGGCAAGCAACAGCCTCGAAACCTTGAGGTTTTGGGGAGGATATCTAAACAGGAGTGGGCCAAAATTCCTCCTGAGATGTGCACAAACTTGGTGACCAACTACAAGAAGCATCTGACTTCCGTGCTTGCCAACAAGGGTTTTTCCACCAAGTATTAAGTCAGGTTGTGCTTAGGGATCAAATACTTATTTCACAAGCTCTAACGCAAATTAATTTATAACCTTTAAATATTATTTTCTTATGGACATTTTTGTTCATATTCTGTCTCTATTTGTTTAAATAAAAGTACCATAAAAATGACAGAATGCTCATTTCTTTCTAATCATGAAAACTTACAAAATCATCAGGGGATCAAATAATTATTTTCCTCACTGTATATATATATATATATATATATATATATATATATATATACAGTATATATATATATATATATATATATATATATATATATATACAAAAGACAACAAGAAGACATTACAGTGCAAAGACCAGCAGCAAAGAAATTACACGTTTTTTAAAGTGCTATATGCATTGCATATTGTTACATACATGCATTGTTACAACTGTAAACTAGTGAGACAAGTTCAAGTGTCTAATAGCTACAGGGTAAGTGCTATCTCTGAAGGGAGATGTTGAGCAATTAATACTTCTGTACCTCTTGCCTGATGGGAGGAGATTGAAGAGGTGATGTGCGGGGTGAGAATTATCAGCTATTATTTTGTTAGCTTTCCTGGTTATTCTAGTGTTAAAGAGTGAGGAAAGTGTAGGGAGGCTACATCCTATGATTTTAGATACTCGTCGCACTACTCTTTGAGGGAGATCATTGCTGGTCTCGGCTCAAATCGTCTCGTTTCAAACCTGAAGAGCTTTATACTATACCATACCTGGGCATTATGCGGCCCTTTGGCTGACTCTGACCGGCCCGGGGACCACCAGTGGTCCTTGAGAGAGTTCCAGTTAAATATGGAAAGTTGGTTAACCAGATGTAATTCTTTGAGAGCGTAAACATGAAACCAAATGGACCCTTGCGTGTCCATTTGGTTTCATGTTTACACTCTCGAGTTAAAATATTCATCATCTGAATTAGCCCAAAGTCATCAAATGTTGGTCCTCTGTGGCTCAAATGGTTGGTCTTACGCTTACTTTTATCTTGAAATTAAATTAATATTACGCAGACTTTATTCCAGCATTTAGTCTTGGCCCTCCACAATATTTAATGTATCTCATTTGGCCCCTTGGGAACAATAATTGCCCACCCCTGCTTTATACTGTACCAAATAATTACTAACTGCTGTCCTAAGCATGTCTCACCTCTTTTCTTTTCCTCCATGGCCCTGGTTACAGAGGAGTTTGTGCAGTCAGTGCAGAGCACTGCAGGCATGGCTGTGGTCCTGCTGGTCAGATCTGCTATGGTCCCTGGAGACCATGTGGCTGCTGTGGTGAGTCAAACATTTCCTTTGTCTATCTAAATGTTGGCTATATTATTGCACAGTTCTTGTGAGGTCAGTGTTCTCTTTCTGTCTCTGGGTCTGTCTCACACAGCCTGTCGTACGCAGTCAAACACAGGTCTGAGATTATGGTTGTGCTACTACTAATATCGCAGTGTACCTCACATCCTGCATACATTACTTTAGGCCTGTAATGTCGATGGTAACACGAACTACTACTTCCTGGTAACACAAACCATCTACATCTCTTGGAGGGCTGAGCTCTTTTGGAAAACAGACACTTACAATTGCAAAATATGATCATTGACACATTAGTCAGATTGTGGATTACAGAGAACTGTCCATGACTGAAGTTTGTGAGAAAGATCAAGAGACCGCTAAAGAATCAATGAATGAGGAAGGGAGAAACGCTGTAGAGCTAATGTAAAACTGGCAACCATAGTCATCATGGCTGTAGGTAGACTATTAGATTTAACTGTATTACATTCCTATTATTAATATGGCTTAGCACCAGAAAGACATTTTAGCTCTATTACTGAGAGGACCTTTCTAAACATTGTGCTTGTGTCTGACTGTGGGTCCACGTGTAGGTGTGTGGTCTACTGCGTGGCTCCGACCACGGTGCAGACGCTGCCCCCCAGTGGCTGAGACAGAGCTGTGCGGGTCTATACGCTGCTGACCGGCCGCCAGGCGTCTCCCTCTACCTGTGTCACGGGGCCCTGGCCATGCTCAGCTGGAAGGTGGCCCTCCAGGGGCCTCAGTGGGAGCAGCTGCTGCTGCTGGTGCCGTCCACCCTCCTGGCGCTGGACACCAGGTACAGCAATGAGAAACAAGTGACTCAGGAGGTAGGGTGAGTCGGTGACCAGTGAGGCATCTTGGAATTGGAGTCCTGTTTTAAAAAGGGGAATTCCACTCATTTTCAACATTCTAATATGTCATTAATATACCTTAGAGGTGCTGGGTGGACATGATAAAAACGTTTCCCAATTCTGTTTCCTAGAAATGGAGGTCTGAAGAAAATCATTAACATGGCGAAACTCATCTTGGGGCATCATCAAGATGTATTTCGCCATGTTAATGGATTTCTTTAGATGCTTCTTTTTTAGGCATACAAATGGAACCAAATGAACCGATTAGGGTTCATTTGGTTGCATACCAGGGACCACTATTTATTCAGAATTTGAGCCACAGCCATGGAATTTGAGCCAATGTCATTTGATGACATTTTAGCCTCACAGACCCCAAAACCTCACAGCCCACAATTGCAGGCTGGATTTCGGAGAAAACAAAACAGTCAAACATACAGATCCAATTGACCATTACTCTTCTACATTATCTAGTTGTGTAGACTTGAGCTATGATGAATATTTTAACTCTTTAGAGTGTAAACATGAATGGTTTCATTTTGACACTCTCAAAGAGTTACATCTGGTTTACCAACTTTCCATCATTTAGCCTGGGGACCACCTGGAACCCACTTGGACCACTGGTGATCCCCAGACCACCTGTTGAAAACCCCTGCTTTAATGAGATGCTGAACCCCTATGGGGTTTCCATTCTCAACAAGTTTACAGTTGTTAAACAGAGGGTTGATTATTTTTTGCTGAAGGTAAGGGGATGACTACATACTACATATTTTGCACATATGGTAGCATAGAACTTCCAAAGATGGTGTGCATGAGGTTTAGAAATAAGGTGTACGAGCGTAGCAGATGGTATGTACTGTTCATGCCATACATCTTAAATCATACATCATCATATATCACTGGTGGTGGGGACCACCAGTGGTTCTGGAAAGGATTCCAGGTGGTCCCCAGGTTAAATGATGGAAAGTTGGTTAACCAGATGAAACTCTTTGAGAGCGTAAAAATGAAGCCAAATGGACCCTTTTCGTGTCTATTTGGTCAAGAGTTAAAATATTCATCATCTGAATTAGCCCAAGTCTACACAACTAGACAATGTAGAAAATGAATGGTCATTTTGATCTGTACGTTTGACTGTTTGGTTTTCTCCAAAATAAATCTTTAGTTTTGGGGCCCGTGGGGCTAAAATGTCATCAAATGGTGGTCCGTGGCTCAAATGCTGAATAAATAGTGGGCCCTGATATGAAGAAGGTTTATAAGCACTGTACTAAAGTAAGCATGTCTTTCTGGCGTGTGGGTCTGCAGTGTAAAGGAGTCCAGTACAGCGATGGTGGTGGCCCGGGTGTTCACCCTGTGGAGCGGTGCTGCCCTGGACTGCCTGCAGGGAGAGCCAGCGCGGCCCTGTCCCCCTGGACTCCAGCAGGCCCTGCGTGGAGGCTCGGAGCTCCAGGCACGCCTCCTGGAGCACATCTACTCCCACTGGGAGCACCCGCTGGATGGGGTCCGCCACCAGACGCGCGCCTTGTTTCACAACCTTCTCCTCCTCCACCTGCACACCAGCCCCGCCACGTCAGACCCCGGCCAGGACCCGTACATTGCAGAGTTGACCCGGAGCTTACTGGCACTGGAATGGCACATGAGGGGGAAGTACGGCTCCCTCGGGTGCCTGGTGGAGCTCTTGGGCGCAGGGTTCCTGCTCAAACTCCAGCCCCAGCTTCCCTCGCGCCTCCTGGCCTTGATGGGTGACCAAACCCTGGCTCCTTATTCCAGCGACCTCCTTGAGAGGCTCTTTGTCAGCCACAAGGCCCAGTTGTCCAGCGAGGCCGTGACAGAGGGCACAGCGCCGGTGGGAGACTGGACGGTCTGTTGGCACCAGACGTGGGTCACCCCTCTGCTGAAGGTGCTTTGCACGGCCAGACTGGACCAGACCACTTATATCCTGGACTACTTTCTGCCTAAGCTGCTGCGTTGTAGCCCCTCCAGCCTGGAACACATGGTACAGGTCCTGCAGGACACACAGTGCAGTACAGGTAGACGCACAGAAAAATCAACACGCCACATGCCCAGATTTATTTACCACGATTACCCATACAGACACAAGCATATCAGAATTAGAACTGCAAGTGTTGCTTTATTAGTGTGGTTGCCCAAAGGGCATCCATGCTCTTGTAATCCAGGCACTTTATTATTATTATTATTATTATTACGCCCTTTGGCACTCTACTCCTCCCACAGTTTTTACTGCAGCCACTTGAGCCATACAGTATGTCAAATCGACCGGCTTCCTCAGGAGTGGTGTTCTTGCATTTTTCTAAGACATCTGTTGTATAGGACAGTCCGAGGGAGCGACCAGAGAGTAATTATTTTTGACCCCTCCAGGAGATAATACCCATGACAATGATTACGTCACCAATACTTCATCAAGAAGCTTCATTCAAGAAGCACAGACCGTATAGAATAGAAGCTACTGCAGTCGCAGTCGACAGAATAGAAGCTACTGCAGTCCAACGATCCATATACTGTATAAGGCGCTTCAGATTATAAGGCACATTGATGTTTTTGAGCAAATTAAGGGCTTTTAAGTGCGCCTTTTGGTCCAGAAAATGAGTTATATATATTGTCATGTCTTGTTCCTAGGTTCTCCGGGCAGCAGAGGTGCCGTTGGGGCTTTGATGACGTGTTTGCGGGCAGCTAGAGCCCAAGGCGTGGCCCCGTCATCAGGAGATGGACTGTGGGGGGGACTGGTGCCTCTCTCTCTGCTCAGACAAGCACTGGTACACAAACATGACCAGGTGAGGCTACTGGCATGTGCATGTTTGTGTGCACATGCACACATTAAAATTCGTATAGTTAAACATTGCATTTTAGTATCTGAGTTGAGTGTCTAACATTTGTATTGTTTCTTCCTAACTCAAATTTCTGGTAAACAAGCCAACTACTACTAAGTATGCATTTGTAGAACACATTTGCACAAAAGGGAATTCAAATGCATAGATTTAAAATAAATGCTGAGGCAAGATAAATATATGAATCTCGATTCAGTTTGTCTGTGCAATGTTGACACGTTCTACATATTTTGCATGGTGATGCGGTCATTCTTAAACCTATTGGATAATTATTATATTACATGAGGGTTATTATAGGTTTCATATTGTAAAAGCAGGCCGGTGGATTATTTTTTTTTGCTCCAAACCATTGGTGATGTAAAGGCCAGCTGGAGTATTTTAAAAATACTTTTATGACACACTGGAAATTATTGCAGAGTACAATCATCACCATAATTACTACTTGTTGTTATAGCTGGATAGCTATGGTAACAGTTAACAGATCAACTATGCAATGGTAGTTATTCTTACCTCACCCCCCGAATTGTGTGCATGCGTGTGTGCGTGGGATATTCATTTTCATATGCCAGCAACGTAAGGTTTACACATATGCACATGTACTTTTTGTCCCTGTTACTATATTTTATTTGTGTCTTCCGTGTCTTTGCCAGGTAAGGATGGACGCTCTGGGTTTGGTGTGTGAGTGTCATCGGAGCACAGAGGTCCTGACATCACAGGAAATGGATCTGATTCGCCACTTCCTGCCCTCCAATCTGAACAGCCAATCACCAGGGGTCAGGCAGCAGACAGTCAGCCTCATGAAAAAGGTACAACTCACCGGATATACACTAATTGCATGATAATTTCAAATGATCACATTTAACAAAATGCGAAACAGTCATTTCAATATGTTTTGGATGGTGTTGGTGTGTGGATGGCTACTTTGCAGAGCAGGTATACACTCACTCCTCGAATAAGAACCATAAGAAACACAGCAATTTTGGCTTCAGTAGCCAGTGGTGCGAGCAGACGATTGGACGCCAACGTAAACATCCACTCAACCAGAGTCATCTAGTGTCAGATTAGCGACATTGAGGAGTCAATAACTGAGCTCTCGGATGCTGTTCATGCAGTCTGAATAAGGGCAAAATGCTCAATAGAAGTCTATGTAAAATGTCTATGTTTAATAGACTTTAATCTTCTTTTCCCTCCAGCTGCTGTGTCGAGTTAAGGACAGTGGTCAGCTGCTGCAGAAGAGACTGAGCCAGGAGAGAAACCTGGAACAGAGAGACCAAGAGCAACACACACTAGACACCTATAGGGTATCACCATCTCTCTGTTATATTTGCCTATTAGAGTTGTTACGCCTCTGCATATTCAAGTTTGCAGCATTGTGTTTGTGTACTACAGCATTGTGCTACTGTATACCAGAGATTTAATTTAACTCTGAGAGGTGTGTGTGTGTGTGTCCATCCTTGCAGGAGTTCTTACAGTGGCTGTGTGAGAGGCTGCTGGAGGTTCTCCTTCCTGGAGCTTGCTTCTCCACATGCTTGATGTCCCTTCATCTGCTGAGCCTGCTGGCCCAGTTCTTCACCTTCAGCACGGGTACAACTAAACAGGGGCGGATGTAACATGTCCCATTTGGGGGGGCAAGAGAACATGTTGGAGGGGCAAGAGAAAATGGTATGGGTGCGCAAACTGCACACCCATACCATTTTCAGTTACAGGACTTTTATTAGTCAAGTAAAGCATCAATAATAACATCAGTTGTTGAAGTTGCAACAGACACGCAGCATGCATAAAGCTAAAGGTCTAACTCAGAGTTTTCTGTTTTCAATGATGAAATGCTGTTGGTTTAGTGGTGACACAGCTGTAGTTAGTTAGTAGCAGTAGTAGTGTTTCAAATCATTTTAATTATAAGCACTTTAATCTCTTGAGTATCTTGGGTTGTTTTGGATGCCATCATGTTTGGTGGGGCAGATTGGGCATTTAGGGGGGCATTGCCCCCCAATGCCCATGCCTAGATCCGCCCCTGCAACTAAACATTTTCATCTCAGGGACATCCTATTGATTTATTTTGTACTGAAAATGTTCTGGGACAAAACAATTGGTTGCACACACTGTGGCTTGGATATGTGCTGTTTTTGAACGTAGAAAGTATTAAGTATATTTAAGTATTTTTGAAAAGATTAATTTTCAGTGAGATTTTGTTTTTAATTTCATTAATCCTTTCAACCAGTCCATTTTAACTTCACATCTTCCCATTTTCCCCCTAGGACCTGATGTCTTTGCCCTGGGTGATGTGGTGACTCCTGAACACGCCCAGAATGTCCTCTACTGCATAGCCAGTAACTTCCTGGAGGTCAAGCAGATGGCGTCCACATTGCTACGGCAACTCCCTCCATCAGCTGTAGGACTGCAGGTAACAATAATAAAATACCGGTGCATGTCCATACAATTCATCCCCAGAGCCACTGGTCTCTATAGACTGTTTTTTTTTGTTTTTTTTTTTTTTTGTTTCCATATATTGTCGGCAGTACTGGCTGGAGAATTTTAGTAGGTAATGTACACAAAAAAGTCAATAAATACTATGCCATATAGCCTCCTATTGCTTATATTACCGGTATCTATGATAAATTCAATGCAACAATGACCGACAGAAATTAGTTTTCTTTTATAAGTTATAGTTAAGCCATTGTGTTTACAATCTTGATAGGAAATCCGGGATTCTTAATCCTGTTTCATACAAAACAAACCATGTGTAAATCCGTTGAGAACTCACTGAAGTGGCTTTTCATGCCCCTGTTTAGACTTTTAAGGTTTATAATGTGGCACACGACCGCATCGCTGCTCTACAGCTGTGTACATCATGTGCGAAACGTACCATGCAGAGTGAATGGTACTACAACATTAACTTTAGATGGTGTAGAACCCTTTTGTATTTGGCAGATTATGCGTTTTAGAAGTTAACTACAGTATATTTACCTGGTTTAGTGATTTGTTTAGTAATCCACCACCACCATCTAGTGGTGATGCGGCACACTAGCATTGTATTGACCAGCTGCTGCTGTTGGTTGACAATGCTTACTGGTGGATGCCTATTTTAGAAGTTTAAAACAATGTATATTTGTTTTTATTGTCTCAGAGCTACCTTCATTTCCCTTCAGGGATGAATGAAGTACTTACCTAAAATGCACATGGTCCATAGTAATTTGTAAGACAACCTGTGCTGCAGCGTTAAAAACATCTGTACTTTGGTTTAAAAAATCACACATAGCATTAGCTGCTCATTCAAGGTAGGGGTTAGGTTAGGGAAGAAAAAAGCAAATGCGAAAATAATCTTTACAATGAGTTAATGATTATCTCTGAAGTTATCTCTGTGCATTGCAGTAATAACAGTGGTCAAGTCTATCTAGCCCCCAGTTTCTCAGAAAGCCAATTATCATTGGAATGCCATGGTCAAACTAGGCCAAGCCAAGTCTTCTTTAAATATGTTGTATAATTCAATTCTAGGTGTGACATGATTAAATTGTTACAGAAATGTGTTTTGATTTGTGCCAGAGTGCTAAAAGACACAGTTCTGCTGTTTTTATATGTATTTACATTGTGTACACGAGAGCCTTGTATTTGACCTCGAAGTCTTAAATAAATAAATCAAACATTTAAAGAATGTAATTTTTGTTAAAGGTGGCGATTCAGGGCTGAGCCAGACTAATTATATGCTCCTATATGATATGAAAGCCTGATTGTTCAAACTTGGTTATTTGAGGGGATAGAAAACACACATGGGAGCACTGAAAACACAAAACAAAAAAGTTGAATTTCATGTCATTCCCCCTTTAAGGACCCAGAGAGGATCCATGATGTCCTGCAGGCTGCCCTGGACCTCAGCACCAGCACCAAACCCTTCGACAGTGTGACAGCAGCTCACCTCCTCAACCTGTTGCTGCACCAGCCTGCCCTGCCCCAGGCCCTGCTGCGCTGTGCCCAGGAGCAGGGCCTGTCCTTCCAGCTCCCATCACCACCACAGCCCCAGGCCCTGCTGCGCTGTGCCCAGGAGCAGGGCCTGTCCTTCCAGCTCCCATCACCACCACAGCCCCAGGCTTCTGAGGACCTCACCCTGGAGACCAACACTTTGGCTGGTAAGGCCCAGTTCCAAAGCTCTAATCATTGTATATTAATGCATAATTATGACGGACTAGTAATGGTATATATTACAGAATTTACTTATCTGTCCACCAAGTAACCACTCGCTATGGCCAGTACAGGAATTACAAATTTACCATATTATTAAAAGAATCTGTGTTTCTCCAAGAGGGGTCTAGGTATCCCCACTTTATCCTATCAGCTGCGGTTGATCAGTTGCAGCTGATAGTAAATGAGTCCTGACTGAGGGTAACGGTCGTGACCTTTTTTGGGAACTCCCTCTCTTTTTTTCTATATTTGTGGCGGCAGATATCCTATCGTTCGTGGTAGATAGTAGATACCCTATCGTCATGGCGTATCGTATCGGACGCAACAGATATCCCATCCCTAGCAGCAGATATCCATCGGGGCTAAGGTTAGGTTTAGGCATAATTTTTACTCAGTTTAATTTTAGGTCTAAGGTTTAGTAGGGAAAAAAGGATGTGACCGATCAGTCTAAAACATTTTTATCTGTCTATGCAGATTAAGTATCAGTCGAAATCATTTTGCCTCGTTGAGGCAGATTAAGTATCAGTTACGGCAGTTTTTATCAGTCGCAACTGATGGTAAACAGCGAAATGAGGAACCATTTAACCTTCTTCAAACATTTTAATTCTCTTGGCGCCGTCCACGCGCTGCTCGTGGATATCCACGTGGAATACCACCGCCGAAAACGTGGACGGCTCGTATCACGCGGAAATGTAGATTTCATTCTTTAATCCAACTATTAGTCCGTGCGCATCGTCTGATGATCATCCCGTTGCTGACTTTCATTTGGGACAGAATTGGGGACAACTTTTTTTTCCCCCGTCCCATTGACATTCATTCAATCCAATGCATTCAAACGGCTCTCCTCCGGTTTGCCCCCTCAATGTCGCTGGCGCATGGGTTAAGCAGCCAGGGCTACACAGCTCTTCCTGACTTGTGAGCCGGATGTTTTGGGGCAGATCGCCAGATGATCGATTAGGCAAGACAACAGACAGCATAACAGAAACAGCACATCCTGTTTAGGAGATCTGAGCTTCAAAATAAGGGCTTTTTTACCGATCGAACTGGTTTGAGCCGCGGCAGTGGAGAGGAAACAAAGAAGATCCGCTCGCGGTCAATGAGTTAATACGAAATCCAAAAAAAAAAAAAAAGACAATCTACAAGCTCCCAAGGCTGCACATCCCGACCTATTGCGAGCTCGTAGATACACACATCCTTTTCACCTTGGCTGTCCAAGGTCAAATAAGTACTGATATAAATGTTTGGTTTGTGTGTGTGCAGTTATCCAGTACCTGTTGCAGTGCCTGAAGGATGAGGTAGTGAGGGCTGAGTCCTCCCTCCTGCAGGCGGCTGCCTCTTATCCACTCTACGGCAGAGCTCACTGCATCACCGCTGCCCTGCAGCACCTCAACACGGGGTGAGAACAGGACCAGCTGCAGCCTTATACATCTACATCTACATCCCCTACATCTTGTAGCAATTATTATATCAATGACTTGAATTGTGCAATGTATTTGTTTTAAAGATCACCACAGGCAATTCCACTGTATCAATGCACCAGATTAGCCTCATTATCAGTTTAAGCTCTACTGTATACTTTGTTTTGAAATGGTGCCACGCAATACTAGGGAAAACAATCTACCAGCAAACTCACAAAACATAGTGAGTTTTTTGATGGTTTTATTGCCAGTGAGAGAAGGGAAACTGAGAAGGAGTGAGGAAAGCAGGCGGGTGTGTGTTTTGACTCTGGTCCGTAGGCGTCCAGAAACGTGGCTTCTGAACAGTGCACCATTGCAACCAAACACTTTAACATTGTACCAAGACGGCGAACGGTATAATCCCTTACAGGTTCATTTTCCACTTACGGATAAACGAACACTGAGGATTTCACTGTGCAGCAAAGCAGAGGGATAGAAAGCTGACACATGGCTGCTGAAACACAGTAGAGACTTTCCGGACGGGTCAATTACTTAAAACCAGGGCCTCCGCTTTTTGGATGGTTGTTTTTTGAAGGGTTTAAAGCTCTCCCACACACACAGAGATCTGTTAATCCTTTAAGAAATGAACTGCAGATGTTCTCCTTCAGTTCACTTTAGATCTGTTGACTCCTATTGCTGTTGACTCATAGTTGATGGCAAGAGAGGCAGTCAAAAGGCGAGATGCTCCCTTCGCTGAAAGGTTTCGCTATTTCTATGTGTGTGTGTGAAGCTGTTTGAGCCAGACGGAGCGGTGGAGGAGTCTGGTGTCGGAGCTGATCGCAGCGTGCTACAGGATGTCTGACGTGGTGTCGCCTGTGGTCCAGAGCTCCTCCCCAGAGGGTCTTATCCCCATGGATACAGAAGCAGGTAACCCTAGGACCCCATTTCCACCCTCTGGGAACCGGGTCCGTTCAGATCCTGTTTATAGTCCATGTGCCAGACCTCCAAATTTGGAAAGAATGAATTGAGTCTGCAAAGAAATAACTACTGTTTATATAGTCAATCTAAGTAAGTTGCTATAATATGATAACAATTCCACAGTAGTAGCTTTTTCATATTAGACATTTTTTTTGCATATTTTCATGCTGTGTATAATGCCTAATTTGTGTATTTACTGTATAGACTTGCTTTCGCACACCCAGAATAAAACGTCTTCACAGGTGCGTGGGCCAGGAGACAATGGCAAAAAGTGAAATGGTTTCGGTCCCTCCGGAGGGACTGAAACGTCGCTTCATACTAAATAAAGGATGTCTTGTACCGAGCAGTAAAACAGTGTGCGGGCGTACCATTTCACTTTTAATTTGTGTATTTAGAAAAATAAGAATTGTAATACAATTAATGTCTAAGTGATCAACTGAGGAAGTTTGTTGGTGATAACAATTTAATATAGGTATCGATTTGCCCTTTGAGGCCATGAGGTCTGCCTCATGGACTAAGAGGCAAAAACAACTGAACTGGTTCAAACCTGGAGGAAAAACAGTCTGGCTGAGTTTGGCACTGGCTAATGCCCGATGTATGCTCCAGAACACAACATGTATAGTCAATAATAAAGATAATACTCCGTAATATAACACCCACGTGTGCATCTGTGCATGTTTGTGTCCGTGCAGATACTTCGGCAGGTCTTCAGAGGATCTTACAGGAGATTCAGCCCAGGGACACTAATGACTTTTTCACCAATGCCAGGGAGCTGGACTCTCAGCCCGGAGAGAATCACACACCCACGCACGACAGTGCAGGTCAGTCAGAGACTGAAGGATCTCTACAAAGGCTTCATTTACACCAGCACACACAACACCAGTCTGTCTAGAGAATAGTGAAGTGGTTTCTGACACATTAAATAATGAATAATTCAATACAATTTGTGTAAGCAACTGGTTCAGTGATGTATCAATTGAAATATTTGATACATCAGTACAATTTACAAACAGTCCAATTTCCATATCCTTTGACAAAGAAACTGCCTAAATGTGGCAACATTTGTGAAGAATTGTCTTCACGTGTATAATTATGCCAAGGGACAATGCCTCATGTCCATGACTGACATATTTCTGTTCATTTAAAATTGGGGCATCTCAATTGCCTCGATGCTTATTGGTTACATTCTTTTTTTGTCCAATTCATCAATATTCTTCACATGGCTATAAACAGGAACATCTCATAACCCCAAATTCACCAGAGACAAGTTTAATCATGGAAGAACAGGTGTTTACTTTAATACTTATTAGCTTGACAGTGTGCTTGTGAATGCAGTTTCCCCTCTGTCCTGGTGAGGTCACTGTTTCACTTCCACTTTTTTCCACTCTCCATTCCATTTTTCACTTGAACAGTCATGGCAATGTTAATGCATTGGTTAATGGAGGATGAATAATGGCACTGCTGAGAAGGGGAGGAGGTCCACAGCAACAGCCCTGTGATTAGTTTAAACATTAAAAATAAACATGCCATTTTTACTGACGTAAGAGGGCATTGTTTTAGTGTACCCATAAATGCGCCTGTGTTCTGTTTATATCTGACATCCAAGCTCAAATTATATGTCAAAAAATGTACCCTCAATAAACCTTATAGGTCTTTAACTCTGAGGGTGTATAAATGTATACTCTGAAATACCGCCAAACAACAACATTGCACGCTGTGTGTGTTTTTCAGGTCGTGACAGTGCGGAGGGCTACAGGGTGACAGCCCAGATGGTTTTGGTGTGTTGTTGGCGGAGCATGAAGGAAGTGTCCATGCTTCTGGGACAGCTGTGCCAGAGTCTACCCCTGTACTGCACCAACCGAGACAACACACACACTCACCAGGGCCTCATCACAGAGGAGCAGGTCAGATAGACGCACAGCTATTTTTTCTATTTTTGAAAAAATCTTGTGAGAAATGTTGATTAAGGAGTGGCTTGTGACTTCTGAATTTCCCAATGATGCAGCAGAGCAGTGGGTAGAGCCATGGAAAAAAAGAGAGAAGTGCAACTCTCTCTATGGAGCACATCTCTTCACAATTGAGTAGTTGAGACGAATAACCGTCCAATTCCTTAATATGACCCCTTCCCGTGAAGCAGGGGTTTTCAACCTTTATCATCCCAGGGCCCACCATTTATTCAGCATTTGAGCTACGGACCACAATTTGAGGACATTTTAGCCCGACAGACCACGCAAACTAAAGATTTCCTTTGCTTCTGTCCATGACCATTAATGTTCTCGTTGTGTAGATTAGGACTAATTCACATGGTTCATATAATATTTTAACTCTTGAGAGTGTGAAAATGAAACCAAATGGACCCGCCAGGGTCCATTTGGTTTCATTTTTACGGTCTCAAGAGTTACATCTGGTTAATAAACAACTTAGCTGGGGACCACCTGGAACCCTCGCAAGGACCACTGGTGGTCCCCTGGCCACCTGTTGAAAACCCCTCCCCGTAAAGACCCTGTGTCCTGACCCCTTATCCATCATTTTTACATTACGGATCATTAGTGTGGACACTGATTCATCTCTACTGCTCAATTTACCAGGGTGACACACCCATTTTAGTGCGGCCATATATGGTAGAGGGGGCTATCCCACTGCTCCATACTAAATCTAGTTGATAGAACTTGCATCAGTCTCTAGGCCAAGTGCTCTCAACCTTGGGGGTCGCGACCGCTTGAGGACGTCGCCCCCAAGTTTATATGAATAAACTTTCCTTAATGATTTCCTTCACAACCAGTAAACGCCGTAATAATAGCAGACACTACGTGACACTATGCTCTATGCTGTAAACGCAACAGCCGCCTACAACGTTGGCGTTTCAGATCAAATAATGAACAATTCATGCAACAAATTATATGTTTCTTGCTGTGGCTGAGTAGCCCTCCTATAATCCCCATTTTGTTTGTTTTGTTTTGTTTTGTTTTGTTGTAGCCCAAAGGCACACATGGAATCTCAACTACAGATTGTTCTCTTGGAAACATGTAATTTCATGCGAGAGTGAACATGGGCTACGCATTTCCATTTGAATGTTTAGGTCTACATGTGTCCTAGATGCTAGGTTGTATATCTCAGCACAACATTTATTCCTGTAGTACTTTTACTGCTCGAACTTGACTGATGGCAGCCGGCGGTCTAGACTTGATATCAGTATTAAGTCAGTATTAGTTGACTTAAGAAGACTTCTGTAATACAGTATGCACGCACCTACAGTAGCACATGGGACAACTGCAAGAGGAAATGAACAATTCCCACAGTCAGTGGCCAGTGTTTTGAAGGTGTACTAGTGGGGATGTCAAATATTTTCAGCCTCCAGATATGATTTACAGATAATATGTAAATATGAATATGTAAATCCTCATATGTATGTACCGGTAATATATAAATATGTAAAATCAGTAATATATTATTATTTATTTATTTATTTATTTATTTATTTATTTATTTTCTTTTTTTTTTTTTAGGTCTGAACTAGCCTGGCCTCAGTCTGACTTGTCAGTTTGTTTCACTTCATTTCACTTCAATATCGAATTGCAGGGAAAAAATAAGGTAGATTCAGGTGATTCAGGGCTGTGCCTTGCTAGATCTGAACCCGATTTTATATTGATATTGTACCTATTTTATTTATTCTTATTTATTTAGTTTTATGATATAGTTAACATTGGTTGGGGAAAACGGCTGCATATAATATATGCAGCCGTTTTCCCCCGTTTTTTATGCGTTGGGAAATATCAGACAATTGTATATCAGCAAAAAAGACAATATCAAACATGGCTATATAGAATGTATGAAATGACCAGAACATCCACAGACTCTAGATAGCTGTTTACATCATCTTGTTCTCTCTCTCTCTCTCTCACACACACACACACACACACACACACACACACACACACACACACACACACACACACACACACACACACACACACACACACACACACACACACACACACACACACACAGACAGAGTTTGTTTTTGTGTGGATGAATGTACTGTACTATAGAACGGAGTGTGTGCATTGGTGTGTGCGCACAGACGCGCAACGCCACGCTGGGAGCCTCTTCAATTAGCATCCGCCCTCGTTAGCGCCGCGCTTTCATTTGAGGCCGACCCGCTGCTTTTAACAGCCACGACGCCCCTCCCTTTCCTCTGCATTCTTTCCAAATCACTTCCACCTCCAGGAGGAAAACCCTGAGCAGGACAAACAACACACACACACACACACACACACACACACACACACACACACACACACACACACACACACACACACACACACACACACACACACACACACACACACCGCCATTTACCCCCTACACAGTCAAGTACAGTCTATGTCTGGTACCCTTGTTATTATGGAGTTTAACATGCTGAACCACTCAGACAACACTGTGTGTGTGTGCGTGTGCGTGTGCGCACCTTATATTTACACCCCTATGAGAGGAAATGTGTATAGAGAAAGTAGGAAGTAACAAAGTGCTGTGTATGTTGTTGTTGTGTGTGTCATGCATGAAGGACTATAGTTCATACTGTATGTCCTGGTTAGACCTCGGTAGAGTCACAGCTTCTCATGCTGGATATAGTACTATAGGTTTTGGAATCCTTTTCGCGTCTATTCTCAGATAAATATGGGTTATCTTGCTAGCATTGCTGGCTTTCTATAGGAAATGGGCCACATTTCTCTGTGCATTCATGCCGCACAGTAAAATACTCCTTACTACTGCTTAATTTAACTGTTAGCAACTCGGTGAGTTAGATTAAGGAGGGACTTACTGTGTAAGCTATTAAGTTGTTGAGAGATGATTTACGCTTAAGTCCTTTTAAAAATACAGGGAGCTACATACATGTCCATGTTGAACTTTGTGCGTGTCCAGACGGGTAACTTACAAAGGGCCGTCACCAGTATGCTTAATGCAGCTTCATGAACGGCCTCCTGGCCTCACTAATGGTGTCACCACAACAGCGTTATTAAGAGGTGATGTCATCATCGCCATGATGCCATCCCATCGTGGTCGCCACGGTGCTGCAGCTTGTTAAGCCACCGACGGAGCCAATGACACGGCCTCTGTGATGACCACAGGGACATTCCTGTTGTCCATCCCAACCCCCCTGCCCCCCTCTTCTGCCCCCCCTCCCCACGGTGCCCTCGCGGTTGCCTCTCACTCTTCTTGAAGCACTTGTGCTGCAGTCTTCATATTCTTGGGGTAACGTTGCCCCAAGAAATAGCAGATCTACAAGCTTAAATAGATCAACAACTCAGGTCTATATCTTGCGCCACCCTTTATCCCTAGGCTTAAAACAAAACAAAAAAAACTCTTAAAATATGTTTGTATTCAAATAGCCTATAAACAAGTAAGTTAAGACATAAGGAGCAAGGTGTGGTGCAAGATAGGTTCCTATGTCTTCTAGAGGGTAGTTGCGTTTTGTGCGTGCGTGCGCGCGTGCGTGCGTGCGCGCGTGCGCACGCCGGATGGGATGAGTCTGTTCAACCATATGCAGTGATTGAAATCTGTGTAGACCAAAGTTACTCTGCCTTAGCATAGAGATGACATGCTTTGTCAAACGTGTGCGTCGGCGAGACCTCGCACGTGTTGCTGACACCGAGACTCATCCTTTTCCAATGTGATTCCCCACACCGGCGTGCCTGTGTTGGGATCCCGTTGGCCCGGCAACGCCGCACATGTTTCCGTCACCGGGGCAGCGCCATGGCAACTGGAGCAGTTGTTGACATGGATGATGCTGCCGTGTTTAATTCTTTCTATCGATGATCCAGAGCCGAGGAGTGGTGTGAGCGACGGAATGTAACGTGGATGTCAGATGGAGAGAGAGAGGGAGAGATGGATAGGAGAGCGATGCTGCCTCCATCGTGGGAGGGCACTGTGTGTGTGCACGCGTGTGCATGTGTGTTTTTGTCCAGGAGGTCTCAGGGAGTTTGACATCTCTGTGTTTGTTTAGCCTTACTCGGACTGTATTGGTTGGAACTCTGGTTACACAGAAGAGACAGCGCCATTCATCTGGCTTTGTGGCTGCGGTGAAGAGAGAAACACTCACACCAACGGTGTCATCATCAAGTTAATAGAAGTGATTTATAAATATCCATTTTCTACTATTAGCTCACATACTGTATTAAAACCTTGGTGAATATCCAGTCTGTGATGGGGTTGTTTTCTTCTCATAAATTCTTTGAGATGAAGCACTATACTTTGCGTGTCTTTTGCTCTGTTCATATCTCCATTCTCTCTCCCACTCCCACTGTTGTGTGTCGTTTGGCTGGCTGGAAGAAAAAAAATAGAAAACCTGTTGGTGTCCCTCAAAAGTTCCACAAACACAGCCTGTCTCACGGGACGGACCAGAGGAGGGCAGAGTATGGGCTAAGAATGGATTGTGGTTTCTTTTCTGTTTTAGTGGGCCCAGACTGCCGGGGGTCTCATTTAATGTTTGGTTTAAAAGATTAGCTACCGTACCGTAGTGTATTCATCATACACTACCCCTGCCGGTCCCCTAAGGGTAAACACAATGTTTAGACATGGGTCCCTACATCCATGAAAGGTCAAAACTACTTGTGTCATTTTGTTAAAATATTTGGCATTCCGTCTGTGATGGCTGCGGTTTGTTCATCTACTCCCTATATGGGGTTCTCCTGGTCCCCAGTACGGTTTCATGCTACATTAATTTTGCTTGATTTGTACAGCACTGTTTGAATAAAAAAAGGATAGAACATGGAAAGAGAGAAGAGAAATAGTCAGTGAATCATTTATGTTTTATGTTAATTTATCTCCCAAGAGTGTTTTGCCTATTTTGGCTATTCTAGAAACATTTGGAGTTCCCAGAACACGGGGGTTAGTACCACCTCCTGCGCATGGCCCAAATGAGGTTCTGGGAACCTAATCTGAAACTGAGCTGTAGCGTATGGAAACAAATCCAGGAACCCAGCCGATATTTTTTTTTTTTTTTTTTTTTTGCCGTCGAAAAGAACTATTAGAGTCAAATTAACAGAAACCTTTACTGGGGGTTGGCAAGGAAGCCGGAGAAAAAGAGACGTCAACAATGAACCTTTTGTGCGGCTATATTGACTGCAGCCTTTAGCCCAGTCTCTTGGTCAGAATTGCATAACTCCTCTCGGGGGTTGTGGTCATTAGACGGAACAACAACAACAACAACAGCAGCAGCATTCTGATTATCACCAGACTGCCACGCTCAGACTCAGGCCGCTGTCGTCGGAGGCAGAAGTCAGCTATTTGGGTCAGCGACACGGCCCAGAGCCATATGTGTAATTAGAGTTGGGAAACTTCATTCTCCGCACATGGAAGTTTTCTGGGAGACAGGCGCGTTGCAAACAGGAAGTTGACGTCTAAATAAAGTCCACCTCCCACCCCCCTCCCCTTCCCTCTCCCTCCTCCCTCCCATCCCGCCCCGTGCAGGATGCCTGCTCGGCCTCTTTTAACAGTCACTCAAAAACCTTCAGGGAGTCGCAACCTTTAAATAGCCGTAGCCAGAGTCTGGCGCGGCCCAATTCAGCACCGCACTCTACCACACTGCACCACGCTGCACCGCAGCGGTCTGGTCCAAGCCGCCATGGCCCTCTCAACAGTGACTGTCGCTCCCATTTTTAACCCCCGGTGAGGTCAGGCCTTGCCCTGCACGTCCACTCCGGCCAGCGATGTGATAAGTCATTGGGCTGGTACTGCTGCGGTTGCCCCTGTCCATACTTTTGGTGTTTTCGGTTGGTCCACTTTGGGGTCCACACAGGGTCAGCTGAGTTGATGGACCAGTCACTCGGGCGTGTTTGGCAAAAAAATAAAATAAAAATAAGGGGTCAGTTTAAGCGCTACGTTTGCAATCGTATTGTAAACCTGCGGCGGTGGAGAGGAGCAGGGTGGGCGGAGGGAGGGAAGGAGGGAATGCAAAGGGTTTCGTAAGGATTTCGGCTGGGTAAAAACTGGGTAAGGGTTGGAGGAGATGATGTAACATGGAGCATCTGCGGGTACCGTGCCTGTGTTAGTTTACATGTTGTCTCGCCCCACATCCACCCGGGGGCCCCTGCAGGCGTTTTTCACACGGAGGGCTGTGCCTGCCCCCACCTTACCCCCCCTCCCAGCATCGCCAGTACGCCAACCCCTCCCGGTGCCCTCCATGCCACCCCAGAACTGGCACGGGGCCACGGCTGAGGCCTGGCCTCTGCTGTGGCGGTGATGCCACAGTGTAATGACAGGGCACTGGAGGCCTGCGTCCGCCTCGCCCTACCCCTCACCTGCAATACACTCATGTGTTTACACACTGCGACAGAAACATAACGTGGCCGCCTGTGTGTGTGTGTGTGTGAGTGTGTGTGTGTAGCTAGAATAATGTTACTAACACTATTACTAACTTGACGGTTTTACCGACGGTGGTCATTATGTGGATGTCTCAGCGTCCTTATTTGAACACACTTGTCACGCTAGTGACATGCCGCTCTCACGCTTGACATGGTCAGGCGCACTGGATACGGCGACAGGGATGTATACTTTATTTGAGCGCTGAAAATAACCGATCCACAGGCTTACGATTCGTTCATTTCGTTAGGCACGGTAGATCCGCTATGTTCTACACATGACAGTCATGCGACGATGGCTGGGTGAGAATTAGAAATGAGACACTTGTTCTGCATTAGAAATAAAATAAAGGGTAGCTACGGTGTCATCTGGGCACATGCCACATGAGTCCCTGACATTCTGCTGCACTTGTCCCTCTAGTTTCTGACACGAGATTCTAGTTTTTGACACTAGATTCTAGTTTCTGACACTAGATTCTAGTTCCTGACGCTAGATTCTAGTTTCCAGCACCAAATTGTAGTTCCTGATAATTGTTTCTAGTTTCCTGCACTAACTTGTAGTTTATGATGCTAGATTCTAGTTTCTGACACTAGATTCTGTTTTTTCTGTGAAAAAACAGAATCTGTGCAAGTGGTGCTCAACATATTTCATGCCAAGAACCCCTAGATTTATCTATATTTGGCTGCGGACCCCCATCTGAAAACATGTTGTTGGATCCCCCAGAAGCAAAGATTTGAGTTAAAAATGTTTGCTTCCGAAATAATATAGCCTATCCAAAGATTTGCCACAGTTTGACGATTTTTCAAAAATATCAGACCTACAAGCTCATAGCACGCCACTCGGTGGCGCGCTATGAGTTGTAGATTTGATATTTTTCAATAGCTAAAGGAACACCAAAACGCGTTCAGTACAGAAAGGGTTAAATAAAGCTCAGAATTCCCCTCAAAAATAAGATGATACACAGAAAATAACATTTATACACTGATTTATTTTGTTTATGTTTATGAATTTAAGTTTCATAAAAGTTACTTCTCAAGTAACGTCTCTCTCTCTCTCTCTCTCTCTCTCTCTCTCTCTCTCTCTCTCTCTCAGGTGGAAGGGGTGGGCCTCTATTTCCGCCAGCAGCTTCTCCAGTCCCGTCACCGCGGGGCCTTCGAACTGGCCTACGTGGGCTTTGTACGCCTCACCGACATGCTATGCAGGTGTGTGTGTTCGTGTGTGTGTGTTTGTTCATGTCTATATGTGTGGCTGATCTGCCATGTTTCCATAGCAGTGGGAAAAAGCTTCTGACAAAACAAGCTTGGATGATTTGTCCCTATACACACAAAGCTGGTGATGCCTTATAAGTTTAATTGTGCTGTATTTATCTACTCTATGTACCTCAGAAGAGTTCTTTGCAGTAGGCCATTCATTAATAATAATAATAACAACAACAACAACAACAATAATAATAAGACTGACAAAATTGCGCATAGATTAATAATTTGTCTGCATCTGGGATTGGTGGTGATTTTCATGACCGTCAAAGTGGAACAAGAAAAGAAAACAACTTAACTTGTCTTGCTCATAGACACATAAACACATCCCTGGCCGGGAATCACACATGGGACCTTGTTTTCCAGGCGATGTTTGGGCTGGCAGGGATAAATTGTCTACAATATGATTATGATTTAATAGGACCCCACCAATCAACAGCAACACTTGATCCCTCTCGTTCCTCCTCATCCTCCTCATCCCAGCCAGGTCTTTCTTTGAACCCCATCAGACGGGGCGATGTAGGTTTTTACGTAACGCTACGTAATAAAGTTTGACAGCCGTGGTGCTGTGTGGTAGCCAAAACCTTTGACATTCGAATGTTGTAGCAAGTCGTATTTGATTATGCCCCTTTTTAATAGTGCAAAAAAGACATATTTTTGGATCCCAGCGGAGTGGACATTATTGCTCTATTACTGTACTATTATTTTGTAATAAATTATAGATCAAAGACCTCGCTAGCGTGTGTGTGCGATGGCTCCAGCCATGATGACGCAGGTGCTTTTCATTGTGCATTTAACGGTGCTAGATTGCAGGGGCGGATCTATGCATGGGCATGGGCATGGGGGGGCAATGCCCCCCTAAATGCCCAGACTGCCCCACCAAACATGATGGCATGCAAAACACCCACAATATTTCAAATTAAAGTGCTTATATTTAAAATGACACTACTACTGCTACTAACTAACTACAGTTGTGGCACCACTAAACCAACAGCATTTCATCATTGAAAATAGAAAACTCTCTGAGTCAGACCTTCAGCTTTATGCATCCTGCATGTCTGTTGTAACTTCAACAACAACTGATTGTTATTGATACTTATACAACAACAACTGATTGTTATTGATACTTATACAACAACAACAACTGATTGTTACTGATGCTTATACTCAGTTACAGGACTAAAAGTCCTGTAACTGAAAATGGTATGGGTGCGATGAGCAGCAATGAAGTCGCCGCTATACCATTTTCTCCTGCCCCCCAATTGGGAAATGTTGCACCCGCCCCTGCTAGATTGACAGGGCCCCTCTCTGTGGACCAGAGCTCTGCCAGGCACAACATTCAACTTGGCATGGAGAGCTAGAGACTCATATCCAAGATGGCACTCCTGACCTCCTCTTCAAATCCCCCACGCCCCACTCCTCTGGGGCAGAATATGATCCCCCTCCTCACTAATGTCCTTCGAATGCGAAAAATCTACAATTGTTTTAGTTTCAAGATGTCACAAAATAATTCCTGGAAAGGTTACTGCCTTTGAGCCGAGAAGACTCTGAAGAGTTGGGCAAAAAATGTCTCTCTTTCTCTCTCCCTCTCTCTCTGTCTGTCTCTCTCTCTCTCGGTGGGTGACTAGGGTATTGTGTAATGACGGCGACATTCTAGTGGTTGTGTGTAGGCGTACTGGGAGTTTGTGTGTGTTCTGTTCTGTTCTGTTCTGGGCGTGTGTGTGCGTGCGTGTGTGCGTGTGCAGCAGGGCTGGAGGCAGCAGTGCATGGATGGTATGCAGGCCATGAGCAGGGTTATGGGGTGTTGATTGTGGGGCGTTGAACCGCTGCCGTTTGATGCTGCGTGTCGGTTTCTGGGGTTGCCGAGCTCCATTGCACTTGACCCCCCCCCCCCCCCAACACTGTCCTTTTCGGTTGTCTTATTCCATCTCCCTTTTGAGTCAAGTTTGTCAATTAAAAGACGTTTTAGTGGCCTGAGAAAACATACGGTTACTTTGCCAAGACAAGTGTCAAGTGAAAATGATCAAAACTAAGATATGAAGAATTGTGTAAACGTAGCTGTGTAACATATTGCATATTGAGAGAAAAAAATCCCAGAAAATCTTAATTTGCTGTGCAAGGAATAGTTGCACCGTGAATAACTTCGTATAAAGCTTATGAAATTAAGGTTTTGCAGGGATAAATTGCATGTTTTCTTTTTTTTTAATGGCACAAAAAATGTAGTTATTTAAGTTATATAAGTGAGTTGCTCGTTTCATATGGGCAGACAGATCAGCTCAGTGTCAACAAATCTGCCACAGAAAGGAAAATCCCTGTGGGGTTTGGTCTCTGGCACTGATCAGTTGGGTTTACATTTCCCTCATCTCAGAATTGTGGCTGACCAATCAGAGATCACTATTCAAAATGTGCCTTTTTTGGAATATGTTTGTAATCGCCCCTTGGAAATACCCAGTATTTCCAGTATTTAATGGTATTTACAGTATTTAATAGTGTAAATGTTCCACAACAAACTACACATTGACATTAGTCTCGGCCTCCAGGCTACAAGTGTCTCTCTCTTTCTTGCAGATGTTACCGTTTGTCTGTGTCTGTGTGTGTGTGTGTGAGTGTACCGTATATACAGTATATATATTACTGTATGTAGCTGTGCATGCAGACAAGCCCACCATGTACTCTTGGTCTGTCCTCCACCTTGGACTGTTTGAACTGGCCTAGTCGGCCCACTGACCCTGCTAAGACAACAGCTTCTCACAGAACAGCAGGGTACATTCTTCACCAGTACTCTCCCTCCGAGCGCGCTCGCGCGCGTGTGTGTGGGGCGTCCATGTGTGCGTGCGTGCAAGACTGCTGTCAATGTGGCATCTCTATTATTTTTGTTCATTGCGATCAGGCTCTCATTGTGACCTCTTATATTTTAACTATTCAACGTAAATAGAGAAGTTTGAGGCTTATATACACTAAACGCTAATGCCGACCTGCTCATTTTTCAATCTCACTTTTCCACTGTTCTTACTGGCCAATTTTGATAGTGACTCAGTGATGTAGATCTGCTGCATCCTGCGTCCCAATATGCAATTTATAGATTCAAATTTATAGTGTCAAATGTTCATTTCTTTCATCTTAGCAAATTTTAACTACATCAGATGCTCTAGTGTAATGTCAACCCCATACATAGAAAAAACAGACACACACATGGATGGGTGCACACAACTTTTCACAAAACCAAAATTGTGGCACTACCTCTTATGTTTGTGTGACTGAGAAGCCAATTGAAGCTACCTCAATGCAAATGTGGTATTCAAAATAGCTCAGATGAGAGTTGTGAGTGTAGATTCTAGATGATTTTTGTCAATTTCTAGGTTCACTTTATTTGTGTGTGTGTGTGTGCGTGCGTGCGTGCGTGCGCGTGTGCGTGTTAGGAGTGGCAGTCGTGCGCTGCAGCAGCTGCCTGCCCTCTGGCTGTCTGAGGTCCTGGAGGAGGTAAAGTCCAGTGACCCCTCGTCCAAACTGTGTGCCACGCGACGCAGCGCTGGAATACCATTCTACATTCAGGTGTGTGTCTCTATTTCACACTGTAACGTCTGTGGGGTTCATTTGGTTCAAGTACAACCACATTGATTTGGTTTCATTTGTACGTTCTCAGAGTTGCACTACATTGAGGGTTATAATGCATGCGCGAACATTTGTTTGTGTATTTAAAATATCCTCTACATCTTAATGTCATTTAATGACTTCATGCAAAGGAATCAAGAGGCGATTTTAGTTTGTGTTATTAGCTGCTACGTAATTATAGTACATGGGTTAATTGTAGTGTTTGCTATCTCAATTGGAGGACTTTATAAACCTTTCTGTGTGTGTGAGTGAGAGAGCATGCGTGTTCATGCTTACAGTACTTTTACATAAGCAGTGTAATCAGCAGTTTTGGCACACCATTGGTAAACTCTCCCGGAAGAACGAGTCTTTAATCAATCTGTCTGTCACGCAGCTCGCACTTTCTTTTCTTCACTTTTCTGTTCTTCATGTCTCAATGACACACACACACACACACACGCACGCACACACACGCGTGCGCACGCACCTCACCTCACACATGCACTGTCCTTTTGTTGACCCCGCCTGGCCTCTGATAGTCAACAATCCCACAAACCTCAACAACTAATCTCTTCTCGTCTGTCACCGTACATATGACTGACCGCTATATCTTTACCTCTGGTTATTACATCATAATGCAGCATCTCACTACAGCTCACTACTGCAAATTGAATGTAGAGAACAGTTGATTCTAATGCTTTATTTTACTGACATATTGTGTGTGTGGATCAGACATTTTAGCCCCACAGACCCAAAACTAAAGTTTTATTTTGCTTTTGTCCACAATACCAGGCTGAAATTGGGAAACAAAACAGACAGATCATAATAACCATTAATCTTTTACATTCTCTAGTTGTGTAGACTTGTAGGCTAATTCACATGATGAATATTTTAACTCTTAATAGTGTAAAATGGAACGAAATGGATCCGCAAGGGTCCATTTGGTTTCATTTCTACACTCTCAAAGAGTTACATCTGGTTAACTAACTTTCCATCATTTAGCTTGGGGACCACCTGTAACACTCTCAGAGACCACAGATGGTCCCCGAACCCCTGGTTGAAAACCACTGTTCTAATGCCTTATTTTTCTTATCATGTGTAGATGATCCATTGATCCAGTCATCGTCCCCACTGCTGTCTGTTCAAATTGAAAACACTCATGACCCCCACACTGCGTACCCTCAGGACATAATCTACACCTGCACACCTTACTGGCCAGTGGCCACTTAGACTTCTGCTAATGCCGACCTGCCATTTTTTTCCATCTCACTTTCCACTGTTCTTACTGGCCAATTTTGATAGTGACTCAGTCATGCAGATCCACTGGATCCTGCGTCCCAATATGAAATTCATAGATTTATAGTCACATTTGGACACTCAGCTCTGCATCCCGGGAACAAACTACTGTTAAACAGCATGTACAGTAATATTAATCCACCATCCTCATTTCTTTCAGATAGGCCTACATTCCTACTTGAATATAAACACATTATAAAATGCAATTGGACATAAATGCTGAAATTTGTTTTAAAAAAAGACAAAAATATGACTAATGTCTCTGAAGTGGGACTCATCTAAAAGACCCTCCCTGCACCCTGGGACTCATTACATTGAAAACCTCCATTGAAAACCATTCGTGAATTACAGTAAGATACTATAACCTTTTCGAGGGATGCTAGACCCTTAATGTTTGTTCTGTCACACAAACATTAACACTAAAACATTAACATTATATTGTAATCGATGTTGTAGATGATAATGGCGCCTCTCACTTCACATGGGTGTGATTCTTCTTTGGTAAAGATTTTTAAGTCATGCCACATTTGCCTTTGACAATGACAGAATCTACATTGTCTGTATATAATTGCCGTTGTCGGTGCAGTATGCCATGTGATCGTGTGGGTCATTATGTAATGCTAACACTTTGTAAGCATCTGCTAAATGCCTATATACTAGACCAATGATGGAGGGAGAGGAGGGGGAGAGATGGAGAGTGAGTGAGTGAGTGAGCAGAGGAAGTCTGAAGAGAAGCTGAAGTCAACACCTTGGCAGAGGCTGTGAGCCACATTCCTCCAGAGAGAGGGAGAGGCCTGGGAAGGCTGGCTCCGGACCAGCCCTGGTGCTGGTCTGAACCAGCCCGGGACGCCCCAGCACTCCCACTCTCCTTCCTCTCTGATGCACACTCATCTCTCTTTCCATTTTCCTTCCACTTCCATCATTCTCATTGTTCCACTGTGAAGTGAATTCACACTTTTTAGGGGCATCAAGACTACCGGTATATACTTCCTGCTTGTTACCATTAAATCGGGGCAGACACTACCAACAAGCACACTTACATTTACATTACATTTACAGGCCACTGAGCTGTAATAACATGACCAGGTTGAGAGTGATGAACAGTGTTGGGCAGTAGCTAATTCAATATTACATATTACTGTAATATTACCATTTCCAACAAAGGTAAAGTAAAGATACACGCCTTATTACTTTTGAGCTTGTTGTTGCATGTGAAAATAGAACATATTTACAAGCTATCTATCTACAGATAAGAGAGATGCGTAGTAGTTTGTAGGTCCTAATCCACCGCAGAATTCTGCACACATGACGTACACTACAAGTTATCGCAGTTGTCGCAAGTTGTCACTAAACCGATTGTGTTGTACAGCTCTATTCCTTTGCGGGTGGGAGGAGGGGACTTGGGGAAAGTAATATTATAATATTGAATATATTATTCTTTGATTCTAGTAATAGGTAAGGTAGTATTATGAGTTTTTCTAGGGGGTCATAAGTAAAGTAAAGATCTCCTAAGTAATATTCCCAACACTGGTAATGAATGACTTCATCTGTTTTCTTTCCACTATCCATCCCCAGGCACTGCTGTCCTCTGAGCCCAAGTCATCCAGCTGCAGTCTGCTGAAGATGACCATGAGACAGCTGACCGCTTTGGCCATGCCCTCCAACAACAGAGACACTGACCACTCCACTGTCCCCCAGGTACACGAATCAATCAGCCTGCAAGGCATCTATTTTCATGAGTTATGAAAATAGATGCAAAGTGTTTTCGGCTAAGACATTTTGGTGTAGAAGTGGAAAAGAGGTGGCCAAAGATAGGCCCCTGAGTGATCATGGTGAACTGAAGTATAAGAACTCGGTATTGGCAATACAACGTACTACAAATTAGATACAGTACCTTCGTAGTGGGTTGGAAGAAACGCTATGTGGACAACTATAATAATACCTTTGTTATGATTGCATTTATTCATGTTGAGCATTCAGCTGGCATTCTTATACAGAGTGATTTGGAACAAGTCTCAGGGTTTCAGTACCTTGCTTGCGGGCACCTGGACACCTGGACGATGCAAAAGAAGAATTTGAGTGAAGCTCTAGAATTATTTTGTTATACACTTTCCTGTTATTCTTTTGTCCTGTCTAGTTAGTAAAGCAGATGTGTGTTGGAGGAAAACAACACTGTGTTGTCCTTTCCCCGCCATCCAGGTCCATGCCCTGAACATCCTGAGGGCTCTGTACAGAGACACTCGTCTGGGAGAGAACATCATCCCTTTCGTCTCTGAGGGAATGCAGGCTGCTGTCCTGGGCTTTACCTCCCCTGTCTGGGCTGTGAGTGTTCTGTTCTGTTCTGTTCTGTTCTGTTCTGTTCTGTTCTGTTCTGTTCTGTTCTGTTCTGTTCTGTTCTGTTCTGATCTCTTCTCTTCTCTTCTCTTCTCTCTTCTCTTCTCTTCTCTTCTCTTCTCTTCTCTTCTCTTCTCTTCTCTTCTCTTCTCTTCTCTTCTCTTCTCTTCTCTTCTCTTCTCTTCTCTTCTCTTCTCAGCAAAATACAAATGTACCATTTACAGTGTAGCAATGTGAATTTATGATCCTCGTTCTGTCTTCTCTTTACTTTGTGTATCTCTCTCAGGTGAGAAACTCCTCCACTCTTCTGTTCAGCACACTGATCACAAGGATATTTGGAGTGAAGAAAGGAAAGGATGAACATTCAAAAAAGAACAGGTTTGCCTCTTATCCTACCTGGTGATCTGTTCAATGTAATCATCACGAGTTTATTTAATTTATTTTTTTAAATAATAATAATAATAATTAATACTGACACCAAGAACCACCAACCACTACGGACTAACAGACTGACTGACTGCTCAATCAATGAATAATAAAATGTGACAGTGTTCACTGTTCAATCAGTTCTCGTCTTTTGCCACTAGGAGCCACTGTTGTCACACCACTTTCGTCAAAGCTCCCAAACACACATCCAGTCAATAATGGCTGTGGAAATGTGTCTCCACTACCTTCACACACCACCCCGGTGTGATCGCCGGCTATTTGATCCTATTGGGTAAAGAGCGGAGGTCCTAATTGCTCAGTCTATAAGGCTCATTCTCGGGCAGTATGTTTCTTTAGAGACACGTCTTTCCTCGCACGTAAACAAAACAAATCTGCCCTGGGTACCATTACACTCGCTCACCCTGTGACCCCTCACGTGCCTCAACTGGTCGACAGCAGAACCCTAGCTACCCCCCCAAACCCCCCAACCCCCCCACACACCTCCGCCAAGCTCTTCTTCTGACACTTACCCACTGACCTTCACCTCTGACCCGTGTCTGCCTGTGTCTGTGTGAGGGAATGAGACCAGTAAGTGGGTGTTACGTGTATATGTGTGTGTGTGTACGTGGTGTGTGTGCGCGCGCGCTTGTATGTGTAACTGAAGGACTGTCCATGTGTTGCATGCCCTTGTATTGATTACCATGAGTGAAATACCATGTGTCTTGAACAAAGAAGTCGAGGACCCCTGCTGTGCCAACCACCGAGTCTCTCCGTCGCTGAGCTCCCGCTCGCTTTGGACCTGATTTATGCCGTCGCATTGCGGCGTGTTGTTAGCTTGTATATCACAACATATCTTAGGCAGTGGGACGCCGGCGTGTGACAAGGTGTAAATCAGGCCTTTGGATGGTCGCGGAGGAGGCCCAACGTAGGGCCGACTTATGGGACATGTTAGGAGTTGTGCTTTGTGATCCTGTGAGGACCCCAGACCGTTGCTGGCTCTCAATCTGAGATGACTGCATGTGGAGGCCGAGGTGAATTCTGTTCTCCCATCTGGTGGGTGGGGGGCGGGGGGGAGAGACCGGAACAGAGTGGTTCCAAGTGGAGAGAGCAACGGCAGGGATGAAAAGGTAGGGCTGCAGAGAGAGATGGAGGAGTTAGGAAGAGAAGGCTGTACCTTGTAGCAGACCAAGGGGCCTACTGGTGCTGGTTCTCAAAGTGAAGTCCAGGAACCCCCGCGGGTCCTTCAGCACGTTCCAGGGGGTTCCCCAGAAAAAAAATGAGTGTAGTTTCTTCTGGCACAAAACATTTGCAGATGGGACTAGGCTCTGTGGCCAAATTCGTATCAATTTAGGGGTCCTCCTGCACATGAGAGTCTATTGAGAACCAATGCCTGCAGCAGAGGCCCCTCCGTTACCATCACGGTGCCAGGGTAGGGTTTCACTGCAGGGCCTGACCAGCCTGTAAGCCACTCTGGTGCAGGAGCTCCTGTCTGTTTCACTTTAGCTCCACTGACTGGTGTGACCTTGCTCTCCAATCTCTGAGCACACAGGCATGACGCCCAGATGGCGTCTATCTCGTCCGTCCACTTGTGTATCATATATATATATCCTATCGGAAAGCTTCCCATTCATTTTTCCCTATAGACTCTCAGAAAGTATATGTTTGAAGACGTGTAAGCTGTCTCACACATTGAGATGCATGTTAAATTATAGGATTTCTCCATAATGGAGGATTTTATTAGCAAGAGCATAAACATCCAAGTCCAGGCCTGCAGTAGGCTATGCACTGGGTAAATGTGCATGACATTTATTTAAATGAACTAGAATTTGGAGGAAGTGAGAGAGGGAGAAATCAACTTTTAATGACCATCCGACAGGAGCTTTCATGTTGCACTGTAAGACTATCACCAAACAACAAGACTCAAATCAGCCGTTGGCAAAAAAGAATTGGCTGCCAGTGGATTACACTCTGTGAAAACTCAAACGTACGCCCACTTCCAGAGAACTTGGAATATCTCTGATTTGTCCTTACATGTCCAGACACCAACCAATTGGCCATGAGCCATTGTTTGAACCCGCCCCTGGGAAGCAAGATGGATACACTGCTCAACTAGACTAATATACCAGGACAGACTGATATTAGTCTGGCTTAAAGGGGAATTCCACCCATTTTTCCAAATTTTCCTGAGAGGATACAAAAGTGAACCAAATGGACCCCAGCGGGTCCATTTGGTTCCATTGGTGACCTCTCAGGAAAAAGGGATCTGAAAGAAAAAACGTTAATGATTTTTTTTCAGACCTCCATTTTTAGGAAATACAGAAATGGGGGGACTTTTTTTTATCATGTCCACACAGTATATTACGGTATATTAATGACACATTAAAATGTTGAAAATGGGTGTAGTTCCCCTTTAATAGCCAGGCTCAAGGCGTGTAGCTTGGCTGACTGTAAACACCACAGCCATGCTAAATAAAACGGAGAGCTATGAGGTGACAAAAGCTTGACCTGCATAGCAATATTTGCTAACTATCTGGATTGTATTGGATAAACACATTCGTGTTTTTGGGGCTGATTCTCTTCCAGGACCATGGTCGTCATGGACGGTCAGGGGCTGGACTGCTACCCCCTATACCATAGCTGGGCATTATGCGGCCCGGGGGCCAAATGCAGCCCTTTAGCTGGCTCTGACCGGCCCGTGAAAGGGTACTGTGGTTTTCAACCAGTGGCCTGGGGACCACCATTGGTTCTTGAGAGAGTTCCAGTTAAATATGGAAAGTTTGTTAACTAGATGTAACTCTTTGAGAGCGTAAAAATGAAACCAAATGGACCCTTGCGGGTCCATTTGGTTTCATGTTTACACTCTCAAGAGTTAAAATATTCATCATCTAAATTAGCCAGAGAATGTAAAAGAATAGTCATTTTTGATCTGTTTGCCTGTTTTGTTTGTGAAATCCAGCCTGGAATTGTGGACAAAAGAAAAGGACATTATTTTGGGGTCTGTGGGGCTAAAATGTCATCAAATGGTGGTCCGTGGCTCAAATACTGAATAAATTGAGGGCCCTTGTGTCAAAATAGTTGGTCTTACCTTTATCTTGAAATTAAATTAATATTACGCATACTTTAGTTCAGCCTTTCGTCTTGGCCCTCCACAATATTTTATGTATCTCATTTGCCCACCCTTGCTCTATACACAGGCAAATCAACCTGTATTGTGTGTATGTGTTTGTACTTGCATGTGTCAAAAAGAAGAGAGACACAATTATAGGACAAGTTAATGATGTCTCTATTATGGCTGTTATTGTTTGGTTGAATGTTCTGGCCGCAGTAAATGCATCATGACAGCTGCACAATTCCAGGCTGTATTTTGCCAACAAAAACAAAACAGTGTAAACTTCTTAATCAAGTGGTGTTTCATTTTTACACTCAAGAGTTATATCTGGTTAACCAACTTTCCATCATTTAGCCTGGGGACCACCTGGAACCCTCTCAGGGACCACTGGTGGTCCCCGGACCACCTGTTGAAAACCCCTGCTCTAGGGCTGACATTATCAAACCCCTCTTAGATAGACGGTAAATATCCACACACACACACACACGAGGGAAATTAAACGCAGATGATATAGATATCATGCACACAACACGCAAACTAACAGACTTGTATCCACTCCAGTGTATGGGTGTTTCATGCCGTTTGTGTCAGCGTCTTGGCCTTAATAGTGTTGTTGTTTGCTTGTGTACTGTGTGAGTCTCTCATTGAGCCAAGACCCTGGCTGGCTCCCCTCTCCATGACTCCATGCTGTAAGGAATACACTCTGTCCCATACAGAAGAGAACCGGAGGAGGCAGAAGAGTCTGCATTCCAGGCAAAGCCTCCAGCTTTGCTTCAGCCGTTGTTTTAGCTCCTGGTGATTTGGCCTCGAACCCTGCCCATGTCCATGAGTAAAGGTCTACACACCGAGACGACTTGAAAGGATTCAACTTTCTGACACCAGATTATACAGTAGTTCCCTACACCAGATTATAGCTGCAGTAACATTCTAGCTTTGACGCTAGATTCTACAGTAGTTTCCGACACGAGATTCTAGTTATTGACACTAAATTATAGTTTCTGATGCTAGGATCTACTTTCTGACACTAGATTCTAGTTTTTCTGAAAAATCTGTGTTCCTGTGTCAGTGATGCTAACATATTTCAAGTCGAGGACCACCACAATTATCCATATTTGGCTGCAGACCCACATTTGAAAACATGTTGTTCTAGGGATCCCCAGAAAATTTGAGTTAAAAATGTTTGCTTCCAAAATAATGTATTCAGAGATTTGCAGCACATTTTCACAATTTTTCAAAAAAAAAAACAAAAAAAAAAAACAGCAGAACTACAAGCTCATATCGCGCCACTCGCTATGAGCTTGTAGATCTGCTATTTTCCAATAGCTTGAACACCAAAACGTGTTCAGTACAGAAAGCGTTAATAAACCCTTTTTTTCCATTTCAAGCAGGGATGTCCTGATACTAAAGTCGTGGATTGGCCATTTTTTGTCCCTTTTTTCTCATTTCGGTAATACTGTATGGGTATCGGAAAAGTATGAGTTTCGGCCCTTATTTGTCATTATCGGGTCCTATATTGGCAAATATGCCAGTCTAACCACAGATCCAGCATAGGGTTAAGGGTTTGACACTATGGCCATTTGGAGTTTGCTTTGTAGTTGCCCAAGAGTGAGGAGTCTGCTATTCCCGGTTGGTAGAATTCATATACGTTTTTTTTTTTTTCTTCCTTTTTTTACATTATTATATATACTGTATTCTCTGGTATTTGGTATTGGCTAACAGAAATTGTTGCATCAGGATCGGATCGGAAATCGAAAAAAGTGGCATCAAGACATCCCTAATTTTAAGGGCCCCCATAATTGAGTGTACAAACGGAACCAGTACTCCACCGGCCACACTTTCTTCTCAGTTTGTGTGTGCAGAGGACCGATGTATGGGAAAATAACTGGACAGTAAAGTGTTGATTTAAAACCCCAGGTTGCGAATATTGTGCCTTGAGCATAAGGCACGGACGCAACACGCACACGCGTGCGCGCGCACACACACACACACACACACACACACACACACACACACACACACACACACACACACACACACGCGCCACCTCTTCGGTATCCCTTTGTGACCTTTCCTTCGCCCCACCTAATCTGCTCTGACGTGACCTCCGACCTTTCACCTCCACAAAGGCCTATCACAGGAGAGTCTTGTCAGTGCAAGGAACTCTCATTAGAGAGAGTGGAGGAGGGTCGGGGCACACACACACGTGCACACATACCATAGACCCCCTGCCTACGCATTTACCTCGACACACACACACACACACACACACACACACACACACACACACACACACACACACACACACACACACACACACACACACACACACACACAGTAACGTTCAGTGTTCATTTAACTCCGGGTGGGTACAAATTACGGGTCCATTTAGTTCCATTTGTACACTCAGAGTTACAAATGGATAAGTTGAATCTGTAAACCTCCCCCACATCAATGCAAGACCTCACAGACCCCCAGGTGAACTTTGTGGTCTGGTCATAGTGGAAATGTAATATTGAATAGTGATATCATTCGCAGCCTTCTGGCTCCACTAAAACCTTTTTTTAAATCTAATTCATAAACTTAGCTAAGAAAGAAAAATGATCTTATGTTTGTGGCTTGGATTTCTTTACCTAAAGTTGAAAGTTAATACTTTTGCAGCCAAATGGCTCAAATTAAGTCAAACTTATGATGAGGTGTAGCCGCTGCCAAATGACTGAATTTCAGTCATTCAGTGTTGCATGAATAGATTTGATTTGATCGAGTGGAAGAAAACATTGATCTGAAGCCTTTTGTTTGTTTCCAACTTCATGGTGGCGGCCGTCATGCATAGTTCACTCATGCACTGGCAATGCCAATATAGAAATGCACCTCCAAGACTGGTTTTCTGTGCAATACCGCAGTTCTATGGAGGAGAATGCTGCTCTGTGTGATCATACCAATCATATGGGCATAATATTTACAGACGGACCAACATCTACTATGAGGACAACAACCACTATTTAAGCTGTCCTGTTGCGACTCGCAATGTAATATTTATTGGACTCATAGATTTGAGAGAAAAAAAGAACATGCTTGTCGTCTGTCTAGTCGGCTTCAAACCGAGTGCTTGACTTGGTTGTGTGATCAGTGACTATCACAGTGATGCACTCTTTGGTTTGCAGAGTACATTATTCATGATGTCACTGACCTTCTAGAGTTCTAGACCTTCAGTTCTAGGCTAAATGGAATGCGTGAAACTCTATGGTATATTAATGACATGGCTCAGAGTGGAAAATGTGTGATATTCCCCTTCAACGTGTAGACCTAACCCAACTTATTTTTTTCCTCTCATTATTTTGATTGTATTGTTTTCTGTACTCTGTATGCGTGTTTGTTGGTTAAAATTGTTCTCTCTCCAAGAGCCACTTTTTTGCTTTTTTGCAGCCATTATTTACTGTACCTAGCTATTAGGGTGGAACTTTCAGATTGTTACTAATATGATCAACATAGAGTGACTGAGTTTTCTTCCAGCTGTGAAATGTCCCTTAAAGTGTTAATTTAGCTCTTGAGGGGTGCCTTAAGCTACAGGTCTGCATCTCTACCAATCTATGCTGTTGTATGCTGTTCCTGTCTTATACATGACCAGTTTTGGGCAATATTACTTAGGAGAGTAATATCTTTACTTTACTTACTTACTTTACTTTACTCTACTTGCTCTCCTCTCCCTGCATGTGTGTATGCTGTGCATAGGTGCATAATTTTGCCTGAAGTGCTTTGATGATGCACACTAAATAGAGATATAAGGTTGTTTTTTCTCCTTGAAAAAATAATGAAAAGGCCGAAATACTGGAATGTAGAAAGGGAAAAGCTGTTTGTATTTTATTGCTAATTAACTAAAAATCACCCCTGTGTGAAGTGATCATCTTAAATCACCTTGCATCAACTGCAACATAAGGTTTTTTAAGCAATAACGTAAAGGCAGGCGTTCTCAACCTGTGGTGGCAAATAAAATAAATAAAATAATATCATATGGGATCGGAATTGAGGGGGAAAAAACATACATATAATACAAAAAACAACACTTTAGTGGGCCTCCTCAAAATTTTTGAGGGCCCCCTTAGTCATTCCATTCTGCAGCCGGGCTTGTGCCCAACACTTTACATGACACAAATGCACACACACTCAAACACACACACACACACACACACACACACACACACACACACACACACACACACACACACACACACACACACACACACACACACACACACACACACACACACATACACGTCTTGTTACCATGACAGTGGACCAGGCCTGGAGTCCATTTTTGTGTGTGTGCGTGTGTGTGGCTGTCACAACAGAGCTAATGGCGTCATGCCTGAAGCAGCCTGCACTCCTCTCCAGCAGCCTTACTGTCATGGCTTTGGCAGGCTCAGACCTCTTCCCTTCAGGAAGGCCAGGGTTAAATAAAGACTTTTTACGGGGCCCCTTGGCTGAGCGCGGGGCGTAGCATTCGGAGTGAGACCGCCGACGCTAAATAAAGTTTGTCATTTTATGGACGGACGCGTGTAAATACGTAAACGCAAACACACGTGACAGTATTTACTCTGTCATGGTGGCTGGCCCGGCCCGTGTGTGTGCGCGTACACACACACACACACACACACACACACACACACACACACACACACACACACACACACACACACACACACACACACACACACACACACACACACTGTGCATATGCACGTTCATTCACATGCACACGCAGCATGCGTAAATATTCTCAAAGTGGTTGTTTATTTCCACACACTGGAGTGTAAACAAACGCCGACCCCCAGCTTTGGCCCAGAATAGCACGGACTGGTTTGGTATGGATTAGCTGGAGTCAGCAGCACATCCAGACCCCCCCCCACCTCCCCGATTCATCTGGAGCAAGGCTGGAGGGGCTCTCCAGCTAAATAAATTGTAGCTTGAGGTACCAAATCGTTTGGTAAATCGAATTGGTGTCTCTGTGGTTTATAGCCTGTATAGTCTGGTCTCTTGAGGCTGTTTGTGTGGAAATATGATTGGATGGCAAAAGGCAATGGGTAGTAGTTCTACCATAGTGCTGAAGCCTTTTTGCTAACATCCATTACTGACAGTCTCTCTCTCTCTTTCTCTCTCTTTTTCAGGATGACAGGTCGAGAGTTCTTCACTCGCTTTCCAGCACTTTACCCGTTCCTTCTGAGTCAGCTAGAGGAGGCTGCTGCCACAGTGGACAGGTGAGGCACACGCACACACACACACACACACACACACACACACACACACACACACACACACACACACACACACACACACGGCACCTGACATAACTTTCTCACAGTCTTCCGATTGCATAAGGCACACACACGTTCCCAGCCTCTGCTAACGCAGCACGGTATTTTAATTGAATCCAGTCGTGACAGCTTCATTAGGCTCGTTAAGTGTCTGTACTGATGATCCATTTCCTGTAGCGATGTGGAAGGAAAGATACAGGGAGGAACAATGGAGAGAGAGAGGCATGTACAGTGCAACGGGTTCATACTGTCAAAAGGAAAAAAAAGTTCAATTCAGCAAAGCCAGGTCCTGTAAGGACTAACCAAATTACCCCTCTAGGAGCCATCTGACACATTGCTTGGTCAAGTGAAACGCCCTCCACCTGCGGCTTTTGTTTCTCTAACTGTAGGTACGGATGAGATTTTGACACTGAAATGGCTTGTTAAAATGTTTTACAGTGGGCAGCAGAGTCCATGATGTTTGCACACCCAACCCATGCACGCACGCACACGTGCGCGTGCTCTTTCTCTCACTGGTACCCACTTACACACTTGGACTTCATTGGGCTTATCTCTTATCAAGATGGCCCCGGTTCCCCTATTAAAAGCTTTTGGCTCGTACAATAGCTCCCCAGTCACCCTTATCTTAATATGGATCAAATTAATTGAGTGCACTGCTCTTGGACCCGGCTCTTTGCACATTCCCCACACTCCATCTGACCCTCCTTTAGAACTATTAGCCACGTTCCCACGGAACCAGATCTGCTCTCCTCCGCTGACTTCCCAGAGAGGGAGAGAGAGAGAGAGAGACAGAGAAAGAGAGAAAGACAGTAAAGCATCGTGCCAGCCAGATGTAGCAGCACACAGCAGTCATGACAGTTGACAAGTGGTTGTTTGCGATTGTTGTGTACAAACCCTCTTGAGGCTGCTGTCTGTACTGGTTATACACACTAGTGATCTGTAGAAGGAAAAAGACCCCCTTAGCCGAGAGGGAGAAAGAACTGGGACCCCCACTGCAGTGTATAATATACTGTATATACAGTGTATATATATATGTGTGTGTGTGTGTGTGTGTGTGTGTGTGTGTTTGTGTGTGTACACTATATATATATGTATATATGTATGAACGTCGCACAAGCCCAGATGGAGTAACTTTTCAGGCCACTTTGACATGTAGATTGGGTGAGCCAAGGGTCAAACCGCCAGGTAACCTTTCAATTCCCTACTCTCAGCTACGGCCGTCCTCCCTCCCTGTATCATAAAAACTCCCAACAGTGCGTCGTATGCTAGTAATTCTCTTCTCTCTCTGTCTCTCTCTCTGTGCGTCTGTGACATCACATCCTGCCCCGGCTCGCCCCACACTGTGCATGACTGAACCGGGACACTAAACACATTAGACCGGCTTCCCTAATTAGCCCGCTATTACATTTCCCATCTCGGCCATCGCACGGCCGTCCCAGTGGACTGCGGTCGTATGTGCACTGCCTGTGTACGTACGTGCGCACCGCCATGTGTGCGTGCGTGTGTGTAGATGAATGGAATAATGAAAAGCACAAGTTGTTTTCGCAGGGGGTCTGTTCTCTGTCTGCACTAGCCATGAGAATCGCATGACTACGGAAAGCCCCCCGCAGCATGTTCTGATCTTATAACATACAGGACACATCACACAGTACGATCTGCCATGTCTTTTGTTTTTTGTTTTTTTGTCTATTTATTCATTATGCCCAATTCCCCATGCATTCTAGTCCAACGGTGTGACCTAAGGCAGTGGTTCTCTCAACCTTTTCTGCATTAGGGCCCCACTTGATCATCTTTCCCACCTATCTGACCCTATGCATCTTTTGATTATGGCCCATAATGCATTGTGATTGTGTGTGCGGCAGATCCGGGGGAGGGGTCGCGGGAGGAGTCGAGGAGGGAAGCCTCGCCTTCATGGGGACAGGCTTTCCCCCTTGTCTCCTCCTATGATCCCCTCCCACAAGTACCGGCTCAATTGATGTTTGTTGTAATGCCGATGTGATGCCAATGACAGCAGAGCCTCGTTAGTCTAGTGGACTGCTGCGCAGGCTTGAAATCTGTGCATCTCTGCTTCGTGGGTTCAAATTCTGCTGTTGCCACATTTATTTTTTCCTCCAACAACCGCAGACTTTACATGTTCAATAAATATAATCAAAGTTAGGTTTAGGAATAGTTTTATTAAGGTTTTCGGTCCAAAACACAGCCCAGCGCTCCCTTCTGCACTGACAACCAATCACCAATAACAGACCCATCCGAGGAAAAAGAGTGTGCGCTGCGCACACTCTAAAGCCATTTGGGAGAGGACTTGCGACATTAAGGGCGTCAGAAAGTAAGCGCTCAAGCGCTGTTCATGCAGCCTGAAAGAGGGACAACCTGGATACAATGTTTTCACTTTTCAACGAGGGCGGTGCAAATAAGAACTATTTTAGGCATGCGTACAGCATGTTAACTGCTTTAACGTGTTGAACAGTAACAACTAAAGTCTTCGTAATGATTATGTTGTGAATAAAGGGATTTAAGATCTTTAAAGCTAGGCTGCTGCCTGTGTCCATTGCACCGCCTACCTCCGGTACAGGACTTGTCTCTATTTGTTGTCCCCATTCTCAGTAGAAGTGTAGGCCTATGTAGAAGATCCGCCATTGGACTGACCCGACCAAGTGAACGGAGTTTGCGTATCTCTGTCTATACTATACTACAATGTAGCCCAAGACATTGGACTCTCGTAGAGAGGTGTTTGCTATTCTGACGTGATCACTCTACGAGAGTTCAAGATTTTCTATCGTATTTCCTTGTCGGATTTCGCCGTTTCGGCTTCTAGTAGCTCTTACGGTGCACCAATCCCACATGTAAAAGGCTGAACATAAGCTTCCACCCGTCCGACGCCACTACGGCAAAAGATTGTACGCCGTAGAGTCCTAGTTTTTAATAAATAAAATGTTTTATTCCACTCAGTCTGTTGATGTTTTTTTCCACTCGGTCCGTCCGGAAGCTGCCATCTTGGAAGGAGGGGAAAGGGGGGGTGGGGGTGCGCCATAACCAATGGCAGCTCAGCGGCCCTCCCACTCCCCTCCCCCTACCCCCCACTCCCCTCCTCCGCCCCACACACTCTCACTCCCCTCCCCGTCCCTCACCCCGGGAGGAGGGGGGTGGGGGGAGGGGAAATCCGACAAGGAAATACGATAGAAAATCTTGAACTCTCGTAGAGTGACCACGTCAGAATCGTAAACACCTCTCTACGAGAGTCCAATGTCTTGGGCTAACTACAATGGAAGCCTTCCGAGGTGTGGGTTCAGGTGAAATATACCCAATCTGCAAACTGTAATATACTTAAACCAATCAATCATTGCACGGCTATGTAGATATGTAATCCTTATTGTGAATGTGGGTGGGACAGTGGGATGCCATGCGACAAGAGTGTCCGCCCATGCGAGCATGTAAACACTGTGACGCTACTTCCCGCGGCACTCCCACCGGATGGGTCGCACACACAACTTTTTCCCCAGCACTTTGGCGGGGAAAAAGGTCAATATGTTATGATGAATCTATCAATTGTGTTATTGGCTTGGATCAATGGAACTAACGTAGTGCACCTGAACTTCCCATTTATCAATGGATTGCATTTTTATAGCACTTTTCCAAGTGCCCAAAGCACTTTACAATGGTCCATTCATTCATACATTGGGAGGTGAAGCGGCAAACAGTCGACGCTCAGCGTCCTCACTTCCCACATGCACACACCATGGTGGCAAGCCCACAATTATCAATATTACAAACTTTTACATAATATATAACATAAAGGTTATCATGGATGACTGGATGGTCATCCATGGATGTCTTCTCTGATGCATGTAATATCAGGGCCGCTTCTTTTGCCTCCGATGGCACAGAGTTTCACTGGGAGGACTTAATGCAGTGCAGAGGAAATATTATATTATGGTGCCACACCCCACTGAACAACAGGTAGTCTGCGAATGTCTGGAACTACACCTCCCAACAATCGCATGCACAAGGAAGCTGTCTTTTGGACTCACAGAAAGATATTTTAAAATATCTTTTTTTATTTTACATTGTATTTGTAAATAATTTGTAAGCGGAGAAGAGGCTTCACTACCAACGTATCGCTTCAGAGCTTCTGTACTCCAAACTGTGTGGTGGAAGCATTTGAAAATTGTAAGACGCAACAACGGTCTGGCAACGCAAAGCCTATTGAGCAGGCACCATGCCTAACCTGTAGAGGGCGCTAGTGCAAGCAGCAGAGATCACTCCCTCCCCACCCGGCTTCTCTTCCCGTGACGTGAACACGGACAATGTCATTGCCAAGACCGAGGATTCACACCCCTGGTCTCCCCTGTGCCACCCAAGCACCACAGATCAGCAGTGTGAATAGGCGTGAACCTAACAATCCAGTTTGTTGGATACATTATTCACTCTCTGATGTACAAATGGAAACAATGACGATTTCACCGTGTACGCGTAATCGCATATACAGTACATACGGTAAGGACCGATACCCACCTTTTTCGAAGCACGTCTCCTCCACACCCCCCGCCCCCATCTCATCCTCCTCCGATCCACCCTCCCTTCCCTCCCTCCCTCCGTCATTGGGAGTGTGTTGGAGTGACACTGCCAAGCATAAAACTGTGAAACCGCGCTGGCGTAGAGAGACAGTTTCCATTCTGAGTCAGTCGGCGAGGGAGTCGGCCTGCCGAGTTGATGTTCAGCTGAAGGGAAGAAATAAAAAAGAAATGAGGAGGAGTGCTCAGCTCAGATGAAGGACAGATGAGCAGATGACTAGCTGGGGAGTGTGGGTGGTTTAGGATGTGAGCGGTGTGTCACCCCTGCAAGAATCTAGGGCCCATTATGTTTTATTGTGGAAAGAATGTATTTTTGCGTGTGTATACTAATGCGTGTAGGACATGTTTTTCCCCTCTATCTGGGGTCCATTATTCCCCAGGTTAAACTCTGCTCTCTTTCAAACCATGATGGGATTTTTTTTGTAGACACTGCGTGCCATTCAAGAATCGACACCACGGTGAAAATAGCCGATCTATAAGCCCACTATGTGGTGTCGGGTTGTCGACACCGCAGTGCAAATAGCCGATCTACAAGCCCACTGTGTGGTGTCAGGTTGTTGCTTGTTGTTGTCTGCGTGACACACTGTGTGACAAAGTACATGGGGCTTAATTGTTTCACTTTGGGAGTGTTATGTTTATTACAACTTTCTAACATAGTTTCTGACTCTTTTTCTGCTTATACACTGACAGCACTATGTAGCCTGACCTCAGTCTGAATTGTCATTTCGTTTCACTTCATTATTCAGACTGAAGCCCTTCTCTACCACAGCAGTTTCTGGGATGGGCGGTACCAAAGCAGCAGTCTTAACAGTGATTGGTTCATATGAAGCCCCAAGAATATTGGGAAAGCAGCTGACGCTGTGGTTGAAGTGATTGACAGGGCTGTTGGCCAATCAGGTGCTGGGATTGGATTTCCAACCCACACAAACGGCCCCAAAGGCAGCTAAGCCTGGCACAGCCCCAAACGTCAGGCCGAGGTGTAGTCCTAGATAAGATAGTATTTTTTAAGGTGCTGATTCAGGGCTGATCCAGGTTAAGCACTATGTGGTTATTGGATAGAACACTCACCACACAATACTGTTGCCTGCCTGCCCTCTACCAGTGTATCCATGAGCAGAAGTCCCTGGCTGCATTGACATAATTATGTTCCATTTTTCTCTGCAACTACTGTACATATAGTGTGGCCTAACCTGAGATGGTTTTGGCCTGGGGGGCCGGGGTGCCGTGGGATCCACATGGCAGGTGAGCTGATCTGATTTGATCTCACCAACGTGTCGTCACTGGGTGTCGAAGCTACTGTACATGCATATCAAGAGATTGTGTGTGTGTGTGTGTGTGTGTGTGTGTGTGTGTGTGTGTGTGTGTGTGTGTGTGTGTGTGTGTGTGTGTGTGTGTGTGTGTGTGTGTGTGTGTGTGTGTGTGTGTGTGTGTGTGTGTGTGTGTGTGTGTGTGTGTGTGTGTGCGCCTCATAATATCAGAAAGCTCAGCAATGCCATTGTGCTCATTCCTCCTTCCTGTGTGCGTGCATGTGTGCGCGTGGGTGTGTGCGTGCGTGCGTGGGTGTTTAGTGACAGTGGCCAGGTGAAGCTTCATCCCAGCCTATTTCTTCTGCTGCTGGTACTGGGTAAACTATATCCGTCTCCCATGGATGGATCGATCTCTCCTTTGGGACTGGCTCCATTCCTGCCCTTCATAATTAGGTGAGTGGTACACGTGCACAAACACACACATCACCCCCGCGCGCACACATCACCGACGCACACACACATGCACTCGCAAAGATGCACGCACACACGCGTGCGCGCACAGCACACATTTACTGGGCGTTCTGTTTTGTCATCAAAAACATATATGAAATATTTACTCGTCACTCATTATAGTGTGTGTTCAGTAGTTAGTTGCCATAATTAAAACGACTTTCCTCAGTCTGTGTGATTCCACGATTGTGATCTGATGTAGAAGTAGTCTTTTATGTTGCCATTTTCAACTTTTACATTCATTCTATAAACACAAACCATTATAACCTGTTACCCATACAGTAGATAGATTTATTGGAATCTGTATAGACCAGGGGTTTTCAACAGGTGGTCCGTGGACCACCAGTGGTCGCTGAGAGGGTTCCAGGTGGTCCCCAGCTAAGTTGATTAACCAGATGTAACTCTTGAGAACGTAAAAATGAAACCAAATGGACCCTTGCGGGTCCATTTGGTTTCATTTTTACACTCTCTTCATTTTTACACTCTCGTGGCTCAAATGCTGAATAAATGGTGGGCCCTGGTATTCAAAAGGTTGAAAACCCCTGGTCTAGAATAGATGCTCTAGAGCAGAGGTTCCAAACCCCTTGTCCCTTGACCGGTGCCGGACCTCGAGAAGGACTGGCTAGATTTCGGATCGATCCATGTTAGTGCTTGTGTGTATAGATGTGCACGACAGTCATTTAAATACCCTCCAAGGCCCGGACTTATTTCTACTTGAAAAAAAAAACTGTTTTCAACCTTACTACTAGGTTGTACTACCATGATCTATTAAAAAAGCAAAAAAAAAAAGGGGGAAAAATAATTTATTTATGCTAATTAATTAATTAATTATAATAATAAAAAAAAACGTTTTGGGGGCAATCTTTTAATATAATGAATGTACATTTTCTAGACATTCTAATAATCACAAAAATATATTTATTGCAGTCATTTTACATACTTTTATTAGGGTTAAAGGCTAAAGGTCAAAGGTTAAAAATCATCAAAAAGTCCAGAGATTTATTGAAGAGGCTAATTGCAACCTCTGTGGGGGGAATATCATGAACAAATTTCAATGAAATTCTAAACAATCAACCTCAATCATGATATTTATGTGAAAAAATAACAAAAATAATGATAACATTTTTTTTTAATAATTAAAGGGTTAATGTTGCTAAAAAGCAACACTGGTCCTTCTAGGGTTAAAACGGTGGTGAAATTGTATTGCGTTAATTGACAAAGTGATTCATTCATTTCATTCAGTCTCCCAAGGTCCTGTGTAGGGAATCTGTGCTCTTAGATATTGTTGTGTGGGAACATGTCTGCATCCTCCCGTCTGTTACAGTAAATGAGAATGCCCTGTGCCTTGTTTTGAACCGTAGGTCAAGATAAACATTATATATGCTTAGGCCACCGTATCAAGTGAAGTCGGGTCACACACCTGCTCCTCTGGCCATCGTAAACATCGTCCTTTTCTATTCCAGGAATAGCAGCATTCACTATCATCCAGACAAAACACCTGTAGTCTAAGCAGCAGCGCTGTGTGTGTGTGCGTGTGTGCGCTGTGTGTGCCTGTGTGTGGGTGCCTTTGTGTGTGATTTATTTGAACTTGTTTCAGTCTGTGTTATTGTCTTTGTTCTTCATACTCCCCACATTCCACTGAGTCTACCTTGATGCATACAAATGGCTCATAAAGTTGAATTTGATATTTACTGGGGGGAGTGAGTGTGTGAGAAAGACTACAGTTATATTGGGGAGAGGAGATGAAGCTAGGTAGCTAGCAAAACATATTTTAACGATTCTATTCAGGTTAAAATGCAAAAGTAGCACATCTAAATCTAAAGCATTTTGGGTTTCGAAATAGCTGACATGCTTCTCATCAATCCAAGTTGAAATCATACTTAAATCCGATACAGAACAACAGCCATTTGTTGCACAGCTGTATTATGCAAGACCACTTGCGTTCTCTTATCTGGATTTCACGGTACATATGTGCCATAAATGAATGAATGAATTATGCAGTAATATTATTACTGCATTAATTCAACATGTCCCATGTAGGCAGAGGCAGAAACAAGGGTCAGCATTGGCAAACATGGGGGTATTCAGAGTGCATGAGTGTGTATTGCAAATGTTTTCAATTTAATTAAATGTGCGCCACCCCAAATTCTTCAAAAATAAGTGAGAGCTGCTTCAGAAAATTCTAAAAAGATTCGAATTTGAATGTGTGGAACATTTTGGGTGAGTCATAATTTGCAGAAATTGCTGAGGTATCATAATCACAGCATCACAAGGTAACACAATAAACCTCTACAAACATGTCAAAACCTCACCATAAAACCATTTGGAAATTCCAAAAGTCCCTGCTGCCACACAAAATAAACCTCTAATGTGAATAGCTGCAGTGCACAGGCTTATTGCACCAAAGCTCCGAAAGCAGGGGCGGATGTAGCAGGAGAAAATGGTATGGGGGCAGCTTCCCCATGGTATGGGGCACCCATACCATTTTTGGTTACAGGACTTATATAGGCAATTTAGCATCAATACTTTGAATACTAACATCAGTTGTTGTTGAAGTTGCAACAGACACACAGCATGCATAAAGCTAAATAGTACAGGCATTATATGGGAAAAAAGGGGTCAACCTGCACCTAATTGCAAAAAAAAACCAAACTCAGCTGATTTTGAATCTTTAATATGCCCAGAATAACATACAAAAAGTTGCCTGGAATTGTCTGGGGGGAAAGTTGTGAAAATAGCCTGTAAAGTAGGAGACTACAAAAAACGTTTTTTGTCCCTTTCTGCTAGATTTCACCATGCTAAACCATATAACAATTTGATTGAATGGTTTACCAAACATTTCTCAGTTGTTCCATATGTATTTCATGCTGTAGAATCCAGTTCTGCAATGTATATTTTTGTATTGTGCATAATTATTGAATTTATCAGCATATTCACACATGGGCGGAAATGACAGGACAAATCCTATAACAATTTGTTAAACGGGTTTATCATACTCTGCTCGGTTGATCAGTATGTATCTTTTCCTGTAGATTCAATTTCTGCAATGTACAGTACATTTTTGTATTGTGCATAATTAATGACAATTAGTATATTTGACACATAGGCGGAATTAATTTGATATGTTGATGTGTATGTATAATTAGATTGTTTCAGTCCAGTAATAATGTCATTTGACCTTGGACTAATTGCAACTAGAAAAACCTCAACTGATTTTGAATCTTTAATATGCCCAGAATAACATACAAAAAGTTGCCTGGAATTGTCTGAGGGGAAAGTTTTGAAAATTGCCTGTCAGGTATGACCCTACCAAAAAAAAACGTATTTTTGGCCATTTTTGCTAGATTTCACCATGTCAAACCCTGTAACAATTTGATTAAATTGTTTACCCAACTTTTCTCCGTTGATTGTTATTTAGTCCTGTAGAATCGATTTCTGTAATGGCCATTTTTGTATTGTGTATAATTAATAAGTACAATATATGTATATGTGTATAATTTGCATATTTGACATGGGTGGAAATAACAGGGAAAACCCAATAGCAGTTTTGATAGTTTGGGAAATTTGATTTACCAAACTTTTCTTAGGTAATCTCTGTGTATTTTTCCCTATAGAATGCAATTCTGCAATATATCTTGAGCATATATAATTTGATAATTAGCATAATTGTCACATGGGCAGAAACAATTCGATAATCTACTGTATATGGGTAATTTGATATTTGATTTGAGATCAACTGACAAGTGTTATTAAAAGTCATCTGTCTGATGCATTAGTACAAAATCACTGTCACTCTCTAATAAGGAAGAAGATGTCTGAAAAGGATGTAGGATTTTTTTTTCTGCTTTGCTTTTTCATCATGAACTCTTTGACCTCTTCCCGGGCATCCATCATCATTTTCGTCTTCTCCCTTCATTTCCTGGGAGGTTTTCTGTTCAGGCTTGGTGAAAACTCTGTAGGTGAACCAAACTGGGACAAGACCATTGACTGTTGTCTGTTGCCACTTGCAGGCATTGTCCTCTGGTGTACGATAATCAATATATATCTGACTACACTGTCTCCAGATGTTTAAATTCCTTAAGATTTTCTGATCAGTTCTGTCTTGTTTTCATCACTATGTACTGTAGAAAGGCTGACTTAGCCCCTTCTCCTTTGTGTCAACTTTTTTTTTTATTATCTGTTACTATGAATATCACTATTTTGGTGTCATGCAAAATCAAACCTGACTATCTAGATAGCCCCCACATCTCTTCTAATGCAGTTTTTATTTTTGGAATCTGAATGGGTTTGAAGAAACTAACTCGATCTCCCCCTGCTCTTTTTAACCTCTACTCTAAGAACATCAACAGTCTTTCCTGTCTCTGTTGATTCTAACAAGCCTTTCACAACATCTTCATCTATGGCTTGGCCAGTCTTTAAATGCCTTGCCACTTCTGATGCGAATTGATTCATGTTCATGGACATCTATCTGGTCAACTTGTTAATTTTCAGCACCTTGGATAGTTTCTTTTTGTTTTGAACTCATCAGTATCAGTAAGTTCTCTTCAATGAGCTCTTCTCTAAGCCCCACCTTTTGGGGCGGGGTTTGTTCACTGTCCAATGCCAATCCATATACTTTAGCAACTGTTGCCATCCAGGTCAGGCTTTCCTTTTCAAGCTTTCCTCTTCCAGCATGCCCATTGGACACGGCCGGATTGGGGAGGGGCTTAGTGAAGAGCTAATTCTCTTTGGCCATGAGATTCTGCCTTGAGTGATGATGTACTGAATCCTCCTTGCATGAGACCACGCCTGACTTTGACCTCTCTGTTCAGTCACCTCAATTATGAAGTCTCCATGAACTGAGTGGAATGAATCTCCAGAAAAATTCCACCAAGACTGTTTTCTTTCAGTTCTTTCCATCCTACAGGATTTGTTTGGTGCAAAGTTGCTAGTGTTACATTCAACACATAAAGGTTGTTCTGCCAGTAATTGTTTTCTACTGAATTTATCAATGCAAGCTTTGTTAAATCATCATTCAGATACCCAACCGTTGTTGTTCTGACCAGTGTTGCTTAATAATAGCAAACAATATTCTCAATTCTGGGTTCAAGATTGAGGTTCTTCTGAGCATAGGGCCGGAACGAACCATTTCCGTTGACAACACGCTGGTATCATCTGTCCCAACAGCCAGGAACCTTGGTGTTGTCTTGGACAGTCAGCTCTTGTTCAAAGCAAACATTACAGCTATCACCCGTTCTTGTAGATTTATACTTCAGACATCACCCTGTGCCTATTCCTAATGCGATCCTGGGCTCTACACACCATCTGCCAACCTGCTTCCTTCAAAGCATAACTCCCTCCTTACTGGTGTACTCACTCCTTACTCTCCACTGATCCATACTACAGCTTCCTTGGTCCCTCCATTGGCTCCTGGCTGCTGTCTGCAGTACGAATATTGGATGCTGTCATTCAAAGCAACTACAATATGGAACTATATATCTTGTCTGATCGCACCCTACAAGCCCACCAGAGCACTCAGATTAGCCGATACAGAGCCGAATGCGAAACAGAACTGCAGATTCGCTCCCAATCTTCAGCCACAGTCTGAAAACGCTCCTTCAGACTTCATCTTAGCCTCGACCTATACTATGGAAAGGCTCAACTTAGTATCTTATTTTGCAGTTAGCAAACATACCGTATACCATTTTTGTAAACATGGGATCATAGTGTTAATATATGCATATATAATTTCTATTCTTACATTCCTAGCTTATATTTCATTCATGGTGACTATGTTGTATCATCTTGTATGTTTATGATGTAATGCCAGAAACAAACAATCAAATTACACATACACATCAACATATCAAATTAATTCCGCCTATGTGTCAAATATACTAATTGTCATTAATTATGCACAGTACTGTACATTGCAGAAATTGAATCTACAGGAAAATATACATAGTGAACAACCGAGCAAAGTTTGATAAAACTGCTTGACAAATTGCTATAGGATTTTTCCTGTCATTTCCGCCCACGTGTGCATATGCTGATAAATTCAATAATTATGCACAATACAAAAATGTACATTGCAGAACTGGATTCTATAGGAAGAAATACATATGGAACAACTGAGAAATGTTTGGTAAACCATTCAATCAAATTGTTATATGGTTTAGCATGGTGAAATTTAGCAGAAATGGACAAAAAACGTTTTTTTTTGTAGTCTCATACTTTAGAGGCTATTTTCACAACTTTCCCCCCAGACAATTCCAGGCAACTTTTTGTATGTTATTCTGGGCATATTAAAGATTCAAAATCAGTTGAGTTTGTTTTTTTTTGCAATTAGGTGCAAGTCAAGTGATATTATTACTGGACTAAAAGAGGTCTGACTGAGAAAGGTTTCTGTTTTCAATGATGAAATGCTGTTGGTTTAGTGGTGCCATGATTGTAGATATAGTTAGTAGCATTAGTAGTGTTTGAAAAAAAAAAAGAAATATCTTGGGTTGTTTTGCATGCCATCATGTTTGGTGGGGCAGACTGGGTATTTAGGGGGGCATTGCCCCCCCATGCCCATGCCTAGATCCGCCTATGTCCGAAAGGCACAAAGACACCATAGAAGCCATCACCTATGACCTAGTAACCAGAAATGATGTTGGCCTAAAGGGGTGTGGACCGGTGCAGCGATGCCAACCTTAAAAGGTTGGCTCCCAGTTCTATGCCACTGTGGCTAACAATTTAGTCCAGGCTTTCCGTTTTCACACAGTGCAAACGAACATGAAAGCCTGGGTGTCGAGGCTACCTATGACTTAACTTTTTGTGCTTTCTACATTTTGAATCGTACATAAGCTATAGCTAATGTATAGGTCCCTCATGCCGCTATATATGCTTTCGTACATAGCCAATTGTTATTATTTGTCAGTGCACAAAGACTTTGTTGACCTTGTATCATTCCTCTTTTCCTTCTGTCACCCTCATCTCTCCTGTGGTCTCCTGTGATGGTTGGATTTGTAAATCCATTTACTTCAATTGCAAGTACTCTAAGTACATTTACTTTCATTAAAAGCAATATCTTCTGCGCGCTGGATGTCCAATCAAATGCATCCATTCTTTAGCGTCCAGCTGTTTATTTTGTCCTTCTCTCGCATCGCTGCCACGTCCAACTGTTTACAGGTACAGGCTAACAGTAGCTGATGAAGCTACATCATAATAACATCCTGTAAAATTCACACACATTATAGAATGGAAGTGAATGGGCAGCAGCATAGCGTAGTGGCAAACAAGAGTCTCTACAGGCAGTGAAAACGTTAATATAAAGATGGGGCACCATTCAACATTGTTCTAAATGAGGGGTTTAAGTAAAGCACCCTCTGGCCTTTTTCAGCTAGGATAGCATCCCATGCACTATGCACTGTGTTGTTGATTGACATTGGAGACGGAACAGAATGAAGCATAATTGATACTGGTCATATGACCGTTGCTGAAGTTCACACATTGAATGTGTTGGCATCGCTCTATTTTTGGCTTAGGACACTGATGTATGATGAGCTATGAATTAGTGTTAAACCTCTACATTTTGACAGGCTGATATTCTTGGGTGTCTAAAAATTACCGGATGCTAAGCCAATTAATAATTGGTTATTCTGAAGCATGTAAGTTGCATTATGTGTCATGTGCAGCAGCAGTTATGTAAATTAATGACTTTAAGTGCTCTAAAATAAGACAAGAATCAGATGCATTATTTTACCCCACAAGAGACCCCAGTTGATATATTGTGGTGTTAGTTTAGGCTTTGGCACGTACAGCCGTCTACACAGCAAGCGTTAGCCGGTTAGTGTATCAGACATATAGGGCTCCATTTTCATCACCGCTAAACCCCTTTTCCCTTACCTTCTTTGCCTTTTTAAACTATTAAAAAAAGAACATTTTTCAACAGTTTAAACGGCCGGTCTACAAGCTCACAATGTGTCAATAGATTGGCATGTTGAACTATTCCAAAAAGTTTTTCAAAATGATAAGGGGTTTAGGATAAGGGATTTAGATGGTAACGAAAATGGAGCCCATAGTTGTTGTTTTTTTTACTGACATCTATGAGTGCAATAAATGTTTTTGTTTTTGAACAAATAGCCATCGTGTGAGAATGATTATCTCATTTCTTAGTGCAATACAAGTCTAAACATCTGATTAGTCTGAGCATTCGCATCTGTATGTCATATCTGGGAATTTGTGTTGTTGTCAATTGGCATTCTCAGAGTCCCATTCTGGGCACCGCCAAGTCTTTTGTTGTGCCGTGGGGGAGCAGGGCTGGCTAATGGGAAACTACAGTTTGCAAGCACACATTTTTCACATCGCGGAGATGGAGAAAACACACAAATATTATTGGAACATGTTCACCCACTGCACCTGCAACTGGCTTGCAAATAGCCATGCATCCCTTTTGAGCACACACACACGCGCGCGCGCACACACACACACACACACACACACACACACACACACACACACACACACACACACACACACACACACAGGATATCTGACAACTAGACTTTATTGTGTTTTCCTTCTCTGTTTAGTGGGAAATTGTCTTTGGATGGTGTGTGAATTGTAATGAAAGAAATCCTGTATGTATGTGTCACAATCTTCATCCAAAGCTCTTGGGGCGATGGAGTAACTCCACATATGTTATGACCGACCCCCTAGTCCTTCATTCCCCAGTTCCTGATGCAAACAGAGAAGGAGCACTGTAGAGAAGCAGGGGAGCTGGGAGAGATCTGGAGTGGCAAAAGGCCATCAGGATCGGAACTCGAACCTGGGCTACATTCGAGTAGTACATTAGGCCAGCGGTCCGCGGGAAAGATAGGTTATTATGATCAATTCTATGTATTTGTTGGTTAAGAGTGGCACCCCTGCAAATAACATTTCATCGGGAAGAGCACGCTAGCTTTCAACTTCTCGGCTACAAACGGAAACGTGTGTGAGGACAAACATATTACACACCCATTCACATAATTGGGACGTTATGTTCCCAGCTGATTTGAGATATCTGTGGACGTCCTCCCCAACCGTCCACTCTCCACATCTGCATGCTGGCCTCCTAACAAACCTGTATCACAATCATCAGTGACATAAAAACTTGATCCGCACAGCTGTAGGGATCTGGAGGGAATAGAATATATTTAGATTACAAACAGTAAACACAACACTGAATGCATGACTATAAGTAGAGTTAAATGGATCCTGGTTCTAATTTGTTTGTTGCCTTATTATTTGCGTGATAGACTGCAGGGGAGGATCTAGGCATGGGCATGGGGGGGGCAATGCCCCCCTAAACGCCCTGACTGCCCCACCAAACATGATGTCATGCAAATGACCCAAATTTCAAATACCCTTCAAATTAAAGTGATTATAATTAAAATTATTTAAAACACTACAACTGCTACTAACTACAATTGCTGTACCACTAAACCAACAGCATTTCATCATTGCAAACAGAAAATTCTCTGAGTCAGACCTTTAGCTTTATGCATGCTGTGTGTCTGTTGCAACTTCAACAACTGATGTTATTATTGATGCTTATACATGCCTAATGCCTAAAAATGGTATGTGTGCGACTTCATCGATGAAGTCTATACTGTAACCGCTCTTTGAGAAATGTACAAGCTTTGGTCAGTTAGGACCAAGTACTGGAACACCGCTGTCTGACAGGTGGTAGTGCGTGAAGCTCAAAGCATGATATCCCCCCCTATCCAAATGGGCTTTCCGTATACGTCTTAGCTCAGCAGTAGAAATTACGGCGCCGGAGACCCGGGTTTGAATTCCCCGTGGGACATAAATCTTAGGGATTGCAGCTTTAAAGCTCTCATAACTTCAAGTTCAGAGGGGTTGTTTTATGTCGACTTTGGAAGCTGATCCTTTTATGAGTCATTTTCATAAACACGGAGCTGAGGAAAAGCATTTAAGACTCCGACCTGAAGTTATTGCTAGTAAGTTGGCTTTCGCGGTGAATATCAGGTATTCCTCGCTCGCTCGGCCCCCGGCCGCTCCAATGGGGCTGGCTGTTACTTGTCAAAGGAGGTATGCTGTGCAGCGCACGCATCCAGTCTCCAAATGAAGCCCACATGTCCGGGAGGTTAAATATAGCCCCAACTCTGACTGCCGGCCTGGGATCCAGCCTCAGTGCTGTCTGCCACCCCCCCCCCCCCCCCCCCCCCCCCCCCCCCCCCAGGGGCAGATCTGGGCATGGGCATGGGGGGGCAATGCCCCCTAAATGCCCAGACTGCCCAAACATGATGGCATGCAAAACAATCCAAGATTATTATCAGTGCTTATATTAAAATATACTAAAATTACTACTACTACTACTACTGCTACGAATTACAGTTACAGTCACCACTAAAGCAACAGCATTTCATCATTGAAAACAGAAAACTCTCTGAGTCAGACCTTTAGCTTTATGCCTGCTGTGTGCCTGTTGCAACTTCAACAACAACTGATGTTATTATTGATGCTTTACTTGCCTAATAAAAGTCCTGTAACTGAAAATGGTATGGGGCGTGACGCGAAGCGACACTGGCGCTTCACGTCATACCCCATAACATTTTCTCCTGCCCCCCCAATTGGGAAATGTTACATCCGCCCCTGGAGGATGATGGCTGTCATTCACCTGTCCACCCTCAACATCCTTTTGTCTGACCCATCATCTGTAATGTAATTAAGTAAAATACTGTAATTTTCAACCTGTGGGGCGGGACGTAAGAGAGACGCCAAATAATTATCCAAAAAATAACACTATATCCATAAATACTTGAATATGGCTCTTCACACATAACAACTCTAAGAATTCATACAGCCCACCCATCTGACCACTTGATCAGATGGGTGCAAGCGTAGTACCATCAAGATTTTTAAGTGGGCCCTGAATCCACAAAATGGTTGCGAACCACTACCCTATGGGACTTATTTCCCCAGCTTAAGTCTTCTGTGCTTGCTTTGACAAGACTGAACCTCACTGGTGATGCACCTGTTACCTCCATTTTTCATCCACATGCCTCTCCCTCCAGGCCTCTTTATATATGGATCCCCATTAGCTGCCACCGAAGTAGCAGCTACTCTTAGAGCAATGGTTTTCAACCTTCTTCATACCAGGGCCCACTATTTGTTCAGCATTTGAGCCACAGACATACCATTTGATGACATTTTAGCGCCACAGACCCCAAAACTGTAGACTTTCGCTTTTGTCCACAATTCCAGGCTCGATTTAGGAGAAACCAAAACAGTCAAACATACAGATCAAAGTGACCATTAATCTCCTACATTCTAGACTTGGGCTAATTCAGATGATGAATGTTTTGGGGGTCCATTTGGTTTAATGTTTTTCACTCTCTGGTTAACCAACTTTCCATCATTTAGCCTGGGGACCACCTGGAACCCTCTCAAGGACCACTGGTGGTCCCCAGACCACCTGCTGAAAACCCCTGTCTTCGAGGCTTCCACAACAAACAATCCGTATATCACAGCACAATAAAATATTTTCCCTCGGATCATTTCCCATTCTTCCACTGCTCCACGGCGAGAAAGGGGGAGGGGGGTCCCTAGACAACATTTGTTATGTTTGTTGGTGATGCACCTCTGGAACTGGCTGTTTCATTTGTTCTCTCTCCCGCGCTGGCAGATGCCTTCAGAGTGCTGTGGTGATGGAGATTTATCTCTGGTCTTCTGCACACCCCACCTTCTCTCTCCATCCATTACTTTAGCCGTATGTCATTTCTGTGGAGAAAAAAAAGGGCTGTGTGTAAGGCAGGGGCGTTTTTGGCTTTAGGCAGACTAGGCAGTTGCCTAGGGCGCAATGGGTGGAGGGGGCGACATGAGGGGAGGGAGTGACATGAGGGTAGGGGGGTGAGGGGAGGGGGCAACCACCAGACACGCAAGGATACCAGGCTAATAAGACTAATATGGATAAATACATTATACTTGTCCTCTATAGCTAGAATTGAACATTTAAAACACATATATGTTCTATAGTAATATGTTCTATAATATGATATTTTCCCTGGAGCCCAGGGAAAATCTTGCCTAGGTCTCCAAATTGCTTAGAAACGCCACTGGTGTAAGGTCTGGACATTTCGGGAGATGTTTTGATATCCAATAGTGCCTCTAACTATATATAAATAAATAAATAGCATTTCTAAAAGTATATATATATTTTTTTTTAAAACAAAACAATAATTATACTGCCGCAATTTAGGGGGAAACACAATGTTCTACTTTCTCCTGGTGAACTATAATTCCATCCATTGAAGATTGGTTGGGGTCAAGGTTATTGCGCAAAATTACACAGTGTCCACTAGAACTCTAAAACGGTCAAAGATGGACACATGCTTACTATTATCAGCAAATAGGAAGTTGTGGTCTTTCATTTGGCAACATGACATTTGACCTTGGACCACTTTTAAGAGGTCAGAACCATTTTTCGCCCTGAAAGTGCATCAATGGTCAGAAAAGGCAGTTGTTTTTGCCGTCGTTTTTAAAGTTGTTGTGCCTGGCAACCACTTGTTTGACTTGGCATATGTTTTGGACCAAATACATTAAGTACAATATGTTAAAATAGCTATAGCATATCCATGCCATATGCTTTGCTTTGTTTGTCGGACAGTACACACCCCGATAATTTAACTCTGAGTATGTGCAATAATATAACATTTGTACATTCTCCGAGTTACAGATGGACAAATGGACACAGCGGTATTATAGTGGTGGTGCTCTTACATTCCCTACATTATTTCATGCATTTATTTTTACCTCTTTGTTTTAGACATTGTTGTTGACGTAGTTGTGTGCTTCATTTCAGACAGTGATTGGTGGCTTGTGCACAGGGGCGGATGCAACATTTCCCAATTGGGGGGCAGGAGAAAATAGTATGGGGCGGCACACATACCATTTTCAGTTACAGGACTTAGATTAGGCAAGTAAAGCATCAATAATAACATCAGTTGTTGTTGAAGTTGCAACAGACACGCAGCATGCATACAGCTAAATGTCTGACTCTGAGAGTTTTCTGTTTTCAATGATGAAATGCTGTTGGTTTAGTGGTGACACAACTGTAGTTAGTTAGTAGCAGTAGTAGTGGTTCAAATCATTTTTAATATAGGGACTTTAATTTGAAATATCTTGGGTTGTTTTGCATGCCATCATGTTTGGTGGCGCAGTCTGGGCATTTAGGGGGCTAGATCCGCCCCTGCTTGTGCAGAGAGACAGAAAACAACTGCACAGTGTGAGAGGAGAGAGGCGTTTGTTTTGGGCGTTGCATTTGAACCTGAGCCCTCAAGGTCAGATGAGTTTTCTCACCCAGATATTCCTCCCTTTCTTGACTTGGCACTTAAACGAGTTCACAATCATTTTCAGGTAATAATCTCGTCCCTAGATAGAATCAGCTGTCACTTATGAAAAAGAATACAGTGTCTTCTTCATTTTCCAATTGATCCATTAAAACAGACAGATATATGACGAGTAGCAAGCAATATTGCTTCTGTGATAGCCAACCATCCCTTGGCTTGGTATTTATCAGCTGTAACTGCTGCTCATTTTTCTAGCTGCTCCATTCCTCAGAGCTGGCTTGTTTTAGCTAACACACTACAGAGGGGAAACTGGGCCTTTCATGCCTGTGAAATGAGACACAGACTTCAGACACACATCATGCATGCACGCACGTGCGCACACACACGCGCGCACTCATGCACACATACAAACACGCGCAACCTTCATCACCCCTCCCCCCAAGTCACCCGCCTGGCTCCTCCTGACCCCATGGGGACAGCAAAGGGACAGCCCTCTTTCTAAAATTACACCCTTCCAAACTGTCATTTCCTCCGCAAAGCGTTTTAATGAGACAAATTAGCACTGATAGTTAGCATATGGGGCCCAAATGGAGCTGAGGGTGGGTAGGGAACGGGGGTGGTGGTGGACATAGCATTGGTCATTAGAGGTGTGATTGCATGTGTGTGTATTTCATGTATGCACACATGGGCGGATCTAGTATCTTCAATTAAGCACCTTAATTGAAGATACTTCAATTAAGGTGCTTATATTTAAAATGATTTGAAACATGACAACTGCTACCAACTAACTACAAAGGTGGCAAACCAACAGCGTTTCATCATTCTAAACAGAAAACTCTGAGTCAAACCCAACCTTAATGAATGCTGCGTGTCGGTTGTAACTTCAACAACAACTGATGTTATTATTAAAGCTTTACTTGCCTAATAAAAGCCAAAGATGGAATGGGTGCAGCTTCATGATGAAGCACCCCCCCCCCCCCTTACATCCGCCCCTGTACGCACACATGCGGGGGAATGCTAACTGTTGTCTCTTTTTGATACAAGGCCTTTGTCGTTGTGTCTGCTCCATCCATCTGTCAGTCTGGCTTTCTGTCTGTGTGTCTGTTCCAGAGGTATGTCCACAGCAGGTGGACCAGCATGTTGTTGACAGTTGACTTTAGACTTGTTGCTCCAAACAGCCCTCTCTTTGTCCAAGTTCCTGTTTGTTTTTAGCTCACTCCCCCTCGTTTCATCGTCTCAATGAACTGTTTATTTCTTTCTTTCACTTTCTTTTATTGCTCTTTCATGGTTAACTTTTTGCTTTCTTTCATTCTTTTGTGCTTTATTTCTGCACTTACCATTTCTTTCACTCTTTCACTCACTTTTTTTGGCGTTTTCTTTCTGTCTCTCTATTGGAGGGATGTCAAACTCGAATACACAGAAAATAGAACAATTGGTACAAGTTGAGGGCCAGAGCCGCTGGACTGTGTTTCAACACACAGGGCAGAGGATGTCCCAGGCAAACAGCAAAAGTCATTTCCCTTCAAAAATCATGAATGTACCTTAAGGACCACTTCACTACTTTTCAATGTATCTTCATATAATAGGTCCTCACTAATGTAAAATACCACTATTTTCTTTCTACTCGGTCTGTGTCTCACAGGAGGGCTGTGGGCAGTTCAGAAACTTCTTCCAATGACATTATCATTCTGCAGATTTTATTTTATTTTTTATTTTTTGAAACAATGTGTTTTTATTATCGAGTGAACGATGGTTGCCATTTTTGCATTGCGACTTCAGGAATAGAAAGCCTGCAGTTTCTCTTAGCTTGGATTCCACCATTGATGATGTCATTGGAAGAAGTTTCTGAACTGCCCACAGCCCTCCTGTGATACACAGACTGAGTAGAAGTGTACATTAGTGAGGACCAATTATATGAATATACGTTGAAAGGTGGTGAAGTGGTCCTTTAATAGCAAGGTAGATGCAGAAGATTAAACTCCATGGATTCAAAACTGATTGCATTATTAAAGCTCAATTTCCTGTCCTATGATCCTCACCACAAACTGCTTTCAAAGTAAAATGAGAAACCAGAAATCAAGTTTTCCAAAACCTAAGAATGATTTGCTTTTTGCATCCCACCTCCCAGGTCATTCACACGTCACATACACAGACGCATACAGCTCTGTTTTATCATGCCGTGGAGCAGTGGTTTTCAACCTTCTAGGCGATCCCAGGGCCCACTATTTATTTGAGCCACGGACCACCATTTGATGACATTTTAGCCCCATAGACCAAAACTAAAGATTTCTTTTGCGTTTATCCACTATTTCAGGCTGGATTTCAGAAACAGGATAGGCAAACATACAGATCAATCATGACCAATAATCTTTTACATTCTCTAGTTGTGTAGACTTGGGCTAATTCACATGATGAATATTTTAACTCGGTCCATTTGATTTAATTTTACACTCTCAAAGAGTTACATCTGGTTAACCCAACTTTCCATCATTTAGCTGGGGACCACCACGAACCCTTTCAAGGACCACTGGTGGTCCCCGGACCACTGGTTGAAACCCCCTGCCGTAGCGTAGAGGACAACCATGTAATGTATGTTTGTAATGTCTGTGTGTTTGAACATGAGCGTGTGTGTGTGTGTGTGTGTGTGTGTGTGTGTGTGTGTGTGTGTGTGTGTGTGTGTGTGTGTGTGTGTGTGTGTGTGTGTGTGTGTGTGTGTGTGTGTGTGTGTGTGTGTGTGTGTGTGTGTGTGTGTGTGTGTGTGTGTGTGTGTGTGTGTGTGTGTGTGTGTGTCTTTAAACACATCATGGCTTGCCAGAGCATGGTGCTCATCTCCACATTCCGTTCCAGTGATGGATGGACGATCCTCTCCTGGTTCTGGAAGCTCCTGCAGGATTTTCCATCGCACATCGGCAGCGAGGCCAAGCTGTGCAAGGACGCCTGTTGGGCCCTCAGGCTGCCTGTAAAACACTCTGCTCCCAGTACTGTCACAGACCAGGGGCGGATCTAGGCATGGGCATTTAGGAAGGCGGGGCAATGCCCCCCTAAATGCCCAGTCTGCCCCACCAAACACGATGGCATGCAAAACAACCCAACATATTTCAAATTAAAGTGCCTATATTTAAAATGATTTGAAACACTACTAATGCTACTAACTAACTACAGCTGTGGCACCACTAAACCAACAGCATTTCATCATTGAAAACAGAAAACTCAGACGGTCAGACCTTTAGCTTTATGCATGTTGCGTGTCTGTTGCAACTTCAAAAACAGCTGATAATATTATTGATGCTTTACCTGACTACAATAAAAGTCCTGTAACCAAAAATGGTATGGGTGCGGCTTCCCCCATACCATTTTCTCCTGCCCCCCACCCCCCATTGGTAAATGTTACATCCGCCCCTGTCACAGACCCACAGAAATCAGACGGCACAAACGCACACATGGAACGACACAAATTGTTAAAAAAAAGAAAAAAAGTGCAAGAATGGACCCGTATGGGTGACCTGACCTTGTTGACTGAGGATTTCACTCTGCACTTTGCCATGCACTCACAAGTCAAAACTCTGTGTCTCCTTTCTCAAATTGATGTAATACTGCAAGGTTCTGTGTGTAAATAGTCCATTCTCTAAATAATCCCATGCAAAGATGACTCGGCCTGTGTTTATACTGGTATGAGTAGACTTCCAATCCGTTTAATTTGCGGCACATTGGCTCCGACTTCACAGCAATGTCGCATTGTTGGCTATGATTATTCCTCAACCTTTGTGTGTAATGAGTGTGTTTTTATTTAGTATTGGCGCCAGCTTGATCAAACAGCAAGTACTAACCGCCATATTGTGTTATGAGTGTGATTCTGATGACATTTTTACATACATATTGTGAAGTCCTAGCAGATCTACAAACTCGATGTTTTGTTGGTTTTCGCTACTTTTGCACGACATTGTTGTGTGGAGAAATGGGGAATTCATTTATGGGAGGAAAAAAAAACACAAGTTGAATGATGAACATGTTCTTCCTGCCAGTGACTAGTGGATTAGTTTGATTACCTCTGTTATATCTCTCTGGGATTCAGACTGCACTGCTCTGTCTTCTTCGTCTCTTACAATCAGATTTGATTCACACCAAAGCAGTAACTCTGGAAAATGTCATTCCATCGCCAGATTTTTTTTTGTGTACCCTTTGATATTTAACTATAGGTATGTCACATATCTGTAGTCTTGTCTCCTCTGTGTAGAACAGTGGGTTTCAACCAGTGGTCCGGGGACCACTCTGGTCCCTGAGAGGATTCCAGGTGGTCCCCAGCTAAATAATTGACAGTAACCAAATGAACACACAGATCTGTAACTCTTAAGATTGTAAAATGATATCAAATGGCATTTGGTATCATTTTACGCTCTCTCGAGTTAATTATATTTAAACATCTAAAATATTTAATTCTCAAGAATGTACACATTTAGAAAATTGTTATTTTGGCCAACGTTTTGCCAGTTATCTCTCCTAAAAAAAACCTTGAAAATCCTTAGCTTCGAGTGCGAGAGTAAAATCAACATCAAATAGTGGTCCATGGCTAAAAGGCAGAATAAATAGTGGGCCCTGTTATAAATATGGTTGAAAACCACTGGTATAGAAGATGGTCGTTCCCTGTCACCACTTCTAGCCCCAATTTCGTTTATTAGTCACGTCACGCCTTAGGCTATATATACACAATACACACGACATCCTGAGGAAACCTTGACGCGAAATGGACATAGTGGCCAAAGTTGAGAATGCAGTTTTGAGCTCAGTGGACCAGAAACATGAACGTGCGATAGGCTCCGCCCCCACCAGAAACCTTCAGCGCTCTACACACGCACGCCGTGTGTGAATGATGCCTCACGTTCATGTTCTTGCCCCATTTTCCCAGAATGCACTGTTTTTTTTCCCCTCAAATACTAGGAGTGAAATCGCCTCATGCGATGGGTGAGCAACTTAATGCAAGTGGATGAGAGGGGGACTTCCGGTGTCGTCTCTATTCAATATATACTCTAAGCGTCCCACCCTCGTGGCCGCCATGGCAGTGTTATGACACAGGAGAAGGAAAGGCTATCAGCTTGTAAACATGTCTAATTTTAGCCTGGGCTCAGGGTGACTGGCCACATTCCCCATCGCCAACGCATACTGTAAATGACTCTTGTGTGGATTTGCGCGCGTCTGTGATCTGTGTGTTTGATCTGTGTGTGGTGAAATCAAAATGGGATCTCCTAATTACTGGATAGGTAAATCGTGATTTGAATATATGCAATGTTGACATACATCTGTTTAGGCTGTGGGAGCGTGCAGTCACTCATTACTCTGCGTGTGTGCGCATGAGTAACCTTTTATGTAATATAAACATAAATTTGTCCTGACTCTCACCATCAAACTGGCTTGTCCCTGTCAGCTCGGTGTGCCCTCGGAGGACTGCCCAAAAAATGTCAGGCGGAAACGAATTTGTCCACAAAATGGAAATTTTATGGTGACAGAAATATAATTATGATGATGAAAACCACAAGTCGCAAAAAAAGATGGATGACTCCAGCTCTGCCGACTTCATTAAGGCTTGCTCAGCTATAACGGAACACGACCATGAGACCATGACTCAGAGCAAACGTCACCTGCCTGTCTGTGCACACCTTTTTTTTTTTTAACTTTTAAGGTTCTCCCTATGCCTTCCAGGTGTGGTCGGTCGGCCGTGTACCGGACCAGGCAAATGGCGGCCCGCGCCCTGGTTCCGTTCGTGCTGGTGACCCAGGTCCCCTCCACTGTCCACGCCTTGCTGCAGGACCTACCCGTGGGACCCCCAGCGGCGACGGCGGCGGACCAACGCAACCACGACGACAGACCCCAGATCCAACACAACCACGTCCACGGGACGCTGCTGCAGGTGGGCCTCCATAGTACCACACATTGAGTACACATCATCATCATCTCACCACTACACTTCTAGATTTACCCCTCCTCGTTGCACATAAGTATACAGTAGTAGCTCGCAGGCAACCAAAATGTATACACTTCCGTACACACACACACACACACACACACACACACACACACACACACACACACACGCTGCAGCGCTCTTTCATACTTGGAACACTACGGACGGATGCAGTTGTCAAAACACATGTATGTGCATTTTCAGCCAGATCGTAGATAGGAAGGGTCTTGTCTCAACACGCACATACGAACACGCACACACATCCACACACAGCCTGTCCAGACAAAGCCGTTATCGGCGCATGTGACAGCGCAGGATAAACATGTACGGTCCGCTCTGTCAACACGCTCTGTCAAACCCAACCAAAAACAGTCTCCCATTTTGACATCAACACACTCCAAAAGACAAGAGGGATCGGATTGGGGGCCAATCTGGGGGGCCCTTTTCATTTTGTGTGTGTGTGTGTGTGTTTTGGGTGGCAGAAACTTTGTTGTTAGTCTGGTTTAGTCGGGGAGGTGTGTGTGTGTGAGAGAGAGTGGGGGGTAGCACAAAGAATGGAAAAGCCCTGCCCGGGTTTATTCAGGATTCCATGGCCTCTATCCCCCTTGATGGAGCACTTATGGTTAGATAGTGGTCTGGTGCTACAGGGAGGTCTTCTGTGCGAGAGGAGAGGAGATAGAGGCTCTCAAAAGGAGGCAGGAGGTAAGGAAGAGGATTCATGTGTGCCTTTTCCTCTCATGGCCGCCATGTGTGGAGCATCCACACACATGTCTCTGCTCCTCGCCTCTGCTTCTTGGCTGTCTCCGTTCATCCATGGCTGTCTTCTTCTTAGGTCGAACCTCCCACCCTCCTTCCAATTTATTACGCCTCTATCCCTCCATCTTCCTTTGTGTCTGTCTCTCCCTCTCCTCCTCCTTTTCCTACGCTCTCTCCTTCTTCTCTCTCTCCTCTCCGTGTGACGTTGATCATCTGTTTCTCCCCCTTCTTCTTGCCTTGCTTTATTTTCCTTTGCTCAGCCGTTCTCTCCTGCGTTCAATCTTCCACTTGTATCATTCTATTTTACACCATGTGAAAAGAGTGAGAGAAGAATTATAGGAAACTGTGTGTTTTGCATAGACAGAGGGGGGACAAAAGCATGCAAAGCAAAGCCTTTACTTTTTTTGTCCCTCCGCAAACCTACACCATCTCAAGTCGCACACACACACACGCTCACGTATTCACCAAGCATCATTCATCATGCTCCTTTCATTGCTGAAGGATTTGAGTAAGGAAACAGAATACTAGATAGTTTAACAGATAGACAACAATACTTTCACCAATCTGTGGCACGAATGTTGATCCAATATAGTAGCTAGTCGTAGTCTGTCGGGTGGAATCCACATATTCCAGTATGTTCAAAAACTTTTCCTCGCCATGAATGAGGATTCAAAATTCGCAGAAATCAAAGACAGAAGAGCTTGAATTGTAACACTAAAAGGTAGAATATGACGCTAAGAACTTTCTGATGTAAATATCATTGTCACATTATTCTTTCGATGTCTATAATTATCGATAATGAAGTTGTCCTCTTAATTCGATTAAGTTTAATATGACTTTCTCTGTCCGATGTGCCAAAAGAGATAGAGAGAGAGTGTGTTGGTGTGAGTGTACAATGCATGTGAGTGTTTCATGCCGATCAGCCTGTTGACGCTTGGTTGATGAGGACAGCGTGTTTGGCCGAGGGGCATAGCTAATGTATGTTAATGTCCTCCGTCCAGTGTGTGTGTGTGTGTGTGTGTGTGTGTGTGTGTAACAGGTAGCAGATGTTTTAGCTCTGTGGAGAAATGGCTTCCTCTGTTATTCCCAGAGAACAACAGAGAAGTAGGCTAAGTGTGGAGCTGGGAGTCATCATAGCTACTGAGGCAGTGTGGTACCACTGTTACACTACACACACACACGCACGCACGCACGCACGCACGCGCACGCACGCACACGCACGCACGCACGCACGCATGCACACAGATAGGGCTACAGTGCACATTTGTTTTGCTCCTTCGTTGGTTGTGAAACAAAAACATGGGTCTGATTGGAGCTCTTATAGTTCTCGTTGGTTATATTTTTTGTTGAAATCAGTGGTTATTATTTTGTAATTATTTACTAAACTTTGCTTTTATCATTTTATATTACGATAAAAGAAAAACATAAGAGAGATTATGTAATCTTGAAATGTTTTTTGTTTGCTTTTGTATGTGCTATATATAGTGTTTTTGTTTTTAAGCTTATATTCAGTACTCAAAATATGAGTGATGCACTCTTGAACTGAATCTTAATGTGAGAAGAATTGCAAAATAATCAGGCGTTCAAGGCTTAACTATTGGATTACAGTTATTAGTCTTGCACTTATCATAATCGTCTCAGTGACTAAAAGGTAAATATGGTTTGGTTATCGCTATACAAGGTGTCAGCGGTTTGTCCACACACACAACATAGTAAGAGAACACATGTACTTTGGGTCTGGGCATCTAAACCTGATGTGTACTTGGTCGCGATGCGACACACTTTGAGCTTGTAGATCTGCTGTTTTCACATGGTCAAAGTACACAGCCATCCTCGGAGCACAATGCCACAATGCCAATGAGCCGTGTGCACCCGACCGTCTCAGCCAGGGACCATCGTGTTTGAGAACAACACACCGGAGCAAAGGCAAAGGACCGAAACACTGTTGACACAACCCGAAACCGGGCCTAACAAGCCCCTCCTGACGGACCGGCACTAACCTGACCCGACGTCGGACTCCTCTCGACACGCGCCACCGGCCCCGCCACCGGCCCCAACAATGCACGCTGCGGGCCAAAAGAATGAGGAGCCAGTCTTGTGGTGGTGTTTTTTCAGGGGACTAATTCGATGGAAGTAATCCTCTGCGTTATTTCCCCAACAGAGGCTAAACGGGGCCAAGGAAGAGCACAGTAGACTGGCCTGTGCACAGTGAAGTTCTCTGTTTTAATTGAGCCCTCAGAGCTCAATTAGCGCTGAGAGAAGGGCGTGGGGATAATTAAGATAAAGATCCACCTCTGAGATACGTTTAAAAAAAAGGAACCCTAAGGGTTTCAATTTCGTTTTTTGTCGGCCCCTCTCTCCTTTACTTCTCTCCTCACTCTACCTCCTTTCTATCTGCCATGTTGGGTTTGGGTTTTATCTCCCTTCAGTAATCCCTTCTCGTTTATCTGCCGTTACATCTACTGCCTCTGGCCAGCGATTTGACTCCCAGCTTTCTCCCATGTGAACAGAGGAATGCGTGGGCCTGACTCTCAGAGGCAGGCTGGTTATGAGATGAGATAACGTAGGCTTTATTAATCCCAGAGGGGAACGTCAGGTGTCTGACTAGTGCAAAGGATTCATGGCTCTCAAACCTGGCAGGATACCTTTTTAGTGTAATCCCTCATGCACTGTAGGCTACCATTCTCTAAATCTGTGGATGGGAATGCTGGACGATTAGGAGGGTGTCTGTCGATAGGTCCGAACCTCAGACCTTTAGTAGGAGAAACTGTTATAAATACACCTTCTGGATTGGATTAACATGCTTTAAGGCTAACTATTAATGGGCTAGGCTGGATGACTTCATTCTTCCAAGAACAAACCCACAAAAGTGTCTTCGGTCTCAGGATATTGAGGGCGATGGTGAAAACCTGCCATTCATTACCGGTTACATAAGCATTATTAATTCATAAAGGCGGCTGCCGTATTATCACTTGAGAGGCCTGGCAGCCAGTCAACGCAAACTTATCACCCTTATTAGCCATGGCAGATATAGGCTAAGCATGGGATAATATAAACTATTCCATATCTAAAAGTAAAGCATGGTCACCACCAGTTACGCATGCTAGCATTTATTTGTATGCTGGCTATGTGCAAGGTTTGCATGTTGTCATTTTAAACTGATAACAGGGATTTAATGAATGTCACATGTCTCTACACACGCACATGGACACAATAGTTATGGTCTCTAGTGCCAATATAAATATCTTCCCCTTGGGAAATAATGGGGATAACAAACAATTCCTCAGGGTGCAGTTCAGTTTAACTGTTATATGAAAAATTACAAATAACGGCAAAATGCCTTTCATGTCAGTGGGAATGGCTTCTCCTGACAGACTCCATCTGTGTCGAGTGAGAGCGTATCTGTGTGTTTAGTGTTTAGCGTTGCCGTTTTAACGGGCATTTTCTTGCAGCCCAAGTCGACTATACTTCCGCAGTCAGTACTCTCTGGTTATGTGTGAATACTAAATTATGTGTTTCTGAGTGTGCTTTTTATTTTATTGACACGTTTTATTTTTGTTCACTTACGGTATACAGTACGTATGCTTAGTTTTTTTGTGTGTGCTTGCTCGTGCGTGCACGCACACATAGACAGTATAGATGTCTACTTTTGCGGAACGTTCGCACTTTACAGCGATGTGTGTACGACGTGCACAAGCGTGTAGTGTACGAGTTTGTGTGTGCGTGTGTGTGTGCGTGCGTGCTTGCGTGCTGCAGCATGTGGTCAGTGTGTGGTTGCGGCAGTAGGCGGAACGGCAGGGCAGCCTGATAACAGAGTCTGCAGGGCCCTCATATCCACCACCACTATTTTTACCAGGCCCCAAAAAGGGAGCGACACTCGTTACGGCGCGCACACAACACAGGCAGTTAAACGCCTCAGCGGACGACGAGACGTACAAATAGCTTTTGATTTGTTTTGTATTTAGCCAACCTGGGTTGGTTCCCCCCACAGAGCAGAGCCGAGCCGATGGCCAGTGGCCTTCCAGCGCCCCGCGTTGCACTGCTGCTGGGTGCTTGGAAGTACAACGTTATGGAATGAGGCTCGGTGAAGAAAAAAAATACAAGCGCTGGACAGCTCACACGAGTATTATTCATTTGCACGGATGATAAAACTCAATTTATAGCGTTGTAAATTCCCATGCTGAAGGAGGCTTTTAACCTCAGATGGCCATGTGGCAGCACAGGCTGTAAAAGGTAGACCTTCTTTTGGCAGGTGAACTTCATCCAGCTCATGGCTGCTCAGATGGTCATCAGGGGCATTTTGGAGAGGATGTCTGTTTTAGTTAGGGCGTCGTCGGTTCCCAACCATTTGAGAACTGAAGTACCACCTCAGAAAACATTTATCGCTCCCAAACTACCACTACAACGTCACAAAATACATGAGCCTATTGACCTGCCCCTTTGTGTTCCATTCCTGAGCCGATAATGCTGCTGCTAAAAGTGTCTCATCACTAATCTGCACGACTGATTTCTGATGTCATCAATCCATTCTTCTCAAATCTAATCTGCTCATTTCAACATGGCTGGAGAGCCCATTTAAACCCATTGCTTGGTCAGAGGAACTAGCTGTAGTCATATAAATAGTCTTTTTAGTGGGTGACTCCTGAGCACCACTATAAGGGGGCTCAAGTACCAGCAGTGGTACTAGTACCAGTGGTTAGGAACCTCTGAGTTAGGGGATATAAGTGCCTTGCTCAGGGACACATGGGGTGAACCCGCCACGTCACCCCATGTGTCCCTGACACTCCATACCAGCCAAGTCAGTGGACTTTAATGTTTGTTTATGACAGTAAAGGACACCGTATAAGACATCATGAGGGTAATATAAATGCTGCCGTACGCTCTCTGCATCCCCACAGTGATACATAGATATATATAAGAAAGCTAGATGGCTTGCCCGCGCTGCTGGCTAATGGGGAGTGACGTCGTTACGTGGCGGCCATCTTGTGAGAGGATACCATGACATTGTGTCTATGAACATATACTTTTTAAATGACGATAACTACGACGCCAGAGGCTCCGCCTCAAGCCATCTAGCTTTCTTATATCTATCTATGGAGCAGCCTGCACCGCTCCATTCACACAGGTGTGATGTTTGCGTTGCTTGCCAATGCATTGCTGCATCGTATGATTGTAGAAGTAGAGATGCACCACACCGTTCCTTATGAGGTGCCAGCCAAAAGCAAAGTAAATACTAAAGGAAAAAATGTATAGCTGCACACTCTTAACTGCCAATGCAAGTTTTTAATGAAGACACACAGCCTGGTAAAACCGAAGTTTTGGACAGGTAAACTGCCTTCTTCAGGGTAATGGCAATGATCATTTTGCATTGTATGATTACCAGTAAAAGGAAGAACAATCACACAACATTCATAGCCACAGCTGTCCACATGTATCCAGGTTAATGCAAGGCAGATTCAAAATCGTGGAGAAAATTGACGGGGCGTGGTTGGAACACAGTCATGGAAACTACTGGATCTCATGGCACGGTCATGGAATAGTCATAAAGTGTGATGGGTGAAAACGCATAGTTGGAGGAGCCCTATGTCTCTGTGCTGCTGCATGGGGATCTCATCTTCTCCCATTCATTTGGACCTCCGGTCCCGTCCTGGGCCCTCCCATCTCCTCCCACACGGGGTGTAGCTCCGTTTTAACGCTCTCTCTGTCTTTTTGGAAGTAGGAGGAACAGGGAGGCAGCGCTCTTTTTTTTCTATAAATATTCTGGTCGCTCTCCCTGCCTGCCTGCCTGCCTGCCGGCCGGACTGGATCGAGCCGGCTTAGCCTGCCCTGGCTGGGACTTCCCAGCCCCGGCACTGCAAGGGAGATGGGAGGAGGAGGTGGGGGGTAGGGATGGAGAGAGAGAGAGAGAAAGAGAAGGGAAGTAAGTGAGCGAGAAAGCGGGACACAGGGGTGTGGATGCTGTTTGTGTGAGCCTAGTGGGTGTTGCCTGGGCGTGGTGGAGGCTGCAGGAGAGAGAGAGAGAGAGAGAGAGAGAAGGAGGTAGGCCAGGACTCGGCGGCCAGGGTTGGTGCTACGTGGTCGGGCTGGTTTTTCCCCACGTTGCCTTCCCCGTACAGTGTAATGAATGGCTTCCTCCTCGCCTGTGGCCGTGGTCCCGGCTTAAAGAGTATACTTACCCTAGGCCCAGAATACACACCCCGGCCCAGCCAGCCAGCCAGCCAGTGTCCTGGCCTCTCAACACTCTCTGTCCACCTGCTACAGAGCAAACCGCTCAGTAACATTTTGTCCCCCAGCGATGCGTCTGCGAGGCCCAAAAACACTATGTTTTGTTGGGGAAACTTCAGGACATGGTGCTATGACTGCATGGCTTTTATGATGTGTTGTTTTGGACGTAGTGCGTGTGCACGGACGCTTTTCAGCAGAGCAGGTGGCAGCTAAGGTTTTGCGTCTTACTTAAACTATAACCAAATGAACCAAAAGAAAAACCGTGACATTCTTCTAAACTCGTGGTGTTTTAACTTTCATTGAAGAATAGCAGGCTCAAGAACATACTGAAAGATTTGAGCCGTGAACGCCTGCTATGAGCCGTGAACGCCTGCTATTTTTGGGGGAGAATGTGAGAATGCAAGCACAAATCTTTCAGTATGTTTTTTCAGAGCGAATGTTTTGTAGAGTCTACAATGTCGGTACGAAATGGGTTTTAATCACATTATACAATATAAATTACCATTTTAATAGCATTCTAACACTGTGTGTGTTTGTGTGCGTTTGTGTGTGTGTGCGTGTGTGTACACAGGTGTTGTTCCTGCTGCGTTCCTACCAGACAGACTCTCACAGACCCCTGCCCGCGGGAAGTGGCATCAGCGAGGCCCTCCGCCAGCGCATGTGGCTCGCCTCAAAGTAATCCTAGATGCACACACACACACACACACACACACACACACACACACACACACACACACACACACACACACACACACTCTCCAAGACACTGACCTTGCACAGAAACAGAGATAAGAATCCCCTCCTTCCTTCTCTTCCAACTCGCTGCTGGCCAGAAGAATAGCTCCTTGTCTCTCTCCAGTCCGTCCCCTCCCTGTCCACGTCCGCTCCACGGCCCCGCATGCATGGGCTTCCATTTCAAAGAGGCCGCCCGCTGTTCCACCCCCGGACCCCCCACCCACCGCCTCCCCATGCCTCCTAGCCCCCAAGATGAGGCAGAGATTATACTCCGACGCCCCCCTCCCCCCTGGGCGGAGGTCAGACGCAGGTTCCTGCGCTTCCCTTGTCCAGGCACACGGCAGATACAACACACAGGCCTGTAGGAGGTTTTTGCACGCCATCCCGAGGCCCCCCGCCGCCTCTCCCCTCGCCTCCGCGCCCCAGCTAGCTCCGCTTGGCTACACCGATGAGTCGTTATTAAAATGACGGGGTGAATTCTTGCTCGCTGGAGCGAGCACGGCGTCTGTCCGTTTGATCCCGCCGTGCCGCCTCAGCCTGTCGCGCAGATCCCAGGAGCAGCGCAGGTCAGGGGATCTTTGTCCGAGGGGGGAGGGGGGCACTTCTCTTCCAAAACACCAGTAATTTGGATGCAGCCGCTTTCCAAAAGAAAACAAGAAAAAAACAAACAGATGGAATGCATTGTTCCTCTGCTGTGACTCACTCAGAGGGTTTTGTCATTGTGGACTTTTCCTGGCTCTGGGAGTGAGTCAGCGACTGTAAAGTAAAGATGGCGGCCTACGCTCGCATAGCTGACTGTGAGTTGACTTTGGCCTGTGGCGGTATGCAGGGCCTATACCAACCTAGCAGAAACCCCTCTCTCTCTCGCCAGTGTGATGTTTGGACGGGGATCTGATGACTTAAAACCTCTCGGGGCCTCGTTTTATAGCGTTTTATAGTGTTGCCTCACACGTGTGTGCGCGTGCGCGCTCGTGCGCATAACCACTCGTGTGCCAGGTCGAGAGGACTCATCCCCGAGCAAATGTGTTCTCACTTAGACTGCACACTCTCTTCCCTCAGGCCTCTTCTCATGCTTCATCAGCGCGCACGGGTGAACGTGTCTAAATGCACATGTGCACTAGTGTGATTGAGTGTGTGTGTGTGTGCGCGCGTGTGTGTTATTAATATCTGAGTGATGAAAATGTGACGTCAACCTTGCACACTACCTCCCTTGTTCTCTCAACACACACGCTTCTGGCCTTTCATAGCGACGCTGTGACACGCTCGTGTGAACGTACACATATACATACGTGCGGTTCCCGTGCCCACACAGGTTGCCTCTGTAATGGCACAGACGTAAAGGCTGGCGTGCACGTATAGCGTGTATGTGTACACACACACACACACGGACATAACGATGTGACACGGTCGTGTCATCGTAAGCACACAAACACAGAGATGTGATGTTGCTAAAAGAAAAGTTCAATATTTGTTTCTAGAAAGATGGACTGTTGCTGTTTTGTTCTGATCTTTCTATGAGTTCCTGTCCAGAATTCATGCTTTCATTTGGATGCAAAAAATGTTTGTCGGTGTGAAGGCAATTCATTACATTTGCAAAAGTGTGTTAGTGTACAACACAAACACAGAACTGTCATCTTCAAACTCTGCCGGATTGACAGTAAAAAAAAATAGATCCTCACCTAATCCAGATAATCTCATTTTGGTTACAATGAAGGCACCTCACTGTAATATTCACGTTAGTATTTACTATTTATATATTTTAATTAGCCTCATTATTCAGACTGAAGTCCCTCTCTACCACAGCAGTTTCTGGGTTGGGCGTTATCAAAGCAGCAGTCTTAACAGTGATTGGTCCGGCGTTGTGAACGAAGTGAGTGACAGGGCCGTTGGCCAATCAGGTGCTGGGATTGGATGACGACGTTAGGAACGAAGTGAGTGACAGGGCTGTTGGCCAATCAGCTGCTGGGATTGGATCTCCAACCGGCACAAACGGTCCCAAAGGCAGGGAAGCCAGTCCTTGAATAACAGGGAAAGAATAAGCTAGTATTTTTAAGGTGCTGATTCAGGGCTGGGCAAGGCTATATCTTAATTACATCACCATTAGATCACTACCTAAATCAGTCAATCAATTTTCTCACTGGTTACAATGAACCCCCTCACTGTAACCACAGGAATTATTATCACCACCTCAGGGACCTAAACCAGCCAATCGGAGTCCACCAAGGGCCCAATCACATGATTACTGACGTATTCACTAAATAAATACCACCATCCAACCTGTTGTTCATTCAATAAGGTAATGGCTGTTAATTTTCAAGCGCTATTCGTGCTGCCAATTTAAATGCCACAAACCTAAACCATTTTACGTCTATGTTGGAGGGTCTGTAAATGCAGTCACGTAACATTAGATGCTTAACATCAGATCCCTGGGTTGCCTGCTGGTTCAACCACTTTGTGCCTGTACCACATGGGCACAAAGCTACTGTAATTGCAACCTGCTGGGTTCATTTTCCTCTTATGGTATGTGTCAAATGCCTCCCCATCAACTCTTCTCTTTAACTCTCTTTCCCATCTTTGATGATGGGTGGAACACCACTGCCATCATTGCTGTTCGATGGACCTTATTCTAGCGACATTAGGACCTTAATGGCGCTAGAATATCAAATATACATAAACAGTAGCAGAGACTACAATTAGATAATGATTGCATTCTGCTTTAGAGGTGGTGTGTGAAGCATGTACAGTAAGCATCAATGTCTGTTCTCACCGGTTTAGAAAGCTCACAAACCATTGTACCATTGTTGCATGACAACCGCTGAGCAGTGCGTTGGAATGACGTCAATCTGAGCGGACGCAGAAATAACGCACCTAATCCAATGAACCTAACAAACCAAAGGAAACATTGGGAAGGAAATATGTAATGACCTACTACAGTAATTCATTGGATTGAGGTGTGAGATATAAACCTTCTTGCCTCTGAGGGAAATCTCATCTCCGTCTGTGACCTTGTCTAAGGCTAACATCAACTGGTGACTAAAGTGGGAATCAGTTCTGGCAGGAATGTTATCAGGTCAACCTATCATGTGGTTAGCTCCTGTTGAACTGTACTGTTACTGTATGTAGGAGAGATGGTCCATATATGACGGATATCTCCATTTTAGCTTTCAAATTTTTGATATAAAAACTACAAGAGAGTGTGACTGAATAATACCAACCTTTGGAACACAGGATTCTTTTTTTCCATTTTCTGAGAAGTGACAGTTTTGGACGTACAAGGTTATTCCCTTACAGCAATGAGATACAGTTATATACTAACTAATCAAATTCTTTCCAATACACTACATAATATATACATTTTTTTCTGCCTTTCAGACAGAACAGCTGTGTGGTGACCAGAGGAGCCTATCTGGATGTCCTGGTCTGTCTGTGTGGATCCCTGACCGGTCTTCTCAATGGTGGGTACAGCTGGAGAAAATATAGTCATATTATACTGTATACTAAACTATTTTTGTAACCCAGGACTTAAAAACAAAACGACTGCAAGGAAGCGTGTGCAACGTTTTGACTAGATTATTCTGGAATTAATTCATGGCAACGCTCAGATATTGACTCTTCAAATCTTTCAAAGCGCAGTAGATCCGACGGTTATTTATCAAAAGTCTTCGCGGTTTTGGATATGAATCACATTTTTTACTGTCAGTGGGAAACGGTTGCTGTCATCAGCAAACAGCAGAGGAGTCAGCGGAGCGTTCTCTAGGGGAAAGGCCAAAGTCAGTCGACTTCGCTGACTACAGTCATTCGCCGGCGAGTTTTCTCTTCTTTGCCATCCACAAACCGCTGCTCCTACCAACTGCTATGGAGGACTTCCCCCTCTCCTTTGAATCGTAGCATAGGTCTGAGCAAACCACACCAGCGTTTGTTGGAGAGGCTGTCTCCCTCTGCTCTCCATTTCTGACTGATTGTTGACAGAAGTTGGGCTACATGTCTGTGGGCAGTTCAGAGAAGCCCCCCACTGTGTGTGTGTGTGTGTGTGTGTGTGTGTGTGTGTGTGTGTGTGTGTGTGTGTGTGTGTGTGTGTGTGTGTGTGTGTGTGTGTGTGTGTGTGTGTGTGTGTGTGTGTGTGTGTGTGTGTGTGTGTGTGTGTGTGTGTGTGTGTGTGTGTGTGTGTGTGCGCGCGCACGTTCTGTACGCGTGTGAGTGCACATGTGCTCAGACTGGTGGGGGTCTCCGCACACAGTGGAAGAATGTGAAACCCTAGGCGAGCTCTCGCTCCCCGACAGATGGTGTGATTGTGTGCCTATGACCCACTTTGAGGAGGAGAGATGTATATAGAGAGACAGAGAGAGAAAGAGAGCGAGGGAAGGAGCCAACGAAAGAAAGAAAACGAGATGGAAGAGAGAGAGAGAAAGAAAGACAAGGGAAAACAGAAGGGGGAGAGGGAGCAGAGGGGGTAGTTGTTAGTGTTTGGTTGACCATGTGCTGAGCACATGCTCTGGGTTTGACAGTGGAGACGGTTAGGGGTTCCTCCTCAAAACAAGCCTGTACGGTGTACACTTCACAAATCTTCAGTCTTAGTTTAACTCAGAGTGTACGAACAATTCCATTTGGTCCCATGCTTACCCTCACAGAGCTGCACACTCAGGTTAGGGCTGGGCGATATGTACAGTATATCAACGTCACTATTGTGCCAATCACAATCAATGAATGCCGATGGTTCAAAGATATAGTGAAAGAATCCGAGCTTGTAGATCAGTTTTGTACGGCACCGTATAACAATATGTAATGCACCGCTTACATGCTGCATACTAAACAGATTCTCGATCAAGTAAGTGTTATGGGTGATTCTGTTATTGGTTCTAAATATGAGTTTTGATATTTTTTGTTTGGTCAATCCCAGTGTCCATAGTCGAGGGGAAAACCTCCATGGAAAATAGCAGATACAGTATAATAATAATCGTTGGGTAAACGGGTCGCCAAACTTGTGGATCAGCTATTTTTAATGAATCTATAGTTAATATAAAGTGAAAACAGAAAAAAGGCACTAGCATCAACTAGCTCAACATGATACAGCTCCAAATCTGAGTTAAATCAACCCTGATGATTTCACTGTTAGGATTCAGGGCCTGCTCTGCCCAGCCCCTTACATAACTGACACTCCCACCAAACTGCTACCTCTCTCTCTCCGCCTCTGCCTCTGTCTGTCTCTCTATCTATCAATCCCACCTCCCTCCCACTCTATAGTGCAGTAGTGTGCAGCTCTCTCCCCTATATTCCCCATCATGTGGAGTTTTGTGTCATCTGTTTCGCTGCTGTCTGCTCCTCGCCAAGGGCCGATGTAACATTTCACAATTGGGGGGGCAGGAGAAAATTTTCGGTTACAAGACTTTCATTTATTATTGATGCAAGTAAGCATCAATAATAACATCAGTTGCTGTTGAAGTTGCAACAGCAATGCATGCATAAAGCTAAAGATCTGACTCAGAGTTTTCTGTTTTCAATGATAAAATGGTGTTGGTTTAGTGGTGCCACAAGTGTAGTTAGTAGCAGTAGTAGTGTTTCAAATCATATAAGTACTTTCATTTGAAATATCTTTGAAATGTGGGTTGTTTTGCATGCCATCATGTTTGGTGGGGCAGTCAGGGCATTTAGGGGGGCACTGCCCCCCCCCATGCCCATGCCTAGATCCGCCCCTGCTCCTCACCTTCCCTCCCTCGTCCCACTTTTACTGCAGACTAAGTTTCCCTCTCAGACCATCCAAAACTTGAGGGGGGAAAAAAGCTAAGAATGTCAGTCATAGGGGGACCAGGAGGTGAACAATTCCCCTTTCCCTAATATTTTTTCCCTTTTCTTTTCATGTTCCACTTTTTCTTTGTTTCTTTTTTTTACTTTTAGCAGGCATTGCGCATTGAATGAGGGGTTTGGATTTATTAGCCAGTTCCTCTAGATATTCTCAATGCTGCGTGTGTGTGTGTGTGTGTGTGTGTGTGTGTGTGTGTGTGTGTGTGTGTGTGTGTGTGTGTGTGTGTGTGTGTGTGTGTGTGTGTGTGTGTGTGTGTGTGTGTGTGTGTGTGTGTGTGTGTGTGTGTGTGTGTGTGTGTGTGTGTGTGTGTGTGTGTGTGTGCGTGTGTGTGTGTGTGTGTGCCTACATGTGGACGTGTGCATTTCTCCGAGGCGGTCTGTTTGATCCATCTGGCCTCATAAACCCCCTCCCCCCTCCTCCTCCTCCTCCATGGCTTCCTTCAGCGTTCCCCTCTGTGCACCAGCCATGCCAGTTAAAGCAACGTTTACATTTAACTGTCAGAGAGAGAATAGTTTGGAGCAAAGTCATTGGTTCTCAATCTATGGGGCGTGACCCCACTGCTGGACCGTGTGGGTTCCCAAATAATTGGCAAAACACTTACTGTAAAGCTTTCTACCTTTTTCCATACCAGGGCCCACCATTTATTCTGCATTTTAGCCACGGACCACCGTTTGCTGTTGAGTTTAGTCTCTCGGCCCCCGAAACTAAGTATTGTACCACTCTTAGTAGAGTATTTGACGACAGTATTTGAACATGTGACTTGGAGAAAGTGGTAGAACTAAGAAGTTTCAAGTTTGTGTCCAAAATTTAGGAGAGATAAGTTCCAAAACCTTGTTCAAAATAATAATTTTGACTACATTTTCTTGAGTATTTCATGTGTTTAAATATAATTTAACTCTTGAGAGCGTGGAATGAAACCAAATTGACCCGGAAGGGTCCATTTGGTTTCATTTCACGCTCTCAAGAGTTACAGATTTATAAGGGTCCATTCGGTTACCAACTGTCCATCATTTAGCTGTGGACCACCTGGAATCCTCTCAGGGACCACTGGTTGAAAACCACTAACTTAACAGTTAGATCTCCATATACAGTATGAAGCTAAAGTACCCAAAAGCATACCCAAAAG